>JAOTQQ010000001.1:150338692-150363456 GCA_026546715.1 Gallinago undulata | reverse complement strand
CCACATTATTTCAGGGTCCTGATGTGCATCTTGGCACTGGGAGATGAGTTCAGGACGGAGACGTTTCTTCAAGTGAGTCAGATGATGCTGAACAGCTGTCTGGACTTCACTGGCTCAGTTGAGGAGGAACTCAATTCATTTCATTAACATAAGCATCCTGTATCTTGGGAGTTCTCTCCTGAGATCAGTGGTGATGTTCAGGAGGCTGTCTTATGCTTCTCCCCACTCTGGTTACTCTCCAAGTTCTGGGTACAGAACCATTTCCAGGTCTTGCTGCTTTCACCATCATCAGGCAACTTTTCCAATAATCACGCAGTTGCAATGCTCTGCCATGCAACACAATTAATCTTCATGGACCTGTAGTTTCACTGAAATGGAAGACTCACTGGTATCCATTAGCAGCTGCTGATTGATGTAATTCTCTTTATTTTGGCCACCCTTGAACTTTAATTATGAAATTAGAGGTTGTTCAAAATGCCACAGCCAGACAGCCCACTGTTCCAGGTTTAAGTGATTAAATGTTCCCTGGCCTTCATTTTCTGAGCTGGCTTCCCAACCAGTGTCAGGTCAAGACAGATGAATAGGAGTATAAAGCAGTACAGAACTTGGTGGTCTGATTTCACAGTTCTTGCTTTATTATTTTAGACCCTCATTCTTCCTTGTAACTTATTAGGGACCAGAGACACAAAACAAGAAAATTCAGCTACCTTTTCAGAAGATAACTCACCTTCAGTGAAGATCACCATTCTCCTCTCCTTTTACACACTTGATGTCCATACACTGTATTTTGCTTTCCTTCTAGGAAGTTGAGCTGGGTGTGATTCCAGCTGAAGAGAATACTTCTCATTTTATTGAACGGGTGAATAAAGGAGGAATGACAAGCAAATGCCCTGAGTCCTCTACTGAAACCAAATAATTGTGGTAAGTGTGGGGTCACCTGAGACAAGCTCTATGAGTGAAAGTTCTTGGCAGGGATGCAGAGTCCAAGCTTATTTCTAGCACCCTGTTTCAGTCTTGGGCACACTTCAGCAGCCAGACTATGCTGACTATAGTTTTGATTTTGCAAAACCTCTTGACTCAGCTTTTGCAAAACCAAGCTAGAACAGTGTGGACCTGGATTTGAATTTATCTGAGTCAGGAAGGGAGAAGTGGGCTTGGGAAGAAAAAGTTAATGTTTTTTTAACTTGGTCTCCACACTAAACCTCACAAATGTGAGTAAACTTTCTAAAGTTCCTGCCTGATTTTCAGATTATGCAGAAAGCCAGACACTGTGTTTTCCTCAGTTTAACATTTAATAAAACTTGTGTACATCTGTTAGAGGTCTTGATTCAGTCAAACTTGAACATATGGCTAAGTAAACTCGCTGAGACTATTCGCAGGCTTACACTTAAATGTGTGGTTGGGAACTTTGCTGAGTCAGGGCTATAGTGACTTGCAAGGAAAGGTGGCGTGTAGATTGATAGTGGTTAGAGGCAGAAATAATTGCCTGCTTCCTTCTGGCTTTTTCATTTTTTTCTTTTAATACATCTTTTTTATTGGTAATATCCAAAACTATACTATAAACATAAATAAATTTTAAAAAGAGAGCAAGATATCAAATCCTGACAAGTTATATCAAGAGAGGAATAAAAACAGGGCACTTCTATCTGAAATGCTACTGAACTGCCATTTGTTCTTAATTTCCTCTGGAAGATAACTTTCCATATCACACCATCCAGAGTGAGACAACCAGAAAGGTAATGACTTATATTGCATGTAATAAGAGATTTTTTTAAAATTTACACAATATATGCGTACTGAGTCAGCAGAGCATAGCTAACGACATGAACCAACAGCCGCTGCTTGTTGTTTTCATAACTCCTACCGGACATGAAGACACAAATATTTATTCTCAAAGAGGTGTGAAGAAAGTTTATTAAAAAAAAGCAAAAGAAGCAAAGAATAAACAACTGGCCAATTGTGAAATGAGCATCCTGGGAATAAAACGTTAACTCAGGTAAAATAGAAACAGGAGTGGGAGAAAGCAGAGATAAGAGTTGAGAGTGGGAGCCTTCAGATGTCCCTGTATCAGCATTTCTGTCAGTGGAGTGACTGCTACAGGAGAGCAAAGTAGAGAGTCTTTGAAGTATGGACATGAAACCATAACAAGAGACAATACTGATTGTCTGTATAGCTCTTAAGGTTGTCCATGGTGCAATAATCCTCTATAGGAAGGGTGCAGGTGGGAGGGACGGGTTGGGAGGGAGGGTTGGTGTGCCTCTGCACCCCTTCTCAGTGGAGGGGCACCAGGGGAGGTCAGTTGCGATGACTGAGCTTGGCCAGTCTAGAGGAGTCTGCTGCCCACCAATTTGTGTGCCTGGTTCAAACACCGATTTCTAAATCTGTATCCACATCTCAGGAGGGCCGTGTGTGCCTCAGGGCTGGAGAAGCAGGGGCTTGCACTCTGCGCAGTGGAGACTTTGAAGAAGACCAAAGGCATGGTGTTAGACCTCTTCATGAGCTGGGGAATTTTTTTGGTGGGAGTGCCTGACTCTGGACAACACAAACTGCTGTGATTTAAAGTGGGAAAGCCCAGTACTCAGACCTGGCTGTAGAGCACCATGGCGTTTGGGTTTTGGATGACCAAACCAGTGTCTCAGTGCTGAGCTGCTCTGTCAGTCAGGTCTCTGACAGTGCCATGCTGTGCCACTGCCGTTCCTCTTGGCATCAGGACACGCACATGGCAGGAGAAGCCCAGCCTTGGTGCCATGCTGGGGAGGAGGCTCTGTTCCTCATGGTTCTGGTTCCTGTCACCACTTTTATCTCCTCTCCTCAGCTCTTAGCCTGACTGGGAAACCTCACCCACTGGGGAGACGAGGGAGAAAGCAAGCTGTTGTACCCAAGGAGCTTTACAGCAGCAAGTCTCGATCGAAGCATTTTATTTACTGGGTTTTTTATGTAAGTGTCTCTGTCGGAGCATGACATAAAGCAGGAAACGTAGTCTTAAAGTTTTCTATAGAAAAGCAGTTAACATTTTAAGGTTTTTTGCCCGGTCTCATTGGTTAACAAACTGAACATGAGCTCCCACTGAGGTGAGCTGGCTGAGAGCGTGGATGAGAGCCAAGGAGGTGTAAACAGCAGGGTGTCAGGCAGGAGCGGGAGCTGGTATTGCTCCCCCCTTACAGCACCAGCAGGGTCATTTGCAGAATACTGTGTGTGTCCCACGCTACTGCCAGGCTTAAAAGGGGAAAAAAAAAGAAGAAAAAAAAAAGAGACCATGAAATCTGGAGAGATTTTAGAAAGGATGATTTTGGAAATCTAAAAGGATTTTTGAAAGGAACAACAATGACTAGGAGTATGGAAAGTACGCTCTGCCATAAGGGTCTTGTGGAAGCAGCCTCTTTAGCCTGTCAAAAAAAAAAGAAAAAAAAAGGAGAAGATGGTAAGCTGAGCTGAGAGCTGCCTTTGAACACCCCTAGAGAGGGTGGGAGTATCTCACACTGTAGAAGTCATTAACCCCGCGGAAGAAGCAAGAGCTCATGTATGTGTTCGGACTACCAGCTGAAGCTTGACATTTCAAGGGGTTTTTGCAATTTTAAATAGCAAAGGTAATTAATCATTGGAGCGATTTGCCAAGGGATGTATCTTTAATTCAAAACTGAATAGGCTTCAAAAATATATTATTTAACTCAGCCAGGAATTAGCCTGCTGTTTTGTAGGAATTTAACCCATATAATCACAGCAGCCCCTATGGCCTTAAAATCTATTAAACTATTATTTTTCTAAATCGACCCAGGCTGTCTTCCCTCAAATAGTTTGGTTGCTAACCCATTCACATCAGCCATCTTAGGGGGATTACTCATAATTATGGAACAGAGTGTCATCTCAAGGGAAGAAAGGTAGAGGCAGTGATTTCTTTCCGTTGTTTAAATAAGTCTGAGCTCTAGTAGAGGTTAATGCATAAGAAACGGCAGCTGTGTTCAGTGAGGTCAGTCTAAAAGGAGGCATGGTATAGCAGCAGCTTTAGGGAAACTAAAATTAAATCCAGAGGAGACTCTAGGTTAATAAAGCTTGTTTCAGAGGAAGGGCAGCAAGAGCACTTATCGCCCTGGCCAAAATGCACATTGCATGTTCTGACTTAAAGAATGAAAGCAACAATACAGAACAAGTCAAGTCAAAGCAAAAAAAACCCCAACAACTTCTTCATGCCTTATGTAAAACAGATGCTATGGAAAAAGATGAGAGATATTCGACAATCATGGCAAAACTGACACACTTTATAGATATGAACTCACAAAGTCACTTAGGTCTTGGAAAATATAGTTCAAAATAATTCAAGCTATTTCTGAAGTGGATATAAGTAATGAAAAAAATTTCAGCCTATGAACTCTGCATTTGCAGTTAGAGAGCAGGGAATAGCGTAATGTGAATGTGTGAATAATTAAGATACTACAGACACTTGTAAATGCAGGGGGAAAATCTGAAAGTTGTCTTTAGGTGTGAGCCTGAATTTGACTGACTTTTTAACACCATACACAAAACCTACCATATTCATGGCATACTTAAAATTTCATGTCTGGTGCTGAGTTTTACGCTGAGATTGATATTAACAATAATATGTATATGAGCTGAAGGAATGAGGCAAGCTATGTGAAGATCCTATCTGCTTGGCATTTACTTGTGCTACAATTACTCAGTCCAGCTTCCTGCAATCAGACCCTTGTTTACCATTCCCCAACAAGTTCATATTTTCTGTTTGATCTGTACAAATCTGTTAAAAAAAAACCAAATCAAAAGAATGCCTCCTCCCCCAACTCAGCCAGCTGCAAGGCAAGGGGCTCAGATGATTCAACCTATTCCTTTTGCAAAGGAATAGCCTTTGCATTACCTTGCAACGCATTTGCAAAGCAATACTAATTTATCTAGTGGGTCATATAGCTTATCAATGCTGTGAATTGCACTCACAGGGTTAGTCATTTTGGTATCAGTGAGATTCCTTGAATGTATAATATCTACTCAGTGGGACTGAGGCTTCCAAAATGGGACTTGGAAAATATAAATGGCTTGTGCCCTAAAGCAATAGCTGCAATGCCCTGGTGTGGATTTGCAAAGTGTGACAGAGACTCCAAATGAGGGACACCAAAAAATTAATTATTCAGACAACTGAAATTGCTGAGGATTCCTTCCTTTAGGGGACACCATTCTTTCTGCTACCACAGGCTCATGATTATTTATTTCAGCTCATAATTTTCCATCACAAAAGTGTGGAGACACAAATCTGTGCCAAAGGGAGATGGCTTGTGAATTAGAATTGGAAGCATCCTCAGAAGGCAGGGGGATATATGCTGAAAATGTGACTTGAGGGACAAAGACAGAAAAGACTGCATGGGGGATCAAATCTAGTCCCTTACGGGGAGGGGGGCGCTCAGGGCTAATGCTGAACAGGCTCTGGATACATTTAATCAGCAGTGCAGGGGTGAGCTGCACCATGTCTTCTGCTTCCTCAGTCACTCACACTGGGAAAGTTACGTGTGACCCTTTCTGTTTTTAGGGAGGCAGCTTCCCTTCCTGTAGATGCCGGGCATGGGAACAGGTGAGGTGGTGTTTACTCAGGTTCTGGTTGCAACCTGGACCCTGGAGCATGCCCAGAGCGTGCACCTTGAGCAGGGCATTGAAAGGTGCTTCGTCATCCCAGGAGGAAGATGCAGCATCCAGCTCCTTGCTGTAGGTGCAGGAGTCCAGAGCGGTCTGCAGGATGCTTAATTCCCAAAGCATTCCCATTTCCATGTCAAAGATGCACAAACACAAAACAAAGAGGCACCTGACATGAACATTGCTTTACACATATACACAAACTTAATTTGCTCATGCAGCGTTTAGACCAAGAATCCAAAGGATGCTATCAAAAAGGGTTTAATACTTCAAGAAGCAGGGAGGCAAGAGCATGCAGGAGTAAGGCTATTTATGGATTCAGCGGTAGCGTGAGCATTATATAATTCTCTAAAATGGAATATAAAATTGCACTAATTCTTTGAGTTCCGTTCCACTTTGTCTGAAATAGAAAAGGCTTGCTTGTAGTTTGTTCATGCTGTGAATTGATTTAGAAGCTTTTTGCAGATAGTTTTGGCCTGCCTGCATATATTATCAGGTTTATTCATGTAACTGAGACCATTTTGGCAGAATTGGCAACACTCTGTCTTCTGAGGTCAGAAGGATCAGTCTGGCTTAGTAAGATCTGCTTTCCCTGCCTCCCATGAAAGAGGTAACGCCTTTCTGTCTCATTCATAGAACTGAAAAATCAAAATGATTCTCATCCTGGGATTGGCCCCCCTTTGCTGGGTAAATTTGTGCGAAAGAGGAGGAAAACTAGACGATGCAGCTTTTCATGGGTGCTTTAAAGCCTGAAGCAGGAGCTGAAAGGGAACTGATGGAGAGCAGGCACACACGCGTCAGCTCTCGGCTTTGTGCTCAACATCCAGACACCAGGAACAGCTTCAGACACCTGTTCTTGCAGAACATCGTTCGGCTATAAATATTCCCGTGAGAAGCAGAGGTGGGGATGATGTGTCACAGCTTTGATTTTCTCTGGGTGAGCTAAAGAGGGCAGCCTGACCCGCTGGGGACACGCTTTGCTGATGCGTGTGTGCTAGGTGATAACACACCTAACACACCTACCTGGGTCTGCGGGAGCAAAACTCAGGCTGTCAAACTTTCAAGATTTCACCCAGTAAAAGAAAGCAGATAGAGAAGAGAATTTTCTGATTACAAATTAAAGAAATATTAATCTCTACAAGGAGTTGTTCTAGGATTGACATATCTCCGTTGGACTCTCTTGCTATGGATTTGGAGAGCTGGGCTGGACGGAAGTGAGACCTTCCATAGCCAAACCAGAGCAAACTATTATTTGTTATCATTCACGGTGTTATTGCATTGATACTTAAGGTTGTTCCCAGTGAAACCGGCATGTCAAGAGACAGAACAAGCACAGAGCCTGAGAGGAGACAGAGGCAGGGAGGATGACGTGAGTGGCACAAGGGTACTCAGCAGGTCGGGGGCGAAGGGACGCAGATCTCCAGTGTCTGACCCCGGAACTGTGCTTCCTCCCCAACTTCCCGCCTTGCACCACCAAAAGTCTTTCCACCTTTATTGTTAGGTCTTAAAATAAACAACATGGTAGCAACCCATATGTGGTCCCTGAATTAGTGCAGAATGGAACCCGGTTTTACAATCTCTTACGTTGTTTCCCTGCTGCTGCTGTCGCTTTTCAGCAAGATACCCCAGACAGCAGTCTGGCTCAGCAACGACAATTTCAATTAAAAACATTTGTTTTCACATCCTCTTAACAGTTTCCACATGGTGAGAAGTGCCTCCTCTCCCTATGTGAAGTTTGGGCGTAGGATAGTGAGCAAAGCATGTATGCTTCTCTCCATATGGAAAACTTAATTCCATCATGGCTTCATCATGGCTGTAGCTGCGCTGTTGTATATCTCACAGTGATAATGGGGTTTTATTAGAGAAGATTAGCCTTTTTCCAACTTAGAAACAAGAGCAACTAACATACAAACAAAAAAGGGACTTGTGTGGAAAGGAAAAAGTTTGCCTCTAAATATGCTCTTAATAGCTTGCCGATTGTATTTCTGCAACATCTGGGGTTAAGTGCACTTTATGCCGGTGTGTGCAGATTTAAATAAGCTGAGGTGTTCCATGGCTTAATGTTCTGACATTGCAAAGAAAACACATTTTTCCAGCTATTCAAGAGAGTGTTTTCACATCAATATGCTAGGGTTAAGGAAACATTTGTGATATGCTGCAAATGTGTCAATTGAGCAGCCCTGGGACTGGGGCAAGGAGATCTTAGGAAAATAATGTTATTTATCTACTAGCAACATAATCCATCTTCCTCCAAAAAGCCTATTTTCCCCTCAGTACCTCAGTCCACCCCATTTTGCAAAAATCACAGCAATAAGCAGGTAGTCAAGGGGTCAAACACCTGCCCTGCATTGGAAAATGATATGCAGATATGTTTGTGTTTGATGTGAGAGGCAGGCATGAGTAAAATCCTATCCTGGCATTTTTGACCTTGCAGAAAGCAATACTCAGTAGTAGTGATTAAAACCTATCCTAGGGTGAGACAGCAACATGGTCCCCTCACTTTGCAGGATTGCTTGACACTTTTTTATGCACCTCAGCTCTCTAGATACCTCCCTATGTAATTTGAAAACCTCTCTGGTGCTTATTATTAATTGCCTGTGAAAAGGCAGCCTGAAATAACTATTTTTTGGAAGATGGGTGCCTATTTTTTTCCTAAAGCTGTCTAGCTTCTAGTTTTTGGGCAGATACTTGCTTAAATTCCTGGAGAGCGACAAAAAGCTGGATACATTCAGGTCTAGCTGACCTGTGTTAGAACATCTCTCATGTCATGCACCGGGGTTTAGCACTTGCCCAGAGTGGGAGAAACTCAAAAAGAACGATCAGAAGGCCCAAGGCAAGCTCAGTTGAGGGCATGTCCTTTCCAGCCATCATTGGGGCAGACAGAGAAGGCTGGGGAGGAGGCATCTTGCCACTGGCATGATCCTGGTTCCTTTCCTTGTCTAGCTCCGTTTCTCCAGCATCCCTGGCTGTAAAATGGCCAACCATTGCTCAGATCATCCCAGGGCAGCAGTGGTGGGTGCTTGTTCTCAGGAGGGGCACAGATGGACACAGCTGTGACCTGATAGAGAAGCTCAATATTCCTGTTTTTTTTCCTGTACTCTCAATGGAAGCATTAAACATTTACCAGAAATGGATTTCAACTGCTTTATTTCCTTAGATGAGAAATGCATGAGAGGTGCTTTCCAAGTATTTTGACAGCTATGTTGGGTAGAAAGAGCATCTCCTCTCACTGCGCTTTAGGAGCCTCAGCTACTTCTGAGACATACCTAAGTAAGTCAGGAACCAAAAATAAGCAGACTGTGGAAAATCATGTTCTTTTTCTCTATTGCATCAACAAGGAGCACAGACATTTTGTTGCCTGTCTGTGTGAGTGCAGCAACTGTTGTTGTGGGACTGAACTCAGGGACTCCCTGAGCAATATGCAGAGACCATATTGTTCCATAAAGATCCAGGTTTGGTTTTTTTTTGTGTGTGTGTTCAGGGGAAAATAGCCTACATATAGAAAAAGTGATGGAGAGAGCTGGTAAGCTGACTCTAATTAAACTAGATACTTATTTTTAGATTTTTCAGTCATATCACCAGACTGCCTCCCTGTTGGTGGCTTGGAAAGGGCAAAAACAGGGAAGGGGAATGGGATGAGCAAGCAGGATATGGAAGGTGGCAGAGCCTGGCTATACTTCCAGGAAGGCTGGAGAGCAGAATCCCAATGGCAAAAAGTAGTAGATGTGAAAAAGAGAAGAGATGAAGAGATTTCCTCAAAAGAGAACTCTAGTCAACCAGAAAAGTGAATGCAGCAAGACAAGGAAGCAGAATGGATACTTACATTATTAGAAATTTAAAACAACATTAATACAAATTTTAGAAAAAAATCACTTATCCTACAAATTGTCCTACAAACTCCAGCAAATGCAGAGGGGTTTGCTGATCTCCATGGGACTATCAGGCTGAGGAAATGCTGTTGAACCCTGAGTAAATCCAGATTTCATGGCATATGCAAAAGTGAAAGATATTTTGCCAAGCAGGAAAGCTAAATTAAATAAATAGCAACTTTATTTTTGAACTATTTTTGAAGTCCAGTGAATATTTCTGGAATTTTCATGCCTAAATATAGTACCTGGAGACACATATGCTATAGGCCCGTGGTATTGCTTACTATGTAGCTATTACTTCATGTCATTTATCTCTTTCTTCCACTGCAAAAAGCATGAGCTTAAAACAATATTTAGATTCCAGAACTTGTTGCTTTGTATAAATCACCCTAAATGGGTGGCTCCCAGAAGTAAGAGTAGACATAAGCATATTGCTGACCAGCTAAATCATATCTTATGCATTTGTTACCACTGGAATTAGGATACGGTAAAACTGAGACTATGTGTGTGGCTGTTACTGCATGTGGACAGAGTAAGGCACAGCTGTGCAAGATTTGATGCAAGGCTGCTGATTCGACTTTTCATTGACTTCAGTGGCCCCTTGTGAGCATCCACCAATCAATAACAGGATTGATTATAACAAGAGGTCTCTAGAAGCAAATACTAAAGAAGCCTGTTCCAGTGTATTGATATTACAACAATTTAATCCTGGCATGAGAAAAAATATATCTACCAACTGTCTGAGTAAATAAATTGGCTTGATAGAATTGTTGTTAATTTAAGAGGGCTGGCATCATGCTAAAATCACCTTATCTGTCCAACTCTTCATAGTTTCTGGAGAGAGAGATGGGCACTTCCAGAATTGTATTCATCTCAGGCAAGATAGATACTGAAAATGCCTGAGGTGAGTGAGAAGGACTGGCCTTTGAAGGTGCAAGTCCCCTCCACTGATCAGATGGTTGTCCTAGTCTAGAGATCAAAATTAAATAATGATCCCCACCACTGGTGTCATTGTTGTTACACAAAGTTCAAGGAGTAGAGGAGAGATACACATCACCTGTGACTGGGAGACCCTAGCTCCTCCTTACACAGGCAGCAGAGAGGATCAATGATGAACATACATGAATCAACAACTTCGAGTGTCTAACAGGCATTAAAACTACTTGATTTCTTTGGTCACCTGAGGAACTGACCTTGGTAGCCTTGGATGCTTTTCTATCTATCTGAATTGCTCTTTGGCCTCTCATTAGATATTGTTGCCAGTTGCCAGGATGATTACTTTGGGCTTCTAAAACAAGCAGTATGAAAATTACTGTTAGGCATTCATAAAACAGTGTTTTTCAGATGCCAAATGATTCTGTTTGTGAACGACACCTCTCTTGGTCATCACAGTGTTACTCCATGTTTGTATAGAGAAATCTGGATTGAGGAAGGATTTAGGAAGGAGACGTTACTCTGTACAAGGTTGAGATCTCTGTGTTCCTGGTAAATGAGGAATGCCCATAAGTGAAGTTGGTAAACCATAAAGTTTTGATTAATTTGAATTCTCCCTTAGAGACATGTGTAGTTATCTTCAAGTGTTGATAAGGTTTTGAGGCAGATAGGACAATTCTCTGGAGAGTGGTGGTAAGAAATGAGGCTTTTTCAGGCTGTTCATACCTACTAGCTTTCTGTGTTACCCAAGGGCACGTTATACTTTTACCACTGCAGAGCCAAAAAAAGAATGAGTAGGACCTCATGCCCCCCCCCGGGACATGTCCATCTTCAACAGAATGATTAATTATTTTCCAGTGTCGCCTGCTGTACTTGGTCATGTTTATCTTGCTGTGGCTGCACAAGTTGGAAACAGGCTGGCTTGTCTGGCAAGATCTGAATGGAATTTTAACAGTGAGTAAAAATCAGCATTAGCTGTTTCTGTATTGACCAAGAAATGTCGAAACCAACACTACAGCTGCTCTCAGCAAAGAGACTAGCAAAGGCAGGAAAGGACACCAACAGTGAATGTATTCTATGTCCATAAGAAACTACTCTCATAGTGTGCCACAGAACGAATGATTTTTTTCCTTAGGTTTCAAGAGTAATTCAGGCTGGAAAAGCCAGAAAATAAGATACACTGTAGTCTCTTATGAGTATTGCCTCCTTACCATTCTCTGGTACATAATGGTATTTGCTGCTGGATTTCCCTTTGTAGTTTGATTTGTGGGGGTTTTAAAATGTCAAAACACAGTTTACCCACTTTTTATATACTCATAAATCCAAATAAATAATAAAATAAAAATTGGGCCATTTATTCAGTCACTTTTCGGTGTATAACCTCATTTTAAAAATACAGGCTTAGCTGCAGGATAAGCAATCTTTCAGCATTATGTTTCCAATCTGTCAATCTGATCTGAGCTTAAAGGACTTACATTCTGTTTTTTCCATAGAAACAAAACACTTATTTGACAGTAAGTATAGCTTAAGCTGCCTTACAGACAATATGCATCCCTACATCTCTGTTGTCATTACCTTTGAAAATTGACCAGTTGTCAGCTGAATGGACCTTGATACCAGGCTCTTTGAAGGTCATTGAGTGGCTCCATAAAGAGGATTTGCCAACACAAACATTTACAGGAGAAAATGTGTGTCTGGGATGAATCTCATTCTTCCTTTGTTATCATGAAAATCATCCCACATTTAAGTTTATGTGTAAACCAAAATTACATCTCCTTAACTATGACTTATACCTTGTCTCTTCTTTACTAGGTCCCTTTTCAATGCTAAAGTAAGTAGATCAATAAATTTAAACTTCCTCACTTTGTCCTCAAGGCGATGACAGCTCTGCCCCATTCTACTTTTTGGACTTGATCACATTATTCTCAAAGCCAGTTCTTTATTTCACAAGTGCTAGCTACATTGATGGTCTATTCATTCTCTTTCTATTATCACTGTTTTGTTTAACAAACCTCTAAGAGAAAAAACTCACTGGCTCCAGTTTGTTAGTGGCCAAAACAAAATCCCATTGCTTCAGTCTTACCAGCTGAACCAAATCTAAAAACCTGCAAATATTCAAACTACCTACTTTGATTTGTTCCACTGTTTTAGTCCTTTTTTTTTTTTTTTTGGTTTAGGAGACAGAAAAAAAAATAATATCCAACTCCTTTTGAAGATTTAAACTGCATGCAGAAGATGTTTCAGCAGAAAGGCCCAGAACAAGTATTTGCCCTGGTAGATCTAAGTGGGAAGCCTGGAGGCTGGAGAAATAAATATCCTAGCAATATTCCTAAAAGTAAAGACATGGTAGAAATTGTTTATTTTCTGAGTTTGGTATAAGCAATCCATCTGTTATTTCTGGGTGGTCAAGAAGTTTATACTGGAAAGATTATCCTATAACCCCAAAACAAAGCCAAACCACAAATATTTAAACAGCTATGAAGATTTTACAGTAAAAGCCACTGGGAAAACTCTCTTTGGAAAAGTCTCCCACTCAAGGAGATAGATGAAAGTTTTGAAAAGCCCTTCAGAAAGAGTTTAAACAAAGACAATGGGAAGTTGTCTACCAGCTAATGTACTCAAGGTAACATTTGTAAATGCTGAGTTAAAAATGTTTATTATAGTTGTATGAGTTTACAATTTTATGTCAAACATATTTTTCCTAAAATAGTAAGAAGTGCTGATCATGCACATATGAAATTAGCTGAAGTTTCAGTATATTTTTCCAGCAAAGTGACCTTCTCTAATGATTGAGATCTCCCCTTCCATACTTGCTAGTGAAGCCTACCAGGGAACACGATCCTACTGTCTTTTCTTGTGTTGAGTAGTACCTAGTAGCACCCAGTGCATCTTAGTTGGAAATAGCAGAAATTGACTTAGAACCAGAAATGCGTTTGAAGATCTATTTGCATAGCTCACTGTGGTGTGTTGTGTTATGGTGAACAAATCCATCAGCTGACTTCTACTGAGCTAGTTCCATACCCCAGCACTGCGATGGGCAAGAGGAATGGTGCTAGCTGGGCTGAGCTGTCTGCCCTTCTTGGGACCTCAGTAATATTGGTGCTGAGCTGTCATATGGATCTAATAGCTTGGCTAGAGCTTGACTGAAGACCTCTGTATTCTGTCCCACAGTAGACTTACCCTTCCCCTCCACAGTAGGAAAACATCTGTGATGATCATAGCCAAATTTCTGCTATCTCCTCAGCAGCCTCCAGAAACAGGACCAAGGTTATTCAGACCTAGTTACCCAAAAAGTGAGTACGAAAGTCCAAAAAAATGGGGATAGAAGGTGTCTAGGCATACTTGCTGGCTCAATTTTCAGAAAATTAGAATACATTCAAATTCTGCTGATGTCAAGGGAAGCAACGGTTGAGAACACACTTTGGAAACAGGGTTTTGTACAGCTGGGATTGTGACCTAAATATGGTTTTGTGTCTAGCGTTATTTTCAAGAAAATTATAAAAAAGACAAGAAGAAACCAAAAACAAGTAACTAGCAGAGACTTCCATAAATACCAATCCATGACACATGTTTACATTTGCGTAACTAAGCTTAAAGGATATAATTTAAAATATCACTGGGGCTGTTGATAAAAAGTGTGAAACAGTGTCATATGTGGAATTTTCTCATCCTCCAGGAGTCACAGAAAAGTCAGATGTTTGCTGAGAGCTAATCATTTTGACTCGTGCTGTAGCCAGCAAAGCCATACCTTCTAGAGGATTCCATATCCCCCATGTCTTAGGTACCTATGCTTACATGGGATAAACTTCTGTCTGAAAGTATATTTCTTCTCTGAATATAAGGAAGACTTAAATAATATGGCTACATTTACAGCCTACTTTTTACCAACTATAGATAGACAAAATAAAATAGAAAAATTAAAAACTTGGAAAATATGTAAACACTTAGAAAATAAAAAGTACAAAAACACAAGACAGTTAGACAAAATGAAATTATGTAAAGGGTCTTGTGGAAATATAGTTCTTAGTTATACTTAAATTTAAGAATGAAGACAAGAAGCACTAATGGAGCTACTAAAAAAAGAACTATTTTTAGAGTATCCCTTCAGCAAACAAGAACCTTACATTTAAGGAATCCACTGACCTCTCCTTTTATGACCTTACTTTTGCATAAAGAAATAGATAGTTAACAAATTATAACTATTGGTTTTGATTATATTTTTGGTTTTGGGTTTTGTGGGTTTGTTTGGTTTTTATTTATCTATATATATTTTTAATTTGTAGACCCTGAGTCAGTAATTGCACAGCAAAGACAAAGTGAAAATAATCTGCAATCAGATCTAAGCAGCATTGCTTCACAGTGATATTTTCATGACAACCAAAAAACCTCCTTGTGCTTTGGAAGAAAATAACCCTGGAACTATCCAACGACACCAGAGCATTCAAACTGCCCATTGAGATACTGTCTGCTGCTGATCAATTGAAATGCTCTAATATAACCTCTGTGACTTTCTCTTCAGCAGATGATGTACACTACCATTCACTAATGTCACAGGGATGCAGTGACATTAAATATTTGCATAACATCTTGGTCTTGTCTTGATAAAAAAGTGCCCTGTTTCTGCATGGGCAATACGGTTTGGCAAGATACCAAGAAAAAAACAATTTCACCATAGCCTGTAACACTGGCTACCTCTACCTTTCATGAATCTAAAGAGCAATCTTTTCAGCAAATTCTGTTGAAGTGAGACAAAATCAAAGTAGGTGGTAGTCAAACTCCCTTTACAAGAAATGCTTTTTGCAATGATTCGAAGACATGGAAGCCATATCAACTAAGAGAGAAATATTTCATAAAAATATATGAATGTTAGGTAGTCATAGAGGGAAAAGCTTGTGTTTAAGGACCTGATGTAAAGAAAAATATCTGGAGACTTCTGATTCCTGAATGGTACATGGATTCTAGCTAACTGTAAATAACCATGAACAAAGAATATCTCAGTAGCCAATATTTTTCTCTGCTGGTATCAAATGAAATTCATTTGGTATCAGCTGGAGTTTTTATAGTGCTAATGGAAGTTATTTTCAGTTATCACGTCAGCCCGTAAGTATACAAAGGCAGCAATTTTGCTAGTAATCTGGAGATCAGTTTGTATGTAGGGGGTATACTTTAGACTGTTTTTGCAGTGCAAGCTTTTATCTTAATAAATGTGGTGAATCATAAATAAAAAGGAAATGATAAAAAAAGGAACATTCAGCTGGGGCTAAGGTTGGGTTTGGAAACATTTCATAGTGTGAATGTCTGAACTCTAAAACATGATGTCCAGTAAGCCCTGTGCTCAATGGGGAACCAATGTACCTGAGAACTACATATGATTGATATTTGCCTTACAATAACTCCTCTGATATTCCTGTAGCATAAGATGTGAAATATAAGCTATTCAAATTCTCCTGGGATGCATAGCATATATGTAATTGCAATTTTTTAAAATTAACTCGTGCATTTTTAGCACATATCAGACTGCCAAAGGATTAAGTAGCCCAATAAATAAGGAAGAGTTTAACTCTGCTTTTTATAACTCTCCAAATCCTATCAGCAATGCCAGTCCCTAATTGTGGTATGATGATTGGGGTTTCAACACACTTCAGTAAGAGGCAAAAGCACTCTACAAAATTGCTCGCTTAGAAGGGCTTTCGTATCTCAAAACTCTGTTGCTTATTTTCTGTAATGAAAAATTTAACATTAGTTAGTTAAAATCTATCTAACATAATGCATTCGTAGTGCTGAGAAGTTGCACAGCATGGTGTGATACACCATGCATAGACAATTTGGCTGTGCAAGACAGCAGGGCTGGGCTCTCAAAAGGCAATGCAGCTGAGTTTTCTTATATTGCTTAAAAATGTCAGTGGCTGTTGATGATAATGGACCTTAAAGATGAACTGGGCTTTTTATAATACTGATCAGTCATTACAGCTATGCAAGGTGCAGATTGCTGTCCCCCATGGTGTTCCCTGGCACGCTGGTGCCCCAGTTGTCAGACTGGGAGGTCTATCAGAGTACACAACAGTTCCATCCCTGCTTCACCACTTCAGTACCTTCCCACTGAAAACAGAGTGAAGTCTGGAGGTACATGACAGGGACCTAAGTTTAATCTTGTTGCATTGTTGGGCCCCAATTGGAGTTTCCTCAGACTTGGAAGTGGTCCCATATTCCACCCTCAGGCTGGAGTCCTGTGGTGCTTACTGCAGCAGATACAGGCTTGTTTCTTATACATTGGTAAAGGGAATGTATTTTAACTCACCATATAATTATCTGCAATATTTCCACATTAGGATGCCTGCTATTAATGCTGATAATGTAGCACAGTCTGTCAAACTGTGTATCGACCTCCTGTATTTCAGGTAAGTCATGATCAGCTAATGAGATAAACAAAAGCAACTGGCTGAATATAGAACATCTGTTTCTTTTTTTAACAATGCTTAACTTCAACATTTACCACTGTTGTTTTTTTTTTTTTAACCACTTCTAGTAAAATTTGAGTTATATAAAGGCACACCTTCTAATTTTGTAAAAAATTAAAAGAAAAAGCCAAGGTAATACAACAGCTCAAATGTTTTCTTTGTTTAGTGAATAAAACTCACTGCTGTTTTAAGATGAAATGCAGCTAAACAAAATATTGGAGAATCCTGATCTGCCACAGATTTTCATCCCTTTAGGGTTTGAACCCCCAATAATTAATCTAGTTGTGTGGAGTCTTCACAAGAGCTACAGGGACATAGAGTGAAATCAGCACTAGGTTCTTAATTTCCCATTTAGGTAACAAAGTGTTGCAGTACAACTGTTATACTTCTTTAATGGGAATTTTCTTAACTTGTGCAAATGGTTAAACATCACCCCCCATTCTTTTTGCTATTCTAGTAAAACACCTGAGTCATGAAACCTACCTGAATTGACAGGCAAAGGCAAACTTACGACAGCTTTATGCCACCAAGGTGACAAAACAGTTTTCCCCAGAGTTACTGAGATCTGGATCTTCATTGCCTTTCCCTTTGTGCAATTGGTTCCTCTGTAGCAAAGAGAGTTCCAAGGCTGTTAAAAAAAACCTGCGTCACCATGACATCCGTAGTCACTTTGCATTCATGACTGTAAGGCAGTACAGAATTAGGATTCTTCTGGTGTGTACAGGTGCTCTCATTTTCACACTAAAGACCAAGGTGGTAAAGATCAATGTCTGCATTGATATTAAAGTAAAGCTGTTGAAGTGACACCCTGAACTACCGTTACCTGCCAAGTTCCTTGTCTAGAAAATGGTCTGATCTGTCCTGTCCTATTCTTTGTATCAACCTCACTCCCAAAAAGTCCATCATTTTTTCAGGAGTGTATTAAGCAGTGTACTTAACATCTGTTATTCTGAAATTATTTTTTCTTGCATTTTCTCTCTGGGAAAAAATAACATGGTATGTTTATGTCGTGTGGGACGCTTTTTGGAGACTTTATTCTGCTGTGCAAGTCAACATCTATTTACATTAAAGAAAGAGACATCCAAGCAGCAAAAGGTGCTAAGTTTTGTGACAGTCCTTAGTTTCCACACTGAGTGCAGTCTGTAGTCCTGCATCATCCAGTCTGTTGAGAAAGCTGCTTGTCTGAAGCAGGAAGGCCATACACTTGCAATGGAAAAGCGCATTATGCCAGCAGAACAGAATTGTCAATGACATAGGCAGCCTGCAGCAGGCTTAAAGAGGGGAAGCCTTAAAGAGGAGGTGCAAGGCTTTGATCCTCATTTGATATTTTCTGGAAAGCCAATATAGAAAGCAGAAAAATGGTTTCATATTCTCCTAGGATGCTGTTCTGCTGAAGTTTCACACTGAATATTCTGTGCTAGTTGAAGTCTAGGTTATTTTATTGCTTTTATTCATATGGACGTGACAAAGGCATTTATAGGAAAGAAAAGTTGGCATAGTAAGATAGGACACAGTATCCTAACCTCACAGAACTACTTGATTGCTTAGGAATGCTGCTGCAAGAGAGCTTAGTGTTGGCAAAGAAAACAGGGTGGGGACTTGAGTGTACCTCTGTGGATGCAAATCTCCCTCTCTGCAAAGCTTTCAGAATGTTCTCCTATGCTTTTCTATCAATTTGATTGTTTGGCTAGGAGTTGTAAGTAAATGTTGAATATGAAAAGAGTAAAAGTAAACATTGGGAGGCATCACAAAGAGAGGTAGAATCTCCTTTTACTATCCTCCAGGGTAGATTTAAATTGTTTTAGCAAACTTCTTGGGCCTCGCTGTCAGCTGGCACCAGTATAGCTCATACTTGAGACTGCCAAAAGCTGCAGAGAGATCTCAGCAGATGGGAGTAGTATTGACAGCAGCTGATCAATCATAGGCAGTGCTGTAGCTGTTCCCATTATACCTTGTAGCCTGCATCCACAACTGACTGTTTTCAGGTTATAACTTGCACTGAGTGTGTAGTTAGCCTTTGCCTCATTTCTGCTTCTGCTCGCTAAGTCTGAAAAGCTGGATGTTGGGGCTGACAGCAGGTCGAATCAATACCAACTTCTTCAAGGATCGGCAGACAATTGGATGTGTCAAAGGAGAAGACGAGGTTTCTCTCCAGAATGAGTGTTTTGGGGCTGAGGTGGCACAGGCTGGTTGTGGCTCTCTTCCAGCAGCCAAGAGACAGCTCAGGGCTGCTCAGTGAAGCTTCTGTCTCAGCTGTTTCGTGAGTGAATGTGCTGAGCACTGGCAATGCAAGCAGACTGGTAGCTGGGCTGCTGCAAGTGCTGGATCCCTAGGAAGGAAAAGCGATGTGAGGAAAAGAAGGCAGCTGCGCCATGCTCACTATCCTTTTCCCTCTATAAATAGGCAAAAAACCCCATTAAATTGTTTCTTCACATGGCACTCCTATGTCAGAATTTACTGTATAGCTGAATGAGTGTGGTTGTGCGGTCACCAGTGAGTAAAAAAGGCAGGTGGTGCACAAAAGTAGGAAAGGACAGTCATGCTATCCACAATTATAACAGCAACAACGGCTTTTAGAGCTGTATCCTAAATACTAACAGACCATGTACGATGCAATACCACGCTGAAAAGTAGAATTTCAAATGAGTAATTAGTGGCCCCAGGCTGCCTTTCAAAGAGGGCTTCATTTACAGGTATACTTTTCCTTTCTGCGAAAGTGTCTATTTGACACAGAATTTGTAAGAAATACTCAGATGATTCAGAAATAATGGAGAAACTCCTTCTTGTCTTCAGTTTCTATTACGATGTCTGACCTAAATTTCTTTTAGGTCAATAGGAAGATAGCTGTGGTGCCACTGAGTATCCTGTAAATCCTACTATTGATCTATTCCACTGAGATTACTTGCAGATATTAAGGCTGAGTAGGCATTTGCAAATTTGAGCTGATATTTATCAAACATAAAACTGCAGTAATGGTAGAAGAAATACACAAATTGCATTTTTTTTCTTTTTCTAATGATCAATAAAATAATATTTTTATAGGTGATGCAAAGCTTGCAGTGCTCAAACTAAAAAAATTCCCAAACCTTTGATAAAGACACTGAACATGTTCTAAACCTGTTTAAACAACCAGAGTAAACCAGTAAACCATGAATATTGTAATTAAATTTAGATCAACAATAAGATTTGAATTTTTACAATGCTATCATGCTGGAAGAACAGTTTAGATTATTAGAAAATCACCTTATTTTTCTAAGGAAAAAAATTGCTGCCTCTGCCTCCATCAAATTTTACATTCAAAGCCACAGGACTTAAGTAATAGGAGAGAAAAAAACAAAATCTTTTCTTAACAAAGGTTTTCTGTGTTTTTGCAGTAGCCATCTGTCATGGTTGAGTGTTGCTAATACTGAAAAAGGTATAACCACCATACCCAGATGTCAGACTTTTATAAATACTGACTGCTGAAAGATTGGTAAGAATCTGAATTTATCATGTTTCCTAAATGAGATTTGCCTTTTCTGTCCTGTCCCACCCCCTAGTCTGGAAGTTCAAACTCGCTTTCTGTTTCTTACTTAGTTATTGTTTTATATTATCTGTGTCAACAGCCTTTTCTGTCTTCTGGACTAGCTAGGTTTTCTTTATTTTGTGTTTTATCTGATGTTTGCAGAGTATTTTCATATTAACAGTTCAGAAAGGGTCAAGCTTCACTGCTTTATCAGAGTTGACTTCTTTTCTCTTCCTTAAAATAAAGGGACTATCCTATTCATAGTGTTGAGAAAAATACCTTTTCTTAAAACACAAATCATGCCTTTCTTCTAGAAATTTCTTCTTCTAGAAATTGTGGCTTAAAAGCAAACAAAAAAAAATCAAAATACAGCATGATAAAATAATGATACTCAGCATCATAACATTATGAAGACAGCTTGGAATGAGTATCTTTCCTATTGGGCTGAACTGGCACCCAAAGTGTCCCTCCAATGGAAATCAACAGAAGCATATCACGGTCCTGTATTTTAATTTTTTTTTATCGACTCAGCACTGTCTATCCTGCCCTGAAAATGCAGAGAACATGTAAACTTTGGGTTTGTTTGTTTATTTTCACATTTACTTCTTTTAAAAAAGGAAGAAAAAACCAACTGACACATGAAAAGAATGCTTTGACATTTAAATGTTATACAGAAAACAAACACAGTGATCTTCTCTTTGAAGTTCCTTTCTGGGAATTTTGGGGCAAGTGACTCTTTCATTCTGCATTCCAGAAGGAATATTTATTATGGCCTACTCTGAGTAGATTTTTACAAATTATTTTAGAAGGAAACCCACTGTAGCTTCATTAAAAACAGTAAATCAATACATTGCCAATAGCATTTTGTTTATTGGTTGTCACTTAGCATTTCTTGATTGAATTAATAAAACCAACAACCTATCAACCTCTTTATAATTGATCTTCTAAACTTTCTGATGACATTAGGCAGTAAGGATATAGGGTTTGAGCATATAGACATAAAATCTTAAGACTGGGTCTTTTTCACCTTCCCTTCAGATTAGAAGCTGGACTGAAAGAGTCTAGAAGGGCTTCTTGTTGCCCTTCCAAAAATGAGACATCTGATTAAAATTAGTCCTCTGAGAGCCCACTGCATCTGTAAAGAAAAAGAGGCAGCTCCAGCAGGTGATTTTTCTTATTCTAAGGTGTCATGTAGGTAGGTTGAGCTGCCTCCTGGAGAGGAGCCTCCTTCTGTCCATTGCCTGATGGGTTTGTGAGGAAGAAATTGTACCATCTTAGTTGAAGTTTTGCAGTTAAAAATGCCAGATCCAGATTTCAGCATAGGAACCCTGGAAATGTTCTTTGCTGCCATCAGATTAGCTCACCAATGGCAAAAGTACCAGCTTAAAGAAACATCTCAAAATGCTTTTGTAGATCTGCTGTGTTAATAGCCAGCTACAGAACAAATTAAAAAAAAAAAAAAAAAAAAGAAAAGGCTGACATAAACACTGTAAATATTTGTATATTTTTTATCAGTCATTCTGATGTTTTCTCCAAGTGGGAGACCAAGAAGTCAAAGAGAGCATAGGAGTCAAAAATGGCTTTTTCAGCAACAAAAAGCAGATACCTTGCCTTTGTTTTGGGAGACATGCACTAAAATAGTTAGCAATGCTCATCATTTTTGATGAAACTAGAAGAGTTCTGTGGCTACCTTTCAGACCGTTACTCAGACCAATACCACTAACTACAGTCCTTTTTTGACTGCTGCAGACGTGGTTTATTCCCAGGTGGTTATTCTGTACTCTCAGGCACCAAGAAGTCATGTGGTTATTTCACTGAAATCAATGCAGTCTTTGAGATTGTATTTCATAATAGACACTAGCCTATTGATCATGACATCAGTTTTAATCAATTCTTATAAAGGTTTTGGTTCACATTTAAGGCACTTTTATGGAGGCAGAAAACTTCCTGGAGATTTAGAAAATTACTTGACCATGCAGTAAAAATGTCAAAATATTAATAACAAAAAAAATAATTCTCTTTCCTCCTGGGTTGTTTTTTACAGAGGGTAGCTGGTTTTAAAGGAACTCAGGGCTTAGTCTTCACTACAGCTCTCTGAGACAGGATGTATGTGAAGTAGTTGCTTGCTGTATTTGATAGTTACTACAGATGCTTCATGAGTCTTTAAGTTCATTAACCATACCTTCACTGAAATCTCTTCTGAAACATAGAGAGTACCAGTCACATGATCTAAAATCCTGAATATTTACTTTGGTATTTGGAGGCAGAATACATTCTGTGATTTATTCATTTAATGCTTTTTATAAATGTAATTGCAGAAAAGTATGGATAGGCAGTTTTCAAGTGATGTCTACAAACACACTGTTTAATCCACTAGCATGAACAGTAAGCTTGAAACAAAAAATCAGCTTACATCAAGTCAGTTCTAAAATATTCATCCTCTGCATAGAGAAGAACTGATGTTTAAGGAAATGTCAGTGGGAAAGGTGACGAGCTGTGCAGAAACCCAAATTCTAAGATCTACATTTTTTTTTTTTTTTCACCACAGAGAGATGGTGAACTCTCTCCACCCACTTGGGCAAAGCTCTTAACTCACACAATATACTCAGGTCTTGGTCTTGCACACTAAAGATAAACACACGTAACTTTCTGCAGGCATAGAATTACCATGCCTTCTTGTGGGAGTCATTCAGAAGTAGGTATATTAGCTTTGCAGATAATATATCCACCTTTTTGTTAGTTTTCATAAATGAACAGCATTTCATCTTGAAATGTAATTAGCCTTTTGAAATGAAATCGTATCTTATTGAAAGAAACAGCAATTTTTTCATTGAGTCCAAAATATTATTTCTACTTCAGCCTGCAAAAGGCTAGTGTCTATACAGAGATTAGGTTATCATTACAGATCTATGAACTACAAACCTTGTCCAAGAGGTTACACAAAAGAGAACATCGTATCTTAAATTTTAATTATGTCCTTTGCTTTATTACAAGTTATTTTATCTGAGGAGGAAAATGACAGTAAAGGTTTTTCTTCTAAAATAATATTTTAGATGATTGGGTCCCCTAATGTCATCTGATGATTCACAGTGATAGTTCTCATTTATGGCCAATTGACACCAAATGGCAAGAACAGACCTGAGGGCAGACTGAGCAGATTATTTTTTTACAGCTGAACTCGGTCATCACACCAGCTATATAATTTCACCATACGTTACTGCTTTCAAGGCAAATGTGAACATTATTTCTCTCAAGGAACACAATGCAGCACTATCAGGGTTTTGGTCCTTGACCCCTGAATCAAGCTTTTATGAAGCTTCAGTACTTAGGTCATACTTTAAATAGATAGGGGACCCTTCAGCAGCAGCCTTTGAATTACAGAAACAACTGACTTCACAGCTTTCTTTAGATTTCTGTGATAGCATTCTATAGAAAATATGACTAAAATGGAAAAATTCAGGCAAAAGCATTACGTTTTTAAAAAAGCCTAATCTGTCAGGCAAGAAAATTATCTTCAATTAAGAACTGGTGGTTCTGTTTGAATAGTTATGCCAGTCTCAGTAAGTCCTTGAAAAGATTTTCCTCTGTATAAAATAAAGTACCAGATCCCTTAAAGAAGATTTCATCCCAGCCGTGCATGCAAGAAGATACTCCTTGTGCATTTGCAGAGGTGACCATCCAGTCTCGGTCTTCCCTTCCCAGACTATGGATGCTTCATCAGCCAGTTGTTAATAGCTTCTTCTTCGGAATGGTGACCAGGAATTCCCAGTCATCTTGCACTTCACTCACACATACTCCCTGGACAAAACCCCCCCCAGTGCCTCCTTCCCAGTCCCCTTGCAGCCTGCCAGTGCAGCTGTTCGTTAGGGTTTGTTTGCAATTCATGGACTATTTCCTCTTTCCAAGCTTATTCTCAGAGCTTCAGAGCTTTCTGCTATGTAGTAAATATGCTATTGATTTGGGACCTAACTTCAGAAGGATCATTCACATGATTAAAATTACCATGTGCTAAATTGTCTACAGCATCACTTCCCCCACCCCAAGTCATTCTCCTTGGCAGTCTAGAGTTACAGACTCATAGAATCATAGAATCATCTGGGCCAGAAGGGACCTCCAAAGGTCATCTAGTCCGACCCCCCTGCAGTCATCAGGGATACCCCCAACTAGACCAGGTTGCCCAGGGCCTCATCAAGCCTCACCTTGAATGTCTCCAGGGAAAGGGCCTCAACCACCTCCCTGGGCAACTTGTTCCAGTGCTCCACCACCCTCACAGTAAAGAACTTATTCCTAGTATCCAATCTAAATCTGCTTTTCTTCAGTTTAAACCCATTGCCCCTTGTCCTGTCACTGCAGGCCTTTGTAAACAGA
>JAOTQQ010000001.1:150307978-150338592 GCA_026546715.1 Gallinago undulata | reverse complement strand
CATAGAATTGTCTAGGTTGGAAGGGACCTTAAAGATCATCTAGTCCAACCGTCAACCTAACCCTGACAAAAATCACTTAAACCATATTCCTAAGGACTACGTCAACTCGTCTTTTGAACACCTCCAGGGATGGTGCCGCAACCACTTCCCTGGGCAGCCTATTCCAATGCCCGATAGCCCTCTTGGTGAAGAAGTGTTTCCTAATATCCAATCTAGACCTCCCCTGGTGCAACTTGAGGCCATTGCCCCTTGTCCTATCTCCGGTGACTTGGGAGACGAGACCAACCCCCGCCTCCCTGCGTCCCCCCTTCAGGTACTTATAAAGCGTGATAAGGTCTCCCCTCAGCCTCCTCTTCCTCAGACTAAACAACCCCAGCTCCCTCAGCTGCTCCTCGTAAGACTTACTCTCCACATCCCTCTCCAGCTTCGTTACCCTTCTCTGGACCCGCTCCAGCACCTCAATGTCTTTCTTGTGGTAAGGGGCCCAAAACTGGCTCTTACTACTGCTCTTAATTACATTTTCTGTAATAACATGTATTTGAAGTTGTTTTGTAATATTTAGAAGTTGTATGTTATAAATATAAAATCAAAATTATAATTACACTGTATTGTAATAATGATATTATAATTGTTTCAGTTCTCTTCTATTGTATTCTATTCCATTAATTATGTTATATTATATTGTATTGTACTATATCACATTGCATTGCTTTGCAAATGGGGGTTTTATAACCTAATAGCTCTATGAAAAAGGGTTAAGTCAATTTCCACATAGACAATGTGTAGTTTGGGCCAAAATGGAGTCAAGGACCACAACTGTCTATATGAGGTCCCTCCAGACAGCTGCATGAAATTAACAACTTGCAGTGTTTCAGGGCCTCACATTTTACCACTGTAGCTATTTTGTGACTGAAAGTTATGAGTGATTTGTCACTGGCTTCCATGGGAGCAGTCCTGAACCATATATGAACAACTCAAGGTCACACCGCTATAAAGTACCAGGTCCCGGAGATGAACCTTTATGTCCTGACTCCTCATGTATTGCTTTAACCTCAAGGTGAGACTTTGTTCCTTTGTTTTCCTTTAAAAAACAATTTTGTTTTTTTGACCCAAACATATTATTTTCTCTATGATGTTACATGAATAATTCCTCCTATAGTATGCCTTAGTTACATTTCTCATACATTTTTGATCTGAAAAGAAAAATAACGTGCAGTATCTTCCAGCTAAGTAAGTATACTGTTGAAAAATTAATGGAGCAATTTTATACTTCCTATTGATCAGTTCTTCCAAACAGGCTTGTAAACTAAAATCTAGTCTTCCTCAGAGAAATCAAGATCTAAAGCCATGCTTGCCCACATTTTTGGATGTCTTGGAATAACCTAAAGTAAAGCGAAGAATTCTCCACGGGTCAGAGGTGGTGAACACTGGCAGAAAAACCATGAGATAGTTTGTTGGTGACCAAGACTTGTCCTCATTTGCATAACCTGGAACCTGAGGAAAGACATGTGGCTGCAGCTATGACTTACTTCCTCCTTTCATTTTACAGTAAAGATGATCATGAAGCGTGAGAAAAGTGTGAAAAATACATTTAAATACTTTAAATGATTCCAAAATCCACCCCCCCACCAAGACTTCCCAAAACAATCTCAGCCTTTTGGAAAGTTCTCACCCATATTTTTTATATTGAGGTCCATAAGGGACAGTCAGTCAGAAACGTGAAAGTCTTCTAAGGCTTGTAATATTATTTACTAATGGCATGTTCCCATGCTGCCAAAGAGATCAGACGCTAAGGCAAAAGAAAAACAACTTGGAAACAGAAAAGCACTAATCCTCATTACGATGTTCATCCCTAAACATTCTCCAAAGGCATTTTATGAACCCATTTGCAGGAGATGAATCCATACAAGATAGGGGCTTAGGAGGGGAAAAAAAAAAGCGTAAGATGCTTTTTACATGGTCTGACCTCAGAAATGATATCAGGTTGACTGTCAGTCTCTGTAGAATGAATCAACAGCAGCCCCTGACATCAGGGATTTATTCCTTTACTTGTGTTACTTATTTCCCAGAGATAGGTGTGGCATTGCTGCTGTTTGCTGACAGGCAGAAGTGTGGCTATCACCTCAGAAAAATCAAGAAAATATGATAGGGAGTTGTTTTAACTAAAAGAGAAAAGCAGAAGGGAATTACAAGTTTCACTGAGGAAACTCGTTCATTCTGCTTGCTAATTATCTACCGAAACATGGGAGATGTAGCACTTGGGAGAGATGCACAAGATTTACATCACTAGCCAAGGTAATTGTCAGGTTTGGGGTGTCCCAAGACTGACAGCACTGGTCTGGCACTTCTCTTTGTCACTGCCTTTGCTCTTTGCTGTGGTGTTTGTGGAAAGGAAAGAGCAGGGCAAGGAAGTGTATTTGACTTGTATCTGGCACGGGGTGAAGCATGTATTTTGTAGGTGGCTTCTTTGTAGTCTTGCATGAAACAAAGATATAGACAAACTTTTCTATGTCCTGTCATTTACTCAGAATGTGTTAGGGTGACACAGAATGTTGAAATGTCACAGATTTGCATTTTGTTAGTGTCTCAATTAGACACTAACAACTAGACACTCTCTGAAAATTTAAAATAATCATAGCAGCCTTAGCTTCTACTGGTAATCAGCAAAATGCATGTGAAATGTGAAAAAAATATCAGAAAACTAAACAGGGAGGTAAAAAATACTAGTAAATCAGCTATCAGTCTTCTAGTATATGTGATTTAACTCTTTTTGGTCTGTTTGATGTCATCTGGTCTAAAACCCCCATATATTTGTTTCTAGAAACTCAAATATTTCATATGTGAAACAGTTGCATAAATGTGGAGTTTACACCGGTAAATAAAGGCACTTGGCTTTGCAGATGTGACTTGATCATGAACTTTTTCAAATTCTTTCTCTGTCTGTAAAAAATATCCTTAACCTGAGGGAAATTATTCATAGATCAAAAATATCATTTTATACCTCTGCAAGAAATAATATATAAGATACACAAAGAACAAGTTCTGAAATGGCCAACTGCTCCAAGTAATGAGCCAATGTTTCAGGTACTAAATTTCCTTATGGAAATGCGATAATGTTACTGAAAAAAAAAAAAAAGTTTGGCTTGGTCCTCCCCCCCTGCCTTCAAGAATTAATCTTGTGAATAATCTGCTCTGTTATTTTCATTAGTGACCTTGGCAATAAAGGATGTCGTTTCACAGATTAATTTTTTAGTGCTGATGTCATACAGCTGGTTGGCACTATTAATATCAAAGAGAATATGAGTATTTTGTACAAAGCAGATGACCCTGCAGGTTAGGGGGTTAGATCTGTGATGAAATTTAATAGCACAAAGTGAAACTTCTGGAATTTAAGGATGAATAACAACTATTGGTGTAGCAATTACTGCTGTGGGTTCATAAACTGAAAACAGCAGGATGAGGAGAAAGAGCTGGGTGTGGTGATACCTTATGGGATGGCTGTTGCCTGGTCGCCTTGTAAAATCATGTACGGGTCAAGACTGTATAACTGAGCCTGGCTGGAGGCCTGGGAAGTGTCCCGGTCACTTACATTGAGTTGTCACTGTCTAATAATGGTGTAGTCAAGTTGTGAGAGCAGCCAGATGTCTGCCAACTGACCTGTATGTGGAAAAATGTATATGGGAGATCATCTCCCTTTTAGTTTCATAGTCATAACCCGCTGTAAAATATTATTGTTTCAATCACCCTGTGAAAGGGCCATATGGACTCAGGGCTCCATTGCCTCTTGCAGAAGAGCCAAAGGGCCTCCTGCATCAGCTTCTGGTCTCCTCTCCTTCCTGATCACCTCACAGGACCTGCCAAGTTGATTTGGGATCTGCTTTTACATAGTGGTTATAGGAATTCACATTTTCTCTGCTTTTAACTTCAGTAGCTAGTAACCAAATGAAATTCCAACCTTTATATTAAACAAGTCCCGTGGAAGCAGGGACTGCCCTATAACTGAGTGATGCCAAATTCTAAGCAGTTTGAATTCAGTTCCTTTGCTTCTTAAAATAACTATGAAATGGTTTTCACATCAGTTCCACAAGCAGACAAAATTATTGCTGTATAGAATATAAAAAAATGTGTTTTTCAGAGCATTCAACCTCCAAGCAGTAAGACGGTAGTTTGTTATTTAGTACACCAAGTCAAATGAAGAACGTTGAAGCACTGATTATAACTGATAATTTTCAGCAGAAACAAATACTGAATCCTACCAAACCGGTACCATTAATAATTATATTTGCTAAGATTATGCTAATAATGTTTACAATATAAGTTAATATGTAAATAATTATATGTATTGTGCTCCCTGGATGTAGCTGTATCTTAAACAGTTGGCAGAACAAATCCTTTTGAGTCTGTGCTTGCAAAATTCTTGCCTTGGTAACAACGATATAGATTATTATAGCACTTTCAATTTTTTTCTTTTTCAGTACTGTCAGTCCATGTCTCCAGACTTTCATAAAATGATTTTGCTTCTTAAAAACACAAAATCTGTCTGACGGCTGAACATTTCTAATGCCTATACTTCTGCCTTTGAGAAATTTTCATGCTTTTTTTCACAAACCCACTCTGCATTTTTCAGGCTTTTGACTGCAAGTTTTGTCCTTGCTCTGTATCATCTTAATGGTTTATGATCTCATAGTTCAGTGAACTTCTGTATTGTCTTGATTTTACTTCCAAGCTTTGAATCCTGATCTAAGGCTGTCTCCTCTGCTCTGGCTCTTCTAATTGTCTTTTTCTCTATTCCCCATTATACTACTTGTGAACTCCACAAGCCTGCCAAGACAGTGTCCTTAGAGCAGAATTAGCTTTGTTATTGCTTCACAAAGGATGTTGAGCCAGATTTCCATTCTCAAAGATTTCTTAGCAGGGTCTATAGCCTGCTAATATACTTTGACTGTAATTGTGAAAGTTAGTTACTTTGGGGAAAAATAGAAACAGAAGAAGAGAGACCAAGTGAAAGGAAAGTGTGAAAGTCTTTCCACAGGGACAGCCAGGAGAAGAAGTGATGGGGGCCCTCAGTCAAACATCCTTCACAGATGCCCTCTCCAGTGCAGTGCGGGTGCCCCCCCAGTGTTTCTTGTGCTGTCTTTGACAGGATCTGCTTAAACCCTCTCCCGCTGTTCTTGCTTATAGTGCTATTAACATTGATTGGAGAGTGCTTTAATAAGGGGTAGGTGCTGGTCTTGGTTGTATGCATATTATTGGCTCCCGTAATGAAAACCAAAAACTGTAACCAAGGATAGAAAAAAGCAGGGAAAGGAAGGTGGGATTGCCATGCCAATGTCAAAAAGGAGAATATGCTATAATGCCACTAGCGGGGCTTGTAGGTACAAGGCCATGAGAATAACAACGTGAGACCGATAGTAGGAGAGCAACAAGGGAAAATATACAGCCCTAGAGGCTCTGGAAAATGGTGCTTTGTCAGCCTGAGTGCAGAGCTGGCAGTGAAAGGCAGGCTGCGGAGTTGTGACTGCAACGCCCCCAGCAGTGCAAAAGGTATCTCAGGCACTGAGAAACATTAGGAAGTCCAAGAGTTTCCCTCATTTTTTCACTTCTTATATGAAAATGTATTTCAAGTTGCATTCTTCATAAGATTATGATACAGTTCATATCTCTGTACCACACCCTGATAGCTGCCTTGCTCTTCCTCACTTAATTACAGGGTGCTAAACAAATCTTGACTATTAAAGAATAGTATCTGAACTGGGAAGAAAAGATGGCTTGCTTTCTGTTCTTGATATGCTCTGAAAACTTAATTAAGAGATAACTGAAGCAAATGGCTGTTAAGACAAGAGAAGAGCTTATATTCCTTTCTACTGCCATCAACTAAGTCTAGCAGATCCCATTCACACCAGAATGATTGATTTTTTAATAAAACAAGCCAGGAGGTAGCCTGTTTTTATGTTTCTCATCTTTCTTTGAATATTCTGCCTGCGGTCACAGAGAGGAATTTGCTTTTATATAAATGAAGTCCAAGTAATCTTAGATGTCTCAAAAAGGACAAGTCTATATGTGTGCTCTGCATGGCTTCTTGTCTCCAAGGAGGAAAAGAAAAATCTTTGCCATTTCTAGTTTGGCTGTTAGGGCTTACTTCATGCCACAAACTCCTTACTGTAAGGAAGGGTCTTTGCCTTTCAGACCTTGCCTTGATTCAGTAACTTTGAGAAGGCATGTAGGCCTTTCTCTTCCCTTCATTGCACCTTCTTCCTTGGTGCACAGAGTGGAAAGTCCCTTCTGTGGGTCTTGTACATTAAAAACTCCATTATAAACTCTAGACCATTGCAGATTGGGCCTTCCTCAGGGAAGAGGGCAGTTATCAGACCTTTGTCGACATCTCAGGGAGATAATGGGAATGAACCAGTGGGTATGATATGTGGTGGGGTCTAAGAATTTCCAAATAAGTTTTGAGAAATACTGTAACTCCAGGGTGCCACTTTGCTTGAGCTTATGGTGACCATAAGGAACAGGCCCTCACAGTGCCTGAGGGAACAGAATAAGGGTTAAGACCTGACAGTTTTTGGGACCTGGCCTGTTTATTTATCCCATGGGACAAAAAGCTCTGGTGGGAGCATAGTGACAGCCATGTGAGAATATCCAAAAATACAAGAGAAAATTTTCCCTTGTGAGCTTAAACATGCAACAGCAATGATCAGGTGTGGTGACCTCCTGCAGGCTGAATTGGGAAATACAGCTTCTTTCCCATTAGAAGAAGGACAGAGAACACCTTGAGCAAAGGAAGCTGTTCCACCACCTGGTTGAGCTTTCAGGATAAATATGGATGGTAGAGAAAACGACTTAAATGGAAAGGTATCCAGGAATGAGTAGGTCAGTCCAGAATCTTGAATCCAGGTGGGGACACATATATTGGTCATGATTGTCCCTTAAGGGAGGTGGATCTGGCAATACCAGCGGGCCTTGTGTCATACACAACCACTTCTTCCACTGAATCATAGCCACCAAGACTGTGAAAAGTTAGTGTTAGAACAGATGATGAGCTGCAAAGCACCCAGTTATCCTCAAATCCCCCTGGGTAATATTACCTCCGCTCCCATCAGTGGTGCTGAACACCATTAAAATGCAACAGGAGGGAAGGATGGAGGTGAGCTATTAACTTGTGCAATACACTGGGGTGAGAAGATAGTATTGGTAACAAAGTGAATATGTGCTTTTATAACATTTTGTGTAACTGGTCAGAGAGAGGAAGCTGGCCTGAGCCAGGAGGCTGAAGATGGCATTCCAAACCATGAGAATATTATGTACAACTCTGCCGTGTCCAGTGTGCAATAAACACTCATAATGTTGGTCAGTCCCTTGAGGCTGTTTAAATTAGATCACTTTGCTTATGTCATCCAAAAACTGTCACAGAGAAAGCTGGGTCAGGACATTGGTTTTGTTGATGAGCGCAGTGCAGTGTCTCTCCTCATAAATTCCACAATAATACACCTGTGACCAGTAGCCTAAAAGACGGATGGCCTCCACAACATCAAAGACTGCCATAGATTTACTGATGTTGCAGTGATACATGTGATGGATACATGTGCGGCCTGGTGAGCGTCCAAGGGCCGTTGCTCTTTCTCTTGGGGCCCCAAAATAGGTAACCTTTTTCTCTCAGGCCAAGGAGGTCATTGATCTCATTGAAGGGGACTAGGAATATACCCTTGATCAGTTTAAAAATATTGGCTGGGATGAATGCAAAGGTAACACTGTGAAATTCAGCAGCCTGTGATACATATGTAACTTGAGAGGACGTGATCTAGTAGACCCTGTGGTCCTGTTATCTATGAAAATGATGCCTGTCAATTAGTCCTAACAGTCATCAAAGCAGGTGCACAGTCACCTAACAGCAGGCAAGGTGTAGCTTGGAGATTATTTGAGAACCTGGGAGACCAAAAATACAGAAACCACCTGTCAGTGGTCAAGATGAAAAAGAAGTGCAATAGTAATGAATGCAACCATGACTTTTTTTTTTTTTTTAAAAATTGAGTCATTGCCAATACCTTTTAATAATTAAAAAAAAAAAAAGACCAAGCATAATACCTTTTTTTCTTTAGCTTTGTGAATGGATTGAAAATTCACAAAAGTGAGGGAATAATAGCAGTGTCTCCTGCTGCAAAATATTGAGGCAGATGTAGTACATTCTAGCCATAGTAATGCACCTGAAGGAAAGCCAACGACACTCTCATTTGTAGTTCTGGCTTGCACTCTGAGCTGTGTCTGGCAGTGAGCAGACTATGCTTTTCCTTTTTGTCTAAAATTGAACATCTACAAACAGGTTTAGATTCATCAAAAGTAGAGTTTGAAAAAGTTACAGAAACAAAACAAAGAGATAGCGAGATCGCTGCTGTGAAGAGTTTTTGTTGTACTGTAACAGCCGCCTTTTTTGCAGAATGCAGAAGGCTGAAGGATGACTCTCATAAGCCCTTACCTTTACCACTCTAAACAAATAACACTTCTGAGACTGGTGAATATAAACCAGTATAATTATACCATCTAAAAAAAACCCCATGGAACCTCTTATTTTGGCAGAGGTGCTTTTCCTTTGGCTGAACTTAATGCAGAAGTAAATGTAGGTTTCCAGATATGGCTCAGACAATGGAAGAAGATACAACCCCTGGATGCACATTATCCTATCCTGCTGGAGGTTGCTGACTTGCTAGACCTGTTATACCTAATTACAAGTTCAGATTTATCACTGTCTTCAGTGGAGCCCAAACTACGTGTCTGTCAAAGCTGAGATTCGTTTAATGGAGGTACAGAAGACCTGAGCAATCAATATTTGCAATTGTGCAAATGATCACCTTACTATCTGCCAGCAGCTCCTCTAGCCTTTCTTTAGTGATCAGGGATGCTGGGGTGTCTTTTTTCATTTTTCTGTTTGGGTTTGAACAACTCCTAAGATCTTAGTTTCAGTTATGAATCCTTGCTGCATAGCTGGATCAATGCACTGATCTAGACTAGTGATCCACACATCTGGTTTTGATGCTGTTAAATGAATGTGTGGAAACCTGAATGACCCACGGTCCCTTCTGCCCCCTGAGAAGTTCTTCCCATCCCCTCTCAGGCCTGACTTTCTGGACCTTATCAAAGACCCCAAGGCTTTCTGGAGTAGGCACAGGCTCCCAGCTCTCTGCTATCTGTTCCTCTCTTCTCTGCCATTCCCTGCAGCCTCAAGACCCTTCTCCCCATTTAGTTTGCTTCATAATTTTGCCAAGGAGCACAGCAAATAACTGAGAATACAGAAACAAAATAAATACCATCTGTTAATTAAAAATTTGCATAAACATTGGCAATCTATATATGCAAGTGAAATAACAGGGAAACCCCCGTATTATTCAATGCCTTATTTCACATTTTAACAGACTAAAGTAGACACTTCCATCATATATTATAAAAATATTTGGCAGGGTTTTTCAGACTCAGAAATTATACAGCTAAGGCAGGCATTTATGTTGGTAAGAGCAAGTTTTGGGCCTACAGACCTGCAAAGCGACACGTGCACATGTTTCCTTAATTTGCTATAGGCAAAATCAGTCAGGTAATCTTCGACCAATCAGCCTGAATTTTCCTGAGATGAATTAAAGCGTTGTTCCACTGTCAGAATGGGCAATGGGTTCTGACAAGAGGTAGTCAACACCTCTAGGGCTGGATGGGGAAGACCAAAACATCTCTGTGGCCTAAAACTACTTGCATGATTCAGCCTTTGGGAGGTAGTGTCACTTCCAGGTGGATTATCTGAATTTCATTTGTAGCTGAGTCTTTGGCTGTAGCAAGACAGAGAAGTTGATGTTAGACATACTGGTGGGAAAATGTACCTGGCTACGTACAGATTTCACGGGGTTATTTTTAGTGTGTGTCTTGGCTTGTTTGTACACAGCTGCCCAGTAGATCTAGGACACCAGAGGGATTCAGTAAGAACCTTTTAACGTTATTAAAGATTTCCCCTGAGAAAGGATGCATGGCACCACCAGGCCTGAACACCTCAATGAGCCTCATGTGAGACCACCTACCTAGGTTCCTGTGCCCCTTTTCAGCTCAACTATGCTCCATCCCAACTCCATTGACATCAGGGAGGGAGCTGGATTCCATTGCCTGCAGATGGACAATTCTGGAGATGCCTTAGGCTGAAAGACATTTGCATGAGATTCAACAAGGCCAAGTGCAAGGTCTTGCGCATGTCAGGGAAATCCTCAGTGTCAACGTAGACTGGGGGATGAATGGAGTGAGAGCAGCCCTACAGAGAAGGACTTGAGGATACTGCTGCACAAAAAAACGGCATGAGCCATGCCGTGCTTGCAGCCCAGAAAACCAGTCATATCCTGGGCTGCATCAAAAGAAGTGTGGCCAGCAGGTTGAGGGAGGCAATTCTGCCTCTCTGCTCTCATAAGACCCCACCTAGAGTACAAGCAGGTCCAGAAGAGGGACACAGAAATGGTCAGAGAGCTGGAGCACCTCTACTATGAAGAAAGGCTGAGAGAGTTGGTGTGGTTTAGCCTGGACAAGAGAAGGCTCCAGGGAGACTTTATTGTTGCCTTTCATTTTGTAAAGGGGGCTTATAAGAAAGATGAAGACAGACTGCCACGAAGAACACCCTTAGTGATAGGATAAGGGACAATTATTTTAAACTGAAAGAGAGTAGATTCAGACTGGACATAAGGAATAAATTCTTTGTGATGAGAGTGGTCAGATACTGGAATGGGTTGCTCAGGGAAGTTGTGGATGCCCCATCACTGGAAGTGCTCAAGGCCAGGTTGGATGGGGCTTTGAGCAACATAATCTAGTGAAAGGTGTCCCTGCATGACTTTGGGGTTGACCCACATGCTGTCAGGGTGCCATACAGCATCTCAAATATACTAAGCACCTTTACTTAGGCAAAATTTTTCCCTTATCAGCACTGTCACTGGGGTCTGAAGAGTGATTCAGTTTGCTTTTCATCAGCTAAATATATCTCTTGGCTCCTTTGATGGTATTAACAAGATTTCCATTGACTGTAACAGAGTTCAGAAGCATCTATTTGGATTTCTATAAGAAGACACATTTAATGTGTGAGTTGAATCCCACTCTTGATCTCTTTAGCGGTATAACAGTGCCAGACTATTTACAAATCCTTAGCCTAGCTGGAAATTTAAAAACAAACAAGCAAGCAAGCTACTATTCAATCTGAAACACCTTAAAACAGCAAAACTTGCACTGCAAGAAATTAAAATATCTTGTGTTTTTTAAACGAAGGGCAATAGTCTCATTGATTTCTGATTCCTTTATGCATGCGTGAGGCTGGATACTTCAGAAAAATACTAAATACATTCAAATTTTTAATGATTTTGTGGGAGCTGACACCATAGTTATGTATGTATCTCCCCTGTAAAATAATGTCCTAAACCAGCTGTCAGTTACAGTGTAGGCATCCTTCAGTTAGTGCTAATAAGGAATGCAGTCACTCCATCACGGTCCTGGCAACGCTGATTGTCCATCAAGGTAATACAAGACAACTGTTGTAATGTCAGGAATGTCAGTCTGTACTTTGTCTGTACAAGGACTGTTTCTGTAAAACACATTTTTTATTCCCTTGTTTAGACATCAGCAGAGAGATGTGGTTTTGCATTTCAGTAAATGTACGTAATTCCCTTAACAGTAAGAGAGATTGGAATGTGCGACAAGAGAGGCTGTATCTCAATGAATTCATCTCTCATCTCTGCTGGAGAATTTCATTGTGTTTGTCTAGGAATACAGAAATTTTATCCTGGTTTCTTTCTGTAAATTCTGTTTGAACCGGTAACTAATAAGTACCTCTTTTTGTCAGAGATATTTTTATGATAATTTTCTCTATTTGCCAATTGTGGAATATCAACAGGTGGTAGACTATCAAATGTCTCTCTGTAACCCCAAAAACATTTATTACATGTGAGATAAAGAGAAGAAAAACATGTGATATTGTCTCCTTGATAGATGCAAGATCTGATGGGAAATCACCTAGATGCCATTTTACCTGGATGTGCTTAAAAGTGCGTTATGCCGCAAACTGTATGAACTTATAAAACTATGAAGAGAAGAAAACTTTGTTAAAAAAGGAAAAATGTATTTTATCTATGTGCTTTTGCAACAAGGTTTTCAAACTTGCAAGCCAGCCTAAAGCTAGGCCTGTAACCAAGAGTAGGCACTGATGTTTGGATCTGCTTTTCAAAGGCAAGTTCTATGTACACAGGTTTGAAGTCTATGCCTTTTAAGCAAATGTACCATCTTCTCTTATGAAGTTGGAGAGAGTTACAGAAAATGGCACTTTTTAAAAATTGGACACAATCTTTCTTTTCACGTCTATAATATATGAATGAAATTTCTCAGGAAATATTGCTGTGCAACTCTTTGTTCCACTGAGGGAGATTAGAGAAAATGAGAAACTGAACCGGGGCTGCAGTTAAGCAGGACTGGCAATTCGTCACTGCTGCAGGACTAAGAGAGCAGAGGGAATGATGCTGAGGCTGAAACACTGAAGGATGTCTTCAGAGTGAAATTAGCAGTAGTGTATTTGATGGAAACGAATTTTCTTACTTTGTTCAATATTTTTGTGTCAAATATTGGAAAGTGCAATGGCCTAATTATTTCTTTATCGTACTGGCATGGTTTCAAGTGATGCTATTTCATACTGATTGAAGATTATTGTTGCTAACTATGTTGCTGTAGAAATTGCATGTGCTCTTTCACTTCGATTTGAAAGTGTTACATTCCATGAAAATAGTCCCTCCGTGCTAAGAGTTGCAGCTCAGAAGTTTGTCCCACAGGTTTTTCATTATACAAAAGTAGTGAGATCCAGGGAAAACAGAAAGAATGAAGGTTTAGAATAAAACTATTTTCTAGCCCTATCTCTGCAACTAAAACACTGGAAGAACTTGTTCAAGTCACTTGTGCTCTTTATGCATCTTCAAAAGGAAATAACTCTCCCTTTATTTCTCAATGAAGCCCCTTAGGATTCACAGTGTTTTAACTGGCAAGCGTGACATAGATTCAGTCCAGAGATTCATGGAATCATAGAATTGCCTAGGTTGGAAGGGAACTCTAATATCATTGAATTCAACCATTAACCTAACACTGCCAAAACCACCACTAACCCATGTCCCTCAGCTCCATGTCTACACATCTTTTAAATGCCTCCAGGGATGGTGACTCAACCGCTTCCTTGGGCAGCCTGTACCAATGTTTGATAACCCTTTCTGTGAAGAAATTTTTCCTAATATCCATCTTAAACCTCCCTTGGCACATCTTGTGGCCACTTCCCCTTGTTCTATCACTTGCTAGTTGGGAGAAGAAACCAACACCCAGTTCACTACAATCTTCTTTCAGGTAGTTGTAGAGAACAGTAAGGTCTCTCCTCAGACTCCTTTTCTCCAGGCTGAACAAGTCCAGCTCCCTCAGCCACTCCTCCTAAGACTTGTGCTCCAGACCCCTCACCAGCTTCGATGCCCTTCTCTGGACTCACTCCAGCACCTCAATGTCTTTCTTGTGGTAAGGGGCCCCAAACTGAACACAGTACTTGAGGTGGGACCTCTCCAGGGCCGAGTACAGGGAGATGATTGTTTACCTAGTCCTACTAACCATGCTTTTCCTGATACAGGCCAGGATGTTGTTGGCCTTCTTGGCCACCTGGACACACTACCAGCTCATATTCAGCTGTTGACCAACATCCCCAGGTCCTTTTCTGCCAGGCAGCTCTCCAACCTCTCTTCCCCAAGGTTGTAATGGTGCATTGGGTTGTTGGGACCCAAGTGCAGGACCCAACACTTGGCGTTGTTGAACCTCATCCCATTGGCCTCGGCCCATTGATTCAGGCTGTACAGATCCCTCTATAGAGCCTTCCTACCCTCAAGCAGATCAACACTCCTGCCCAACTCCATGTTGTCTGCAAACTTACTAGGGGTGCACTCAATCCTGCCATCCAGGTCATTAATAAAGATATTAAACAGAACTGGCCACAATACTGAGCCCTGGTGAACACCACTTGTGACCAACTGGATTTAACTCCATTCACCACAACTCTTTGGGACTGGCCATCCAGACAGTTTTTTTACCCAGTGAAGTGTACTCTCATCCAAGTTATATGCAGCCAGTTTCTCTAGGAGAACGTTGTGGGAAATGGTGTCAAGAACTCTACTGAAGTCCAGGTAAAGAATATCTGCAGTCTTTCCCTCATCCACTAAGTGGGTCACCTTGTCCTAGAAGGAGATCAGGTTTGTCAAGCAGAACCTTCCTTTCATGAACTCATGGTCGCTGGACCTGGTTCCCTGGTTGTCCTGCATGTGCCGCATGATGGCACTTGGGACAATCTGCTCTGTAACCTTCCCGGCACTGAGGTTAGACTGATGGGCCTGTAGTTCCCTGGATCCTCTCCCAGGGCTACTTATAGGTGGGTATCACATTTGCTAATCTCCAGGTACTGGGAACCTCACAAGTTAGATAATGGAAAGTAGCTTGGTGAGCACTTCCACCAGCTCCTTCAGTATCCTTAGGTGGATCCCACCCTGCCCCATAGACTTCTGTGTGTCTAAGTGGTGTAGCAGGTCACTCGTCATTTTCCCTTGGATTATGGGGGCTTCATTCTGCTCCAGTCCCTGTCTTCTAGCTCAAGTGGCTAGAACTCAGGGAAGAACTGATTCTACTATGAAAAGACTAAGGCAAAGAAGGCATTAAATACCTCAGCCTTTTCCTCATCCTTGGATGCAGTGACAGTGAATATGGGCAAGAAAAGTGTTTGTCCTTAAAGGTCACGGACAGAAGTAAAACTTATCATCTCATTTTTTTTTATTATGTGCTAGGAACATTATAGGCTATGAGACTTCCTAAAGCACTGATTCAGCCATGAAGTAAAATGTAATAGTTTATCGACCTGTCATTTTATCAAACTATGCACACATTGTTAAAAGACTGCTGGGGATGGTAGAACTTGCATTAATTTCTACATTCAATGGCTACATAGATCTAAACTCCTCTGTACTTCTGCTATAAGAGAATTCACATATGTGTTTAATTAATGCTAGGTTATAGTGATATTCATTATAATTTCCTGTGTCATTATAGCTTATTGCAGATACTCAATTTGAAAGGAGATGACAAATTTGTGCCTGGAAGACATGGCATTTTTTAATTTTGCAGGTGATTAAAAAGTATAGGCCAAATTCTGTCCCTAGATTTCACTGAGTTCCTCTGAGAATCTAGCCTTAGTTTACAATAGACTTGTGCGAGGTTGCAAAGAAAGCTCATTTGCACAATGTTGAAAGGACAATGTTCTACAGGGTATATAAAAAAGCTCAGCTTGTCTTTAACTGCTAGAAAACTCATGTAGGTTCAAACTAATTACTTTTTGGCACAGAGAGACCTGAAGTTGCTTGTTCAGAGCTGTCACTTAGAAATTAACTGTCAAAATCCCCCAAACTTATGTGTGTTCAGTGGCTTATTACTTCAGCCAAAGGCAGCATATACGCTTTATATATTAATTTATAAAATACAATGGTTTTTCTACTTGAACATTACTTGTCTTAGGTTTTTTAAAGTTTAGTACTTAGCTGCCTAAGTCTAGGCAACTATTGAAAAAACTCCATGGGTGTACATCTCACAAGAACTAGAAATAGCTTAAATGAGACTATATAACAAATTCTGTTTAGAGAAGCAGGTCTTCCATTGACATAAGAAGGATTAGATCTTATGTGAATAATATTTGAGTTCTTAGGAACTTTCACCGTGTTTCAATGCATTTCTGAACTGCGTTTTCTATGTTAGAAAGGGCCTGACTATAAAAACAGCGTAGACCCAGAGCAAGTATTACTTGAATCTTTATATGAAATGGTTTATGTTACATCCTAGTATGCCATAAATTAAAAGTATTTCATTTTATAGTCTGTTTTTTGTTTGCTTCATTGATTTCAGTCCAAATGTTAACCTCTGAATCTGTATGTACACTAAAAGGGAAAGTTTCAGAACTGAGTGGCTGGCACTGATTTCAGAAGTCTGACCACAGTCAGTCAAATTTGAAAGTATTGGCCTAAGATATCATGTACTTTGAAAGATTTCTCGTTTAGTATCCTTTTGAAACCTGTTCCTGCTTTATTGCAAACAGTAATATTGACCTGTGTGTGGAAAAGGCCTTTCTTCAGCAAATTTTCATTACATGTATTCCTCCTCTGTTTTGGCCTTTTTTTTTTTTTAAATGTGTCTTTAGTGATTTTCTGAACTATTCAGTGACTAGGAAAATATTCCTGTCTTCTCAAATATAAACCACAATAACTGTCCCCGACTCACTATTATTTGTAATGCAGCCAAATGAAATATTAGTGGCAATTGTTCATTTGATGACTAATGTCTCAACCTTCAGAAATTGTGGGAGAGAGCCAGTAATCATTAAAGTTAAAAAAGGCATTTCACGGGGCTATATATACAGCCTTACAGGAAAGTGTTTACTATTTTCTCTTCTGCTTTAGATCTGTGTCTGCTTTTCTTTTATCTGCAAGGAGAAAATTGAAAGCAATTTCTTTATTTTATTCTCTATTTTTCCAGGGCTTTACTACTTGATCTGGTGCCAGCATCTAGGCAACTACTAGTCAAATCTGTCTATAAAGATAAACATCTTTTGCAGAAAACTCAAACCAAACACGAATAGAGCTTTTCTCCCTTACTTTCCTTTCTCCCCCAACTAAGTTCTGTGTGCAACTGGGAGCAGATACTGCAAAACCTGGATTTGGCAAAATTTCAGCAACTTCATGCACAGACACACAGAAGTCTTGATCCATGTGAGCACCATGTAAGATCATGTGGGAGAGAGTCTAATACAGAGATTTAGATGTTTCAGCTTAGACTCGTATAGTCCTCTCAACATTTGTGCCTCTAGACAAAGTGCTTGATCTTCTAATTTTGTTTGTCATTTCCTTGGTTTCCTTTTTCTCAGTATAAGATGATCATATTTATCAGTCAATCAATATGTAGTTTGTGATACTGTAGCCTAAGAAAGGTGGAACAATATAGATGAGCAGGATCCTCACAAGATTTTTTTCCCACAAATGAACTAATTTTTCATGTTTTTTCTCTAGATTTCACTTACCCTAGTGTGAAAAAGAAATAAACAATTCAAGTTAGCACAGTTGAGAAGGGGGCATAAGTGAGGCAAGAATCCATCTGAAAGGCTTATGCAAGAAGCTTCAGAATTTTTTAATGTGAATTTATTATTGTGTCCCTATGAAGGACCTAAGTACAGATCTGATTTACCTCCTTGGCAGAAAACTAGCTAAAGCTTATGGAAATGCAATACATTATTTCTGCAGTCTGCATGTACAAGTATAATGCCACAATTGCCTTCTGTAATTGTAACTAGTGGTGGCTAAAGCAAATTTTGGATATAATCAGAAAAAAGGGAAAGGATGAAGTGAATGGGAAGATTTTACCAGCAAGGTTTTAGTGCCTGTGCAATTCATGAATGTAAGCTTAGACAGGTGACTGGGAGTTGACCTGAAGGCCTATATATCACTGCATACCCTCCGCGAATGATGCTGAGCATCATGGAAGAGGGAAAAGTGTTAAATCTGTACAGCAGGCAAACAAATGTTCCTTGGAGCATTCTTTTGGTCCATCTCTGTGGAAAGGAGAACTTCTGTGGTAAACCATGCTGGGAACACTAGTTGTGGCTCTCATGGTATTCTGATGAAACCCAGATGTAACTTTTTCAACTAACCTTAGCCAACTAGGGGTTAAATGCATAAATCTAAAATCCATTTGCAGGTAGTAGATGGAAACTTTTTCCTGAGAATTTATCCAATATTTGTTTCCAAACATAAATAGGCTTTTTCAGAAGTAAATTAAAATAAGTATTTATTCTTTTACATAAGCTTTTTCTCTTTCTTCTAGTCTTCATTGTTTCATTCACTTCTTGTTCTTTACTTTCACAATCTCTAGCAAATAGTTTGTAAAATCCTGAATAACAGTGTTGTCATCTGGTGAGACTATCAAGGTAATCTGAGACCCCAGCAGCTGTACCATCCTTTACTTACGCTTTTCCCGAGGGAGATAAAAATTAACAACTTCTTATCTAAGGAGAATTGACAAAGCTCGTGGTAAGATCTAATCTGCCTAACTCAGAGATCAAACTGGTTCTTAAAATTTAGGCAAGTAGTATCTGAGGTAAATGCATCAGGTTGCTACATAATCAATGATAATTTATTTAGGTGCATGATATATTCTCCTCTCTAATAATTTGAAGGCATCTTTCACTCCTTAATACTTATATGGTGGGGGTGGGGGAAGGGAGATTAGGAAACAATTCATTATACTCATCCTAAAATTCTTTATGGACAGAGGATACAGTAGGATTCTCAGTTTCATTTAGACATCTAAAATGTGTCAGATGAACAGCACCCTGAATGGCTTTATTCTTCTCCATGAAGAAGGGAGTCCCAGGTGTTTAGTTCAGATGTACACATCTATATTGCAAAGCTATAGCTTCCAAGGCTAACCTTACTGTCACCTTAGTTATCAAAGGTTTATATCCATGGCAGATCCCCTGGCTGGGGGACTAGTTGCCCCTGTCCACCTGGGACTTTTGCCAGATCACCTCTAATGACTCTTCTAAGGTCTGTAAGTGGAGGAACTTCAGCTGTGCCCTTTCCCTTGGTATGTATAGTTACAGGATCTGTCTTTGCTAATCTGGCCAATTTCACCGAAATTATAACCAGTTATAAAACAGATCTGTGTCTAAGGATACCTAGAGATAAGCATCTGCATTATAGATGTCTGAAGTTTGGTAAGTCAAGTCCCATCCAGACTGGTCATGCTAGACTGCTTCCATAGAAAACCAGGCTGCAATGGGTCAGGAATTAAAAATAATTGCTTCTCCCTACATTAGTCTAAATGAGCATTTAAAGACAGTGTTGGAGTTAACTCTACAGCAACACAAAGTGCGTTTGCTGTGTGAGAGGAATACACATTTAAAAATTTCAATTAGACTTCACTGAGGGGTACCAAGAATGCAGTGTGAATTAAAGCCCTAATACTGCAACTGGGCTTTCCTCTTAACTTCAGCAGCACAGGAGTAAGTCAACAGTGAAGAGGATCTAATCAATTAGCATGTACAATAAGTGACTCTTTGACTTAATTACCTGCAGCGCTGTCCTAGCTGTAAGAAATGAGGTAGCAGTACTTTTACAGTACATACTCATCTCCAAAACAGACTAGTTTCTCCAAAATCACATTGAAACTGTAATTAAAATACCTTTGTGACACTTTTTAATGCTTCAGGAAACACAGTATCAAAAATAAACATAGCTCCCATTTCACCAGCCTGAGTGATGACAAATGATCAAGAATGTCAAGTCACCTCTTTGAACAGAAAGAGAGCAGTCTGCATTTGTCCTGCTCCTGACAAGGTGCAACCAAATTTACCTGTGACTAACAAAAAAACATGGTTGGTAAAAACATGTTATAATTAAAAGGCAGGTTCTCTTTTGCTCAGTTCTTCCAGCATCATTATTAATACATGTTGATATCTGAATTCCTTCCTGGGAATAGAACAGCAGTTTAAGCAGAAGTAGCTCCATTCTATTTCTGCATTGCTTTGCTTTGCTTTGTCTTCGTTCAGTTCTGGTGACAAGTTCACTTGGAGGTTAAGGCAGTCTAATCTCATTAACCATAAGCTTTAACACTAAGGAGTGGTTGGATGTTATGGTTTTTCTGGTGATAAAGGTAACTAAAGAAATTCCTACGTCCTTTCAAACCCAGATACACATGCTTATCCTCTGGGGGCAAGCCGGTCCCCTTTCTGAATCTCCGTCCAATAGTTCAGACATATGTATGTTTATGTTCTAAATTGTATCAAGAAAGTGATATTAGCTAGGCCAGCCCTGACTTTCATTCATTCTGTTTTTAAAGAGAGCATCAATGACTTTTCTCTGCATTAAAAGCTATCATTTTTCCCATTTACTCATGATAGCTGTGGGATATGTTGTGAGTTACATCTCTTCAATGCCTCTGTATCTTCCTATTTGATGCTGAGATTCAGATGATCTTTTGACAGCTGCTTGCAGAGAATTTTCTGGGATGAGCAACCCAGTAGACATGAGGTACTTTTATTAGTTAATAAAAAAAGAACAAAAGTGTACAGTCTTTTGGGAACAGTTTGGGAACAGTTTCATTTGTGCTGCTGGATATGCAACACTGCCGTGAGGGTCATATACAACTTGCTGACGTTTGATTGCAGTGCTTTTCTCAATGCACATCCATCTTCTCTGATCGAAGGTCCCCACTGGTTTCATTCTCTGACTAGACAGCTGTACTTGACCATAAAGCCTGCTATAAAAAACAGACTTTGTACCCCATACTGCCTAATTTTCGGCTTCAACATTCCTCAGCACCTTCAAAGCAACTTCAGTAGTAGCAAACTTCTGCTACCTTTTCATCCAGCTTGTGTCTCAGCAAGGATGTTGTGGTGGGTGGACCAGCCCTTTGAACTGGACATGTGCAATAGCTGTCCTGCACTTATGCATTTGCTTTATCTATCAGTTGGACAGTCCCTATCATTCCCATTCCTGAGACAACTTTTCAGGCAACTTCTGCTATGAACAAATTGTCAGCATGTATTTCTTTAAGATGAGGTATTTGATTAGAGAAATCTTGTGTAAGGAGAAGAACCATTTCTTTCTCTAGGATAGTAGTGTCCTGTGTTTTTCCTAAGGTGAATAAAATTTACAATACTCAGTATTTTAAAGCAAAGAGATTTTTATTCAATGTGTGTACCTGGCCACCCAAGTTAAATTAATTTGAATTATGCAGCAAGAAAGGTATAGAGACAATGGTTTAGATCTGCAGCCATTGTAAACCATGATGGCTCAGAGGCTTCACGGTCGCTAGGCTTGACCCAACCAGAATCCTCTCCCTTTAGAGGAGGTGCACTTTGAGTTTTATCTTCCGTCTGTAGTAGTGTAGTACACAAGCTTCCCAAACTCATCTAGACCTTCAGGAAAAAGACAATCTATTGGTTCATCTATCTTTGCTTATAATTTAGCAAATTTATGTTTCTTGCCTTCTTTTAATAACATTTGAAAGGCAATATTTGCCCAAGTAATCATTAGAAAAACCTACACAACTCATAAACCCCTTCGTTGCCTGTCATTGTTCATTTCCCAGCCAAACTGGGAGGATTAAATTGCATCTCAATTTAGTTTTAAATCAAAAAGGAACTTTTAAACTGCTTTTGTTCATAAGTAACTTAGCTAACTGGGTTCACATTTACAGGAATCTGAAGCAGTACATGATTCCACAACTTTCCCTTCCCTGTTTTGTTGATAATTTTAATCAAAACCCAAAAGGCCTGTGTCAAGTAATGAAGACAAACTCCAACTCCAGTCTCATTCAGTTCCTGGACTGTCTGTTAAACTGACTAGCAATGGCCATACAGATAGCCATAGGTCTTAATCTCTTGCCGTTATATACGAGTATTTTTCAGTAGAAATCAGCCTGAAACAAGTCTAATCAGCATGACCAGAGTGTTCCTCCCCACCTGGCTGCATAGCAAAATATCTGCTTTGTGGTAAAGAGCTAGTAAGCAGATAAGAATAGTACTTCTTATGCTGTGGGACTCACATACTTACTTTTCATATGTTCTCTATCTTTCCCATAGTTGGTAGATTGATTTGCCCAAGTGCTACATTTAGCAAATTTCATGTAAGCATTCTCAGGGTGAAGTGACATGAAGTTTTATGCAAATGAAGACTGGACTGCCTGACTTACTGTTCTGCCTTCAAAATAATGAATAGCCCCTGTGCTTAGTTATGGCCTAGATAAGGTCTAGAAGAGTGTGGCACAGACAGCACTGTCTTGATTTGTCTATAATATAACTCTTTGACAAAGAATTAGACAGAATCAATTTGCTATGTAACAGGTCTCAAATCATTTATTGTTCTGATTTTTCAAAACATGGTCTAATGCAATGAAGATTTGCAGTGAGATTTATGCACATTAGGATAATACTTCCCTACAGTCTTCATTTCGAAGCTTTCATAGTTTTTTTCAGTCAATTTAATTCAACATCATAACAAAAGTAAGTCTAATAGTCTTGCCTTCCAGTACACCTTTATTTTGAGCAAATCAAGCTTTTAATAACAAGAATTAGAGTCATAGATCAGCAGTGCACAACAACCACTGAATCTCCTAGGGTAACTAGTTGTCTTTCACAAAAGGTGTGTTGATTTGTCTTCATTAAGGAATAGGAAATAGATCACGCTCTAGCATTTACTTGTCTGGCTTCCAATTTACATCTTTGGGTCTTTTGGTTTCATCAATTAAAAGGGAGCTGTTAACCATTTTTGCTAAAGTTGCTGAAGACTTTTCCTTTTGTCCTTGTATTGTAGTTACTGATAATTTCTAGAAACCTGTTTTGAGGACCTAGTAGAGCATTACTACAGGCTTAGGCAAATGTTCTACAGAATCAGATAGGTAAAAGTGAAAATGAGTCAAATATTTCTTTTCTGCCCTCAGGGGTGGGGGGAGAGAAACAGGAAAAATTCATGAGACATTTTTTGAGTTTGGGAAGATTTAAAAAGGGCCCATGTCTTAAGCAGCTGTATATGAAATGATATGAGTGAAAAGGCTTGGGGCTGTAAGTGGAATTTGGCAGGGAACCAGCATTTGCTGAAAAGAAGCATCTATGATTGTTGTGTGGGGAGTTAGTTTCATTTGACCAAGCTACAAGCCTTGTCAAATGATGAGTTGGAACTGTAGAATATGCAGCTTTTTAAATGTGCACGGCACACATATGCATGGCAAAGTTAGCTACATAATGAAAAATCTAGTCAGGTAAATTGCTGCAATTCAGAGAAGGCTTCTTGAAAACGGTACCCAGCAAACCTTGTCAGGTGCTAAATGACAGCTTGTGCAAAAAAGGATTCCTGCTGACTTAGTAAGAGGCTTTGTGCCTTCAGGGACAAGACAATGGATGAAACAGTATTTTGGTCCCATCCTGTGTGGCAAATCCTGTATTTCTAAGAACATAAATTTTACCTGAAACTGCAAAGCTAGTATCTGGACCTGGGTTCCCTGGGCAAAGCTCATTGCGTTAGAAAATGCAAATCATACTTGGTGAGTCTGGTTTCATTAGATTAAGCTGTGGGCATTGTGCCATGCCCCAAGGAAGCCAGTGGGACAAGATCACAGCTAATTTTCATATCAGTACAAAGGGACATTTTCCTTTAGGGGTCAAATTTCCAGCTGAAGGGTCGAGGATGCCCTTTTGTGCATAGACTCTATATTCTGAGCCTATGGTAAAACCTGCCCATACAGCTACTCAGTAACTCAGTATTGCTGCTGCCTACCATCAGCTTTCACACCAATTTTGTAGTGATTATGACAGCATTTGACAAATCTCAACAGAAACAACAGACTGGGCTATTTTCATGAGGTATGATCAACAGTCTATGTCAGATGAAAGAAATGAACTTCTGTAGGAGCTGTCTGTAGAAACAGGAGTCTTGTTATCAAAGGTATTTGTGAGGTCAGTTCCAACTAAAATTAGATCTTAACATCACAAATTCCTATACATTTCACCTGAGGAAAAAGAAGAAATTTTTCTTTTTGTGATCATTCAGCTCCTTTAGCTCATATTTCTTGCTTGAAATAACTCCTTAAGTGAAGTGCATGTTGCATTACATTTCTTCAATATCCCTTGCTTGCCATCAGATCTAGTTCAAGTTCTAGCCAAAAACATCTGCAGAAAGCTGATACTCATGAGAGCACTTATCTCAATATTTACTTAGTTATGTACTCATACTAAACATCCCCAGCTAATACAAAAGACAATTGTTTGCTGATTCATGGACTCTTTTTTTTAAAGTTTCACCTAGGAACAATAAAAAGGAAGGCTAAATGTGCCTTTGAAAAGGCAGTCTGGTTTTACAAGAAAGCTTTGAGCTGGATTATAGAAGGCTATTGATGATTAGCTGCTTGGCTCAGTACTGGTGCAAGCTGTTCATCTGGGGAGCTGTTGAGTTTCTTGCAGAGAGTTCTCGAAGCCCATTAAGGAGAGCTGCCCCAGGGAGCCCTGTGGGCATCCTGAACCTGCAGCAACTGCAGCATTGTGCAGGGAGTGTGGTCAGGCTTTGCCTGAACCCAAACATCTACCTCAAGAAAAAAAAGCACAAAAAAAAAAGCACAGGAAATCTGGCTCTGGGTGGAAGGTACCTGTATGGGTAAGAACCAGCACCAAGGGCTTCTACCATATTTATAAAGCTGCTTGCTTAAGAAAGAAAAACTTTCAAGAGTTAGTCATTTGAGTCCCTGTGTGTTTTAGATCTGCAAAGCAAGCAAGGCACCATGCCATATTTCCCCCTCCCTGGGACTTGTTTCAGGAGGCTGATTCCCAAAGAGCTGTCAGCCAGCCGTTGCTTCTTAGCAGTGATGCTGAAGTGTTCACTCAGGAAAGGAGGTAGGAGGCATTTAAATCACTGTCTCAGGCTTCCAAGATCAAAGCAGAAGTTGCACATTTTTAAAAGTGTAATGTGGCAGAACATCTAATATCTGTAGCACAGCAGCACAGCCAGTTATTAGGAGTGCAGCACATGAGTGATCTTTGCCTGGGACATGGCTGGTGCCACCAGCTGGAGCTGCCTACCCCTGTGGGAGAGTGATAGGGGAGAGCCCCAGAGCCTTCGTTCAGAAGGCTGGAGCAGAAAAATGAGACTGGCACTGAGAATGGGAAAATAAGACAAAGAAATGGAGGAGAAACACCTCCAGGTCACTCTGAGGATCTGGAGAAGGAGCACACAACTCTGGCTTGCGATTTTTCACAGTGTCATTAGCTCTTTAAGGACCTGTGCCCCAAAACTCTCAACGATCAGGGGACTAAAGAAGAGACTTGGTTTGGTGCCCGCTCTTAACTCTGTTGTTACAAAATTCAACTGACTGAAATTGCTGCTGACACAGGGAAGAAAACAGGGTAATTAGGCAGCAATGTCAATACGCCTATTTAATTTGTATTACCAAAGCAGCTAGAAACAGGAGGCATTTCTGTGTCACTGCGTGTCACACAAACATGGAACAAAGACCGGATCCTTCTCTCTACAACCTGCGATCTTCAGATCCACAGACAGGAGACCTTAAAGAAACAACAGAAATGTTGAGATGTGTGAGAGGCAGCTGGCCAAGCATCCTCCCAGGACCCGCCTGTGCTGAGGGAGGGAGGGAGGGAAGGAGGGAGGAGGAAGAGGGGGCTGCAGAGGAGGAAGGCACACACGGCCTTTGCCTGACACAGCCAGAGCTGCTGGTCGGATCTGCGGAGGGGGTGAGGCAGCAAAGCCACAGGTTTAGGGAGAAAATCCTTGCGGGGGATCTTCTGGCTACACGTCAGTAGAACAAGGTGACACTTGTCATTTGCCAGAGCAGGAAGCTATTGCGCTGCCTGAGATGTGAGAGTGTGAGGCTGGGAGCCAGTGGGCAGGACAGCCAGGACAACCAGGACAGGTACCGGTGCGTCCCAGGCAGCCTGTGTCAGCTCTGAGGAGCAAAAAGCCTGTCGCTGGGGCCAGGCAGTCAATTGTAGCCATAAGCGTTTGCTCAAAAAAAAAAAAAAAAGAATAAGAAAAAAATCCCCGACAATCCTCCCCTCCGCCCCCCCCTCCGCCCCCCCAACCCTAGGATTCAGAGCTTGTCAAAGGTGTCAGTCTGAGGGTCCTGGAGCCTGAAGTCCTCTCATTATCCACAGAGCAGGTGCAGCACGGGAGGCAGCAGGACAGGTTTTTTCAGCACGGATCTGACAAAGCCCTGCCTTTAGCAGTAAGATGCCAGTTTTCTGTGACAGATAAATTGTTGATGTCCTGATGGAGTCTGCAATTTATGGTGGTAGGAGCAGTGGGGTTCGGAGAGTGATTGCACTCTCATTGAGAGCCGAGTTGAGGCAAACCACCTGCTTTGGATAACTTGAGTGAGAAGTCAGTCAGAAGTCACAGTCAAGACCCATTACAGCGTAATTTAAACCAGGACCTCACAGACAGAAGTTCACTTCAGCATTTCAGCATTTTCTGACCAAAGTTCTGAGTGCTGGCTTTCAGACCCTCAAATTGTTCAATAACTTATAAAGTCCTCTCTTGGCTCTTGTTACCCTTCTTGACCTGCCTCAGTAACCAGGGATGTGAAGATTTTAGGAAAAGGTGAGAGGGGCACAAGCCCGGTTTGATGTAGAATTGGCGGAGCCATTCTCAGACAGATGCTTCACCCAACCATACATACTTCCATTTGGAAGCTGTTTTTCATTCAGTGTTTTTCATCTGCTAAATGCAGAAGCAGCTCAGCCTCTCAGGACCTGCTGTTCCTGAAAGTCTGGAAGCTGGTGGGGAGGAGGCAGGCCGACTGGATGAACAACCCTGCAAACTCAGGAGGAGCCAGATCTCCCATGTCCCAGTCCCTGCAGAAGTGTCCTAACCACTTGGCTATCATGCAAGAGACAAGGAAAACAACTACCATATATTTTGAGCTGAAATCTCTGTTGCTTGAGTATATAAGGAATACTTGCCAAGGGCCCCTTCTTTCTGATTTGGGTATGGGGATGCCTGGTCATCTTGTCACAATTTTCTACATCTCTAATCTCCATGCCCAGTCTCTCTATCTCCATGGATGGAACAGGTTTTATAGGTTATTAAACCACAGGTTTATTCTAAACTAAGGATTAGTTTAACCAAAATGGCAGCATATCTGGGCAACTTGAAAGCACTGGTTAAGCAAAAAACTCCATCCCTTAGATACATGTGGTAGGTAAGTACATACAGTTTTTCTGTTTTTTTCTTTATGTATTTAATACTTTTTTGCATCTCACTCTCAACCTTTAATTCCTTATCGGCAGAGTCCATAGTTGCTGTAATTTTGCTTGGGGCTTTAGTTTATTTTCTATGTTATTCGTATCACGCAAACTGGCTTGTAAACCCCTTGTGCTCATTCAGTGCTTGGCATTACACTGGTTGTGTTTAGGAGTTTCACTAGTTTGTACCAGGTCCTTGAAGTACTCTCAATATTGTTTGGGATAGCAGTGTAGCTTTTTGACTTGCATTTGACACTGCCACTGGAAGATGTCACTATTTTCCATTATCTGTTAAAAATTAAACAGATGGTTTCAGAAAACTCCACACCTACTTCCTTTTCAGATATAGATTATCTGTGTGTGTGCAACAGAAAATGTGAAGTTTACCATGTACTTCCCTACCACCCTTTTTGATGTCAATACTAACACTCTCCTTCATCATCAGGCAGGATGGATACATCTTCTTGCCTGATATAAAATATAGAATAGATATACATACTGGAAATTTTTGTACCATTACTTTCCATTTTGCCATCTGCCTCTACTTTATTTGAGTTAAAGCATGTTTTTTTCTGTGTATACTTTGAGTGGCTTTTAGTGTCTTCATCAGTATTGAATGTTTGCTTGCCTTACCCATATTTTTCAGTATTCCCTTTCATCCACTCTTTATGCATCCAATCTTTATGCATTGACTTGTTTAAAATTTTTATTAAACAGTAATGCTTAATGCTTTTTTCTTTTTTAAAGCAATGGGCTTTTTGCCCATAGCATTTATGCAAACTTTGATTTTAGAGCATTCTTGAATCACATTTAAAACTAGTTAGCTATGCCAAAACAAGCTTTAATTTTTAGAAAACCATTGTTTTTAAAGGTCTAAGTTTATACATCATCTATTGGTGCCATGTCTGTTTGTACAACACAAATATAATCAGATCATGCTCATTGCTACCTAGGCAACAGTTAATTTTTAGGTCATCTTATACTGGTGATTGGCTTGTAGAATACTGCAACCCGTGGAAACATACATTCATTATTTTCTAGGAGGAAAGCTCTGCTCTAAAAAGCAGCTATTTGCTGTCCAATGTGTAGATGTCTTTTTTGAGCAATCGTTGTAAAGTAATTTCAAAATGTGGAACACCTTTCAGTGGTGCTTAAAATTTGATGACATGGACTATTCAATTACCTGAACAAGTTACTCATCCAAGAAGGGGTCATAACTTCAGAAGCAGATGATCAGCCCTCCAGAGTGGGAAGACAGGTAATATAACAGTTCAGAATTGCTTGTTTTGTAAGGGAATCAGCCCGTTTGATCTATATACACCTCAGGGGAGACCCATGGTTTCAGGAACCATCTGTTGTGTTTGGACCACCAGCTTTAAGATATGCACTTCTCCTCCCTCCTCTATTGAAGTGCAGCAGATGAGCAGACTAGGAGATGAGCTTGAGACTCTGGAATGATCAGGTTGGAAACAGCATCACTTGGACAAACAGTCTTGTCCTGCCTGGCAATTCTTCTGTTGCTAAGGAGGGACAAAACAGGTGTGTGTGATGGCTTCTCCTTCCATCAACTTTTGACATTAGAGCTTGAAGGCTCCTGCCCAGCTGCTAATCCCTTTCTTGTGCTCTGCTATCTGAGCTGATGCCCACCCAGTTGCTTGTATAGTCACAGGGACTCTGGGTCAAGCCCTTGGAGGAACACTAAAGTTTTTCCCTTCTGGTGTTCTGCACCCAGCGACTGGGAAATCTCCCTCCATCTCTCCATCCCTTTGGTCTCAGGGTAGTCATTTATCAGATTGTGTAGTGATGGGACTTGGGGTAACAGTTTTAAACTGAAAGAAGGTAGATTTAGATTAGATATTAGAAAGAAAGTCAGTACTCTGAGGGTGGTGAGACACTGGAAGAGGTTGCCCAGAGAAGCAGAGGATCCCTGAAAGTGTTCAAGGCCAGGCAACCTGCTCTAGTGGGAGGTATCCCTGCCCATGGCAAGGGGGTTGGAACTTGATGATCTTCAAGATGCCTTCCAATTCTAACCATTCCATGATTCTATGATTTTATGATTAGTTCAGATTATGTTGCCATTTATTCATCTTTAAGAGAGGAAGGTGGTACTTTGTATATTAATAGATTGAAATCATACATCCATTTTCAGTGTTAAACAGGGCAAACAGTCAGGAGATATTTATAGTGAGTTCCTAACCTTACAGTAAGTTTTTATATTTGAAACACTTGGGTAATGTAACCACTCAGCTTTTTAAGTGGTTTCCATAGGAGGAAAAAGAAACATTTACATGCAGCGAAGGATAACTAAAGCAAGTCTTGCAAGGTACTGTTCTGCATTATCTCAGGCACTACAGTGTCAATGGGGAATTGGGCATGGCAGGCATCCAAGTGCTCAGCTTTTTACTACCAGTGATGTTCCTTCTAATGTTTTTCTCTTTGAGGGAAATTCATCAGATGGAAAACCTGAAGACACATTATACTGTTCTGATCATCCTCCATTCTCTTCATTCCTATGTGTTTAATACAGCCAGCCCCAAATGTTCAAAATTCACAGATCACACTCCCATAAGTGATATTGAGTTAGAAGCCAGAACTTTTAAGGAAAAAAAACATAAATAATAAAAAGATTTTTTATTTCTTTCTCTTTTATGAGCTGTTAGGGTACATATGAGTCACTATCATAAGGATTTTCTTTTGTGAAAGTTAGGTCTAGATATTTCTCCCCTTGTCTTGCCTTTTCTTTCACCTTTCCTTGCCTTGCTTTGCCTTCCCTTTTCCTTTTACATTTTCCCTGTTCCCACCTTCTGACCTCTCCTGTCTTATTTTTTTTTTTAATTGATGCTGAGATTCTCAGAAATAATATGATCCTGGACTCTAAGAAAATCTCTCAGCTTCACAAGCCTGCTAATAAAAGCCAAAGCATTAGCAATACTGGAATTTATCCTTCTGAACAGTGTCCCCAGGCTGCTCTTTAGTTGCCTTTTTGAATATTTTTTTTGAAGAATGATGCTTCGTTTCTCTCTTTCTAGTTAAGAGAAGCCCTGGGTAAGAAGGTGCCCATTTTATCTGTTGTAGCTTTTTAGACATTGAAGAGAAAGACTATGAGTTAGTCTTGTGCCTGGCTTCAGGTCTTTAAAGGAGGGAGGGTAAAGCATATCAAGTTTGTGAGATAAGTTGCTGGCTTTCTGTGAGCCATGGCTTGAAAATGCAATTAAATCTATATTGTATCTAAATAATCACAAAAGATCCCCAACTACATTACCTGTAAAAAAACCCCACAAAACAACCTTGTTTGAGACCGTGGAGGTGGGATTCAAGAACTCTATAGGGCTATGGAGACATTTTTATGCCACTCAGTCTCTAGAGCCTGTTTCAGAAAGAGTAGTCTCCCGAAAGCTTGTGTTGTGCCTGCCCACCCTGTGTAGGTGTCTGAATGCTCCTGACACCTCCAGTAGTACCAGACCCCTATGGGACCACTGCCTGGCCATCTGAAATTGCTCAGCTGACACATGGATATCTGGTCCAGAGGGAGATGAATCCCTCTCTGCACATGGCATAAGGAGCGATCTATTAAGCTGTATTAAACACAGGCATTTCATACACCTCTGATACCCCAAAGCATCTGAGACATAGAATCATAGAATCATAGAATCATTTGGGTTGGAAGGGACCTTAAAGATCATCGAATTCCAACCCCCCTGCCATGGGCAGGGACATCTCCCACTACACCAGGTTGCTCAAAGCCCCATCCAGCCTGGCCTTG
>JAOTQQ010000001.1:150285511-150307878 GCA_026546715.1 Gallinago undulata | reverse complement strand
TCCAACCCCCCTGACATGGGCAGGGACATCTCCCACTACACCAGGTTGCTCAAAGCCCCATCCAGCCTGGCCTTGAACATCTGCACCGGTCTGGTACAGCTGTTGTGAGGCTCATGCCTTGAGGGAATGGTGTGGAGTGGTGGCTGGAGGTAGGGTGAAATGCCCTAGAGCATCTCACATGGGCCTACAGACCAGAGAATGGGGAAATGAAGCAATTTCTGATGTTTTGTCTAGATTTCCACGGAGTATATTATGAATTAATTACACCCAGCTCACAAGAAGACACCTTGAACTGCCTTAATCTGTGACCAGAACCTGCCTTTGGCTGTTGTAAGGTGCAAATGTGTACAATTTAAAATTCATATAGATATTTCAACCAGTGGTATTTCTACTACCAGCAGTTACCCGTCTGCACAAATGAAGGTGAGATGTTCTCCTGTAAGATGTAAGAAAAAACCCAAACACAATAATTGCATATACAATGGGTTTTTTTTTGGGGGGGCTCAGTTTCCAGTTTATTACTTTGTGTCTTTGTATGTCTGCTTTTTTTTTTTTTTTAAGTTCAGTGATGTATTTTGAAATTTCTATTGCACCCTTTCTAAATATGTTATTAAAAAAGCACACCAAATCATGGGGTTTCAATGGCAAGATGCATATCTGCCTCTTTGCATATGCATTTTATGTAAAAAGACTAACATGCTTCTAATTTGTTCACCACCGTGTGACGCTTGTATTATGGTTTTGCTGTGAGAGTTTCAAAAATTGTTTTGGACTAGTGGGTCATGTCTGAAGGAACAAACCAGCAAATATATTGTTGCTTTTCTTTAAGGTTTCATGCTAATAAATGTATTAGCATGTGTTAGCCTTAATAAAGTACAAAATAGTGATATCAGACTCCAGTATAAGAATCAATGGATTAGTCTCAGGTAGGAGAGAGATGGATAAACCACTAAGACAAAAATTAAAAGGAAATTGGAAAAGGAAAATTAGTTGGAAAATTTAAAAGGAAAATTTTTAACTCGGGAAAGTGTGTATTTGAAAGTAATGTAGTCAGATTGCTTTTTGTCACTGTGTGTTCCTGTCCACATCTTCCTTTTTCTTCCCAAAGGCTCACTTTCCCATAGGTCTTGTGCTTCTGCCAGCCCCACAGGGCCTCCTCTGGCACACACTGGTGTCTGAAATAGTGGGAGATACTGGTGTGTGGGCAACTGAACCAAGCAGGTGAAGGCTTGAGGTTTTGCTGTTCGCTGAGATCATGAGGACACATTTGACCTGGCTCCAGTGCTTCTCCCCAGCAGTCAGATGTCTGGTGTCTTCCTCATGCTGTCTGAACATCCCCTCCTGCCATAGAGGATTCCTCTGCTCTGGGGGGTCCAGGGATACCGCGTTTAGGCAAGTTTAACTCTTCATAGCACCGCTATGAAAGCAGAGGTGTTACGTGATCCCAAGCATGGCCCTGAAGGCCACTATATTTCATGTAAGAGATGCCCTAATCTAGTCTTGCCAGCATGCATAAGGGGAGAATATACTCTGCCTTGTAAGGATAAGACAGAAATCTCCCCTGACTAAACTGGGATCCCAGAAGTTAAGCATACCTGTGAAGAAGCCAAAAGAGTGAAGGGGTACTCAGCTTGAAGTCAGTCAGCCATGAAAAAATATTGCAAAGGATAAGGAAAAATTAATGCCAAGGACCGAGTTGTTATAGATCCTTGTTAAGTGAGAAAAGAATAGAATGCCAGATTTGTCTCTAGCAGCTAGCAGCAATTTTTACTGTATTTTAGGTGAAAAACAGAATTGTGAGGTTTTTACATGTTCTTTTTTTCTAGTTGAGACAGACAATCAGTTATCACAAGGACTCACATTTATTATGTGAGAAGTGAATGATGCATAAATGTAATTCTTTCTTTCTGCTGTAATTCTGAGACCTGCGCCAGCAGGCTGTGATAAAGGCTGCCCACCCACAAACCCAGAGCCACATGATAAGGTTATTGTGAAAAAGATTGGTTAATTTGCTTAATTGTCCAATAGCACAGACTCTCAGGAATAGTCACAGGGAAACAGGCATCTCGTAACAGGCAAGAATCGTTTTTTAAATTGTTACTTCTACAGAGAAGAGAGCTAGATTTCCAGTGCAGGTCTTTTTATACTCAGAAATCAGCTTGTCTAGAGAGCTGATGTTTTGGATGAACCTGGGTGAGCCTGAGCCCTGCCCACACTATGCAGCTTTTGAAAGAGAGCCTTTTGGTGTCTCTTGGGCTGGCACCGTGGCTGCAGAAAGCTCTTGTGGTGCAGCCAACACAAACACTGCAAAAGCTGGAAGTGAGAACTGTTAAAACACTAAGCGAAGGAGCCATAACTGTCTGTATTTCTCCCTTTATCATTTGTAAAGTACTTGGAAGAAGGCAGTTGTTGTAAACATTTTTCAGCCCTTTCTCAGCCGTGTTGCTACTTTTCTGTCCACTTTTAACCAGATACTGTAACAGCACAATTGACAGGAGACAGGATATTTTCTGTTCCTTAAAATCAGAGGGTTGCTGTGTCCTGCTAGTTTTGCTACCCATTAACCAGAGGGAAATCTGATGTTTTTGCTTGACTTTGAAAAATGCCCCATCCAAGGAATTAGAGAAAGAAAATAGTGGCAACATACAAAATAGACAGTGAGATGACAGCTGGATGATGCCAATAATATGTAATCTTGTGAATGAGTTTTGTTCATTAAGCCTGCAGGGAACCTACACTCAGCTTCTGTAAAACAAGGTCTTTAAAAATTGCACATAAAGACTAAAATGGCCATAATACTTCCTTTTGTAAGTGATGAAGCAATCACTTAAAAACATAAACCAAGGCTCCGCAATGTGACTTGGGTCTGTGTGACAAGGACCCAAAGACATGAGCTCCTTTCAAAAATTATTGTCATCAAGAAGTTCTGGAGTAAAGCAATAAGAAGTTGTATCTCTCTTTAAATTACACTGAGAAGCAGATGCATTTTGGTGCTTGCTGTTATCAGCTGCATTCTGTATGCCCTCCATGTTTTAAAATCCTGCCGTGAGCTGCCCTTTTTTCCTTTTATTGTGCTTCCATTTCTGAAGTGAAACTCTGGACCCATTGAAATTTGCAGAAGTCTTGTCTTTACTTGTCTGTTGGCATGTAGTCATGTTTGGTTCACCTCAGCAGCCCAAATGAAAAAGCTGCACTTTTTTATATATCCAAGCTAATTTCCTATCACATAACCCTTCCTCCTTCCTCACTGTCTTGCTGAAAAGTATTTTTTCATTCTTCTGTCTTCCTCACTGGCAGTAGGTACAAGCAAATGCTCAAGGAGCATGATAACTCCAGTAACAGATATTATTAGCTCTATTATTGGCACTATTAGCAGTTGTGTAGTGAGGGTTTCTGTATACTTTGATGTATGATGGAACTAAATAACCGTGTTTGCAAACAGAGACAAATGACTTGATCAATCCATACATTCACTTCCTTTTTCATATTTAAATGACTTTTTCAGATTTGTCAATAAATAATAGAAACATATTGAGTAAATCAGTCATTCATTAAGTTGCTGGGGCATCATTTTACTCATATGAGGTATCTTTACACAAATCAGCAAGAGCTAGTCACAAAAAGCCAGTTATATATTTCATCCATACTTGCAATAGTTAGAGTCTTTTTCACAAGTGTGTGTAGGAAGGAAAGCCAAGCTTCAAAGAAAATGGGTGGTTATATTTACTACACAGAGACTTTTTAATAAATAGACTGTGAGAAGGAAAACCAAGTTAAATAGTATGGGCAAAAATCAGTTGAGCCTGTGTAAACTCATCAATTAAACCTTGGAGAGTCTGGGGCAGTCTGCATAGGAGCTGTGACCTCTGCTGTTACTGACTGAGACCAGGCTTTTCTAATTAACGCAGGTCTCCAGGGACCACTGAATTGATGATGAGTTTTGTGCAGGTACCTGATCACCATTGTAAACAGAAGCCCAGAAATTCAGATCGCAGGTGCTTCACTACGTGCTGCTGGGATGTATTTTCTCTCTGCGTGTGAGACATAGAGCCCTACAAAAGAGTTGCCAGGGCACTGCTCTGAAAATTCAGTCCACACAAGTCAGCTTCTTTTTCATTCCTGTCATTCAGCCTTACTGAGACTGAGTGTGACCTTCCATATATATCATTTCATTTAAGCTATAAATTGCATACTCCATAAGAGTATATTTTCTCACAATTTCCAACAGTATTTAAATACACCAGAGGCTTTGGCTTCGTGCACTTTTCGTAGGAGGTTGTTGCATATTGACACTTTTGCCTCAACAGTGGAGAGGAATGTCTTATTAAAATTGATGGTTTCTACTACATGACCTTTTCAAAAAGCGTTTTACATTTTACTTAAGATTCCCAAGCAGTTGAAAACCTACTATTCACGTTACATTTCTGTCCCATTAAATGTCCTCACTCCTCTTCTGTCTTGAAACAATTAGAAACCAGACAGGCTTTTCTCTATCTCTAAAGGGGAGACTAGTTAATGGAATGCAAACAAGACCTTCTCAGAAACAACATTGCATCCTTACACAGATGGAGACAGAGGCGATCAGTGACCAAATAATAAGTCTGGGGTGTCTCTCCACTGGGAAAATTAAAAGTGTCAGGGCATGAGCCTTGGCACTGGGATGTAGCTGTGATAGTGGAGAGCTGTTACAAGAGTACCTGGCGTGCTTCTGGACCACAGGAGACCATGCAGAGGGTACCAGTTTCAACTGCATAGGCTGGCTCCAGGCTTCACATTCTCCTAAGCAAACCAGCAAATCTTCACATTCCTCTCAATTATGTGTTTTAGATGAATTTCAAATACTCATTGGGATAAAATCACCGTTTGGGTGCCTCGGCCAAGAAAGCTGTTCAGAAAGGCAAAAAAGGTGTGGGAAGAAACAGGGAAGAAAGCTGGAAACAGTTTTGCCTTTGCTATGGTAAGGTGAAGTCAGAGATGTGAGTGTGGGGGTGCATCACAGGAGCTAGATGACAGCCCACAGGGAGAGAGCTGGAGAAGGGCAGCAGAGAGGACCCAGGGCTTCAGCTGCCATCACTGAAGAAGCCATGGGGGGGGGAAGAAAAAAGAAAAAAAGGATGAAGTCCAAAAAATTTGAAGATGCAAGGAGTTAATTGCAATGTTGAGACTCCAGGAGGAGTCTCGCTGAATTATCCCTTGGTGAGAGGTGGATGATCTCAGCAGCCAGCTCATGCTTTTCTATGCAATTCCAGTAACTTAACGTGAAACACACCCTGGTGTTTGCTGCCACAGTGACATGACCCCCCGTTTCTGAGGAGACAAACGTGTAGGCTAAAGGTAAAGAACAATGACACAAGCATTAACATCCCTGGGGACTTCATTTTAATGTTTCTTTCTCAGAAGCACGTTCTTGGAGCTGTGCTGGGATGAAGTATGTCTGGCTTCATGTTCGGCAATATTTCAAACTTTTATCTTCTGGTCCAGTGAGGAAATGGTCTAAAACTGAAATGCCACCCATACTCTGAAAATTCAATTGTTGTTTTATATTTAAAAAGTGTCCTGTTGTTCATGGAAATATGACACTGCCAGAAAACCAATAGGAACTAGCTGGAATTATTTATTTGCCTTAAACACCAGCTTTTTAGCTGCAGCAAATCCACGATTCCTTTGTAAATATCTGCTAGTGATGGAGACAGTTGGATTAAAATAATTGGGGAGCTAAAGTACCAGTCTAGGGAAAAACATTCATTATAAGCAGTGCCAAAGGCCAAAAGGAAGCCATCCAAAAACATAATTGTTCCTGAACTTTTTTGCTGTATCTTAGAACACAAACCGAGATTTGATATTAAATGACTTACACTAATCCCAGCAGCTTGTGTCCTTATGTTTCTAAAGTATAACAATGACATATTTTGCTCTTTTGTGACAATTTAAGACTTCTGCATTTCTGCCTCATGCAGCAAGCATTTAAAAATATGTTTGCTGCTAGTGGGAAGGATGATGGCAAAACACATCGGAGTTCCTTCCAAATATATTCACCTTGAACTAGACATCTCTTGCTGACAGTGTAAGGCTGGTTACTGATGCGCCTCAACCTTCTGAACAGGAGGGTGAGCAATAGTGGGTGACAAAATATGTGCATGTGCACGTACAAGGCTGAATCCACATTTGTATATAATTCAAGAGATATGTGGTTTGAAATCCTGAGCATTTGTGTAAGTTACTTCTGTCTGTCTGTTACTGTGGGCAACTAACAAGGGGACTCTACAAAAAAACCCCAAACCAAACCATGATAAGATATCTGAAACAAACTCTCCAGTTACAAAAATAATTTTGTATCCTTTTCTACACCAGGTAACACAGTTCTGTATCCACTATGCAAGCAAGAAAAATTTTTTTTTAATAAAATAACTGATTTTGAAATTGCAGAGCAGGTAAGTGCATTGTATGTTTTCTAAAAAAATGTAATTTAAGTGTTTTTCTCAGTAAAAAACAACTGATATTTATTTAATGGGCTTTTATTTTTGGAATTGCTAAATCCTTTATTGCTATATTGCAGTTAGAGAAAGCCAAGTGATTATTGATGTATGATCTAATTAATCATTTCCTTCTTTTCCAGATCTGTGTCAGCACCGTCATTGCTTCTATTTTAATAACAGAAGACATTAACAGAAAACATAATAACATGGGTGGGTACATACAAAACCAGACAAAATCAAGCAGACGAGCAGAGATAAAATGATTAATGATTTGTTCAAAAAGCACCATTGATTTAATAATTTGGGACCTATTGAGTTGTATTTTGGAAAGACCAATTAGCTGATGGCTAGGAGGAGATAGCTGTGTGTGGAGTGTCCTTGCTGAGTGCATAAAGACAGCAGTATCTAAAGGTTAAAAACGGACGCATGAGAACCTGCTAGGAAACAATTCAGGGCTGAATGTGCATGAGGTCAAGTGTGAAAACCGTTTCCTGCTTATTCTGTTTTTAATCTCCAAACAGAGAAGAAATCAATAATCCCATATAGTGCACAGTTCTGAATAAGAACTAGCCACTCCATTCTGGGTAGCCCATTCACACGAGCTCCATGCATTGCTAATAAAAAAAAAGGAAATAAAGGATCTTTTTTTATCCATTGACATAAATTAGGAGCAGTATTTTACTTCTTCCCCTTGGTGCTGCTTTAAATGCAGGTTAGCTCATGGCCACTGCACACCTGAGAGGGACACAGAAGGTAATGTAAAGCTATTTGGATAAAAAATGAAAATACGTTCCACGAGCTGCTTTGACTTCCACAGGCTCTACAGACAAAGCTGAAACATCCAAGAATGGGAGGAGTATTTGCCCTAATTCCTGAAGCAGCCTTTTACCCTTCTGCTCTCTTTCTCTACCCTTCTCTTTTTCTTTAAACAGAGGCAATTGTCCACAGGAGCTGAGGCAGGGGCTCATAGACCCCATTCCATCAGTCAGTTCCTTACAGTGCGGATGATTTTCTTTTCTCTGTTAGCAAACATTGATTTTCTTAGTTTTGTTTCTTTGGAGCTTTACCTTGCAAGGCTCCGCTCTCTCTCATTGTACTGCTGCAGATCATCAATAACAGCAAGAAAAACTCTGACAATAATGCAGGCTACTTACCTGCTGCTTTTGACCCAGCAGAGAAAACACAAAAGCACAAAAGGAAGCAGAAGGAAGACGTTCTGATGGTTAATAACTTCTTCAAACCCTCCTCTACTGTGGTGCCAGCAGCAAAATTTGGCAGTAGCCAGGGTGCAGCCAGGCAGAGACCTTTGCCTAATGCTGGGGCAAGCAGCCATCACTTCAGTTCGCTGGTTCCTTGTGTCTCTATCCCATTTAGCCATTCCTCGTAAACTCTGCTGGGTAGGGACCATCGTTTCAACTGCGGTGTCACAGGGAAATAAGACACTGTTCATGCTGTTTGAATCCGGTCTGGATCAAAGCAGTTTATTTGCTTATTATTGATATGTAAGTAACGAGCAACCACTGAAGCACACATTCAGGCCAAATGCAACAGGTAAACCACAGCTCTAGACATTGAAAAAAACGTTGATGAATGCCTACAGATTTCTGAAGACTCTTCTGTAATGAAAGCCAGGGTGTTTTAATTTTATGCCATCACGCATGCCCCTCAGCAGGGGGGGTCCCCTGGGTGCACAGCTTGCCTGAGGGACATGTGGGTACCTCAGCCCCACGGGTAGCCCTGTTGCTCCCCGCAACTTGCCGAGAACCACTTCCCAAATGGCATTTCAGCCTGGGGCATTTCATTTCCACAGAGCCATCTCCGCTGCCTCCTGGTTGACAGGTTTGGCCTGACTTAATGCCAGTCCCTTACCTAAAACATCAGGCTGTGGGCTACGTGCTTGTCAAGCTTCTGTTCCCATGACCCGCAGCAGCGAGGCGTAAAGCGTGTGTTATTTGCAATTTGCCTGTGGACACCGTTGAGCTCTGTGGACATGCTGACGTGCTCATGTTAATACTCGGGCTTGGCAACACAGGGGTTGAAAAGGCTGGTTTGGTCTCTCTTTCTGCAGGCAGAACATAAAACGCCTGAACTTTATATTTTTAATTGGAGTAGCTCAGGATTTAGCTACCACAGCCACAACAAAAAGCTTTTCCACAACCATCCTCTTCTGAGACTTGGAAATATTTGTCTAATTTCCATCCTAAATATATTCATGGCCACTTTCTACCCACTGGTACTTGCATGAGCTATTTTCATTAGTCTGAATAACAGCTATTTCACAGGCTGCAGCACTGGAGTCCCGGTAGGAAGCCCCAATATCCAGGCAGACTTGTAGGCATCCTAAATCCATTTTTCAAGGAATTCTTCAAGGCTGGGGGAACAGCTTGGTGAGAGAGCTGCATGGAAGCCAGACTCTCAGCTGGAGGGGAATGCTAGCAACAGTAGGAAAGATTTCTGGATGAAAACCAATAAATGCTTTATTATACAGGATTTTACATGCAGTGGGACACAGTTAGCTTCACTTGAGAGTAGAAACCAAATTTTCCTTGGCCATAATCCTATCTCCCACACCTGATGCAAGATGTCTTCCAAGGGAAGAAAGAAACACAACCTGCACCCCACTGCTGTGTCGTCTTCTTTTGAACACGGGCACTTGAGAAGCTTTCAACTTCAAGAACCTCAAGGTGACCAACAAAACTGCCATGCAGGCAGGTCACCAGCTCTCTTTTCTCAGTATGCTCATCATTTCTCAGTTGATGAAAAGATCTCTTTTCCATGCTTGGCCAGAATACAATTTGCAGGTTCTGTTGGGACATTTTCTTCCATTTCATGATGTGTGACTAAATCAAGCAATCAAAGGTGTCCCTGGCACAAACAATGTTGAAGCTAGTAGCGGCAATAAGCTGTGATTTGATTGCCCCAGACTAGGGACACTACCTTGTCCAGGTGTCTCCAAAATTTAGTGAAAGACGTCAAAGTTAAGTCACAATTTCTTATTGCCACTCCTAGAAAAGTTCTGGAGCTGCTGCTGCTCCTTCCAAACTGATACAGGCCTGGAGGTACCTCCACAGACATGCCATCTCCATATTGTTTTCACTTCCAGTTTTTAAGTGTCCTGGATTTCTGCTTACAGCCCCCAGTTTTGCCCATGTTTGCCTAACAAGCACTCTTCAACAGTTTTCCTACCTACTGCTAGTGAGTCAAGTTGCTTTCTCTGAGGAGATGGAGAAAATTGCTTCCATAGTTTTCAAATCATCAGCTTTCCAAACCACATCAAGAAACTATTTTGAGAATTTTTTATTTTTTATTTTTACTATATTTGTATAAAGTGCAAACATTCACTGCTAGTTTTGGTTTTAAATATTGCCTTCTCAGAGTTCACTGATGACTTTCAGATAGCTGGGAACATGTTATGCCTCTGGCAAATATCCTGGGAAATTTATGAGTGCAACAAGCCTCTAGTTCTTCAGGGGTCTTTCAATAAACTCACATGTCAGCATAACGAGAATGAACAACAAGCTGCTGTTGGTAGACAGGAACCTTATAAGACTGCCTAGGGACAGGGGGTTCTGGAAATTAATAACCTTTATGCTTTAAGTTCTGCTTTTCAAATGTAGATGAAAATAGTTGTCTGTGGATGTGAAGCCAGATCAAAAAGAATGAGCAGAACTCTGGAAATAGATTTACATGTGTGGGTCATTTATCAACTTGGGCAAGGTAGGTGATGTGGCTGATATATAGTATTACTTAAGTGCATATAGCAAAGTTAGGAGATGTTCCTGCTGAAGACTGACTCCTACCATTTTGGATTCACGTGGCAGGACAGGTGGTACCAGGACTTTTTCTTTGAGGAATGGATCACTTTAGATAGAAGTCTTCTTTTAAGTACAGGACAGATTTTATGCATAGATGTAAAGCAGTTTTCTTTCTGGAGCTCAGGAACCAGTTAAATTGTCAAGTATCAGGTTGCTGCATATCACTGGTGGACATCTTACAAGATGACTCTTGTTGTTTATGTATATTTTGCACATCAGATGGAGCCCATGGCTGGACTCACACAGTAGAGTCATACTTCCATATGGGATCTTATGATGAGGGTATGCCCTTGAGCTGCTGCTTAAAGGGGAAAGCAACACAGTATTTGGCTGTTTTTGGGAGAGTTTGGGTCCAAGCTGAGCTTCTTTTCAACGTGGGGCTGTGCCAAAGATCCCAGGTATTCCCCTGCGTGGGATGACATGGGAGACAGAGCCCTAGCGGCAGACCTGTGTAGAGCAGGAAGCACCTGGGTAAGTCTCACACTTGACAGTGGCATCGTCTAGTAAGAAGAGACCCCCTACCCCACCGAGCTGTGTCATGTTTTGGGAAAAACAGGCAAGTTCTCCTGCAGTACCCTAAAACCAAATTCCTGGGGAGGTCCCAGGCAATGGGGTGCCAGGAGGCAGCCACAGAAGTCTTAGTGCCTGGCACACGTGAGCAGAGTGTTGCTGGGGATCTTGGTTATGGGCACGTGAGATCTACAGCACTGCCTTGTGCGGGTGGCATTGGCAAGCACATTCTCCAACACCTGGGTGAATGACGGCTCTGTGCCATAGGCCAGGCACGTCCCTACAACAGATTTTCAAAAACACTCAGTTTCTGCTGGAGTTGACGCTCTACATGTCCACAATGGTGTGGCCCCAGGCTTCTCTCCACAAGACCTTCAAGATTCTGGGCCTTAAAGTCCTTCGGGCAAAGATTGCCTCTTTCTGCGTATATTTAGAGCATCAAGGAGACCTGAGCTTAGTGGGAGCTGTCAAAAAGAAAGCTTTTCTTTCATGTGGCTCCCAGGTAAATATTCTTGGCAAGGAGGGTTTTCTCTGAAAACAAGGGAGATGCTAAAATAATTATTATTTGGAACCTGAAAGGCTTGACTTTGGAAAGTCAGAGTAATTTTAAATTAAACCTATTTTAAAGTTTGCTTTAACTGGATTTTTTCATCATTTGTCTCAGCAAAAGAACAGGTGGTCAGGGCTTTCATGTTTGGTGGCTCATATTGCATTTACGCTTACATGTCCTGCAGTGCCCCACAGCCCTAGGAAGCGGCACTGTAAAATAATAAAAAAGAAATTAAAATCTGCTTTTATGCTGTATTGTTGTTTTGTCTATTGTTACTAACAGAGATTCACAGGAAAAGAGTAGCAATTAAAAAACTGCTGGAGTGACTTCAGGTCATTTTTAATTATTTGTGACACTAGGAATGAAATGCTAATTACAAGTCAATGTAGTGAAGGTTTACTACTACTGCAGGAACTCCTGCCAGAGAAGCTCCAGCCATATTACCACTGAGATCACATACCTTGCTGCTTCTGTGGGATCCAAGGGGTTGAATGAAGGGGTGCATCAGATGACCGCACACGTCAAAGGAGAAGAGGATTGGGACATGAGAACTAGAGGAAGAATTCAACCCATAGGGAACCAACAGCATGTGCCTGGATAAGCCTTAGGACACAGTAGGTATGTAGATCTTTGAGAAGTATGAATGAGGGTCCATTTGTGTTGGGGGTAACCTGGAGGAAAATTCCGTACCTAATGGACAGGAAACATGGGAGACCTTCATAGTCTAATCAAGTGCAAGGAGAGACTTGTTACTGCTCTTTGGTTTGATCAACGATGAACCACTGGCACACCAAATCACCAAAGCAGTTTCACGGCATCTGGATTCTAAAACTTGCAAATCAAGATGAAGAAAAGGAGGGAAAAACATGTTTCTGCAATCAGGAGGCCACAGATTCAGTCCATGTATAGGACATGGGACATTGTCAAAGATCCCTGGGCACAGTGAAGTTCTTTTAGTTGCTTTATTTTCAGATCAGACAGATCTCTACTAGGTCAACCTGTTCTTTATTCCATCAAAGTAAAAAGGCAAAAAGCTTTCCCACTATGTGCCACACAATGCAAGAGCTATTGTTCATCACAGTACAACCAACAGTATAAGAGAAGGCCTGTCTTCTACTTTATGTAATATTTCAAAACATACAAATTTCAGGTATATTAAACATTATTATAATATAATGGAAATAGAAAGCAAATACTACCAGTGGGACTGTGCTGAACAATACTGATGCGTCTCCCTTGCATTGTTGCTTAATAGTCCAGGACCCAAAAAAAAGGCACAAATACTATTAAAGGATTTTTTTTCCACTCAAGAATTTTAAAGTTTTTCTTGTAGCTGCTGTTATAGACCTAACTATAAAACCAGAAGACTGGCTGCACTGAGCCAAGCTGAGGATCCAATATCCTGTCTTTGGCAGAGTGCAATAACAGATGCTCGGAGAAAGAATGTAAGAAATAGCGCATTTATAGAGTGATCTTTCCCCTGGTATGCACTCGCCGTTTCCAGCAATAACCATTTAAGAGTTTCCAGCAGCAGCCGTGGCATCCAGACCATCATGTTTAATGAGGGACTCCTCTCGCTGGGCTGTCACCAGGTTGTTGTAATTAGGTCCCGAGTAATTCTGCGCCAGCTGGAGCTGCGCAGAGTCCAGACGGCTCCCGAAAAGGGCTGGGAGGTGCAGTCCTGGGGGTCAGGCCTCCCTCCTGGCACCCTCTTGTGAAGGGCGGACCTGCCACTCATCCGCTCCCCAGGCGGTGGGCAGCTCCGTGTTGTGTCCCCAGCCACCGGCACGGCTGCCCTCAAACCTGCCCTGGCACAGGTGCTCTGGTCTGCGACGTTGTTCCTTGGGAGGACGTGACAATTGAAGAAACAAAAAGAAAAAAAATATATGAAACACAAGCATTTCCAGGAGCGCTCCCAGTAACTTTTACTGCTGGGAAGCTGTAATTTTGCATATGTTTCAAGAAAAAGAGATAAAGTCTATATGCACTTCCCTATGGTTTACTGAAATAGTTTCCCAGCAACTGAGCATCCTTTATGAGTGTGCTAAGTGACTGAATGACTGATTCTTCCCTTAAGTCTAAGACATTACTTTCTAGAATGCATTTGATACATCCAATGTCGGTAAATCCAAGTGTCTTTCTTCCCTCCCATTGTTTTTTCCTTTGTTCTCAGATCTGCTAACATCCTCCCTATATCCTGTGAGGGGCCTCGCTATGCATTTGGGAGTGTTATGGGTCCATGTAACGATTCAAGCACAAGGTATCCACACAGGGTGTGGGACAGCTCTGCTCTGAACGGAATCAGATTTCTGGCTGAATGTGGCTGCCCTGGTCCCCAGGAGGTAAAAGGGCCCCAAAAGGCAGAGAAAAATTAAAAAACCTCAAACAATTTACAGACTTTTTTATTCTGGAGCCATGGACAATCTGTACTTCACCTAGACGGCCCGTGATAAAACCCTGAAAAAGCACTGCTGGGCTCAGCTTCCTTCCAGGTCCTGCATCATCACTCCCACAAGGCTGCCTATTACTGAGATGTGCTTTTTTATGCTGAATTTTTCCTCCATCTGGGACAATGCAGCTTACTTTGTATGACTGGGAACTTGACCCCATCAGGATTGGGGATACAATTGAAATCATGGCCAGTACTGCAGTAATTTAGCAAACCAAACATCAGCTGTTAGAGAGTTAGAGGCCTTAAAGTGCTGAATTACAGTGAAAAATACATCCATATACTCGCTGATGGGCCCAGTCCTTACACACTGCATTTTTGGGAATGTCTAATTGATCCAAGTTCAAGAACAAAACAACGTGTTCACTTCACAGCAGACACAGCTGTCGAGACCTTCCTGGTCCTTCACATCCCAGGTACCAAACCACTGGCTGGGTCAGTCTAAAGGAGAAGCCAGTAGCGTTCAAACTGCAACAAGGATCACTTTGGTGAAGGGTCGGGTGACGTACGAGATGTCTCAGACACCCTGGGTGAGTTACTCTGCTGGATGCTGGTTTGCTATAGAAGCAAAACAGTGCTGAGGGTTATCCAGCAACTGAAGAGCAGAGCATTCAGAAACTGCTCAGCGTCACCCATGAACACTTGCAAAAGGACAGTTTATGGAAAAGTTAAGATCCTTTTTGGCCCCACTGTCAGGTCTGAGCAGGGAAAAGCATGGGAGGAGGCGTGTATGACTCCTACAAAAGAAAGCAGTAAGCACCTTCCAATAAGGGGGCTGTGGTGTTTGTGACCAACCTCACTCTCTTTTCCACTATCTCAACAGACTTCGTTTCATCGGTGCTTGCATATCGCTCCTTCTCACCTGATTAACACTGCCAAGCCTGCAAAGCTTCAGTCAGGTTTCTTTGTTTGAGGGAGAGCACTTCTACAGGTTTACACCTGAAATAAAGTGGGGTGTCATGGTTCTGGCTCTTGGTTTCTTGAAGGAACCAAAGATACCCTGCTACACCATCAGCTACCAGAGGAAATGTTTCTCTTTTGTGCTCTAAGGAATTAATTCTCCCTCTGACTATTAATTTTGCAGTGTGCTATACACTTGCTTGCAGGTGCTAGTAAAGATAATTTTTGTGCCAATTAAAGCTCTGACTTGGCACAGAGATCATATAGCTTTGCAAGTTGCTTTTCTCCTGCCTGGAGAACATATGTTTCCCTCCTATTTCCGCACCTCGGCTTTGGGGACAGCACCGTGCTAAACAGTGGCACGACCCGTCGTCCTGAGCTGCTGCATATCATTTTAAGCAGCAGCTACTGGAGACACATCTGAGACAACTGTTGTCCCTGATTACCCAGCCTTGCACTGCTGATGTGGTGAACCCGCCCTGCCTACCACGTGTGACGGTGGCCCCAGTGTGGTCCCATGTCCTTTGCGAAGAACTTCCTCCCCCTGGCTATGATAATGTCCCTTGCATTGGGCACCCTCTTTGTGGCAGCACAGCCCCCCTGTGACACCCCTGGCACCTCGCAGACTAGCCCCATACCAGTGGTGACTGCAGGCAGGACAGCAAACTCCTGCAAGGCCCTGCCTGCTCACTTCTTCAGATGAAAAGAAAACTGATGTCTGCAGGGAAGCTCTGTCAAGCTTTCCTGAAAAAATTGATTTTATGCATCTGCCGCTCTGCCTTTGTTGCTGGCCATTGTGCAGCTTCAGTAGGGCTCGCGGCGGCTGCGGGGCCCTCCCAGGGAGTGGTGTCTGGAGAAGCACATCCAGACCCTCCTCAACTGCAGCTTTTTCTCCTTCCTCCTTCCTACGTGCCCTTGCTTCCCCAGCCCTCTACCCACTGCTCCACTCTAACTTTGCAGCAGCCTGCTTACATTCACCAACAGGATTCAGAATCACAGAATCACCTAGGTTGGAAGGGACCTTTTAAGATCATCTAGTCCAACCAATGGAGAAAAAAACCCAACCCAAACAAAACCCAAACAAACAAAAAAAAACCCAACCCCAAAAAAACCCACCACAAACCACACACCCCACCCCACCCAAAACCAACACCAATCCACTACTAATCCATATCCCCAAGCACTATGTCAACTTGTCTCTTGAATACCTTCAGGGATGGTGCCTCAACCACCTCCCTGGGCAATGCCTGACAACCCTTTCAGTAAAGAAATATTTCCTAATATCTAACCTGAACCTCCCCAGATTATTACAGAAGTTGCCAGTATTTCCTCTACGTCTGCTCCCCCCCCCCCAAATATTCAGGGAAAAATGGAAAAGAACGATGGAAGGTTTTTACTCTGATTTTGGTTCCAGATTACATTTTCTGCTGGCAGGTATCCCACTGCGTGCAGGAAAGGAAGAAAATCTCTCGGCCTTTTTCTTAGGATGCAGAAGCTGAGCAATGCAGGAGGCGTTTAACCACAACGCTAAGCGCAGGAGGCAGTCCCAGCAGCAAACAGGGAGGCAGCAGCAGCTTGTGTGCTCACGGGTCGTGTGCCAGTTCCTGGCCACCACCACTCAGCAGTGCACTCACAGCACATTTCAGATGCAGATGTGCATTGAAGATTTTAAATGAAACTCATGCGGCATTCGAGTCAACTAAATCCCGCGGTGAGACAGCTTACCCGGCGAATATTTCAATACGGCATGAAGTCTTGTGGTTCGTGCTAGATGAACACTGGAGGGGGGAAAGCCCAAAATACGTAGCGCAAGTGATGTTAAGCAAAGATGTGGGTGTGTGGGTAAACTACAACTGGACAAGTCACTGCACACAGCTGGGTACGGTACACATGTGTGCAGCCAGTCTGAAATGGAAATCAGCCACATTAGCTTAAAGTTCCCGTTAAGGAGGGACACCATGGGCTCACTGCAGCCAAAGGGAAACTTCATAGAACCACAGAATCTGGGCCGGAAGGGACCTTCAAAGGTCATCTAGTCCCACCCCCCTTCAGTCACAGGGACACCCCCAACTAGACCAGGTTGCCCAGGGCCTTGTCGAGCCTCACCTTGAATGTCTCCAGGGAAGGGGCCTCAACCACCTCCCTGGACAACCTGTTCCAGTGCTCCACCACTCTCATTGTAAAGAACTTATTCCTAGTATCCAATCTAAATCTGCTTTTCTTCAGTTTAAACCCATTGCCCTTCGTCCTGTCACTGCAGGCCTTTGTAAGCATACTCTCCCCAGCCTTCCTGTAGGCCCCTCTCAGGTACTGGAAGGCCGCTATGAGGTATCCCTGGAGCCTCCTCTTCTCCAGGCTGAACAGCCCCAGCTCCCTCAGCCTGTCCTCGTAGCAGAGGTGCTCCAACCCCCTGAGCATTTTAGTGGCCCTCCTCTGGACCCGCTCCATCAGGTCCATGTCCTTCTTATATTGAGGGCTCCAGACCTGCACACAGTACTCCAGGTGAGGTCTCACCAGAGCAAAGAGGGAAAAACACTTCTCTGCACCTGCTGGCAACACTTCTTTTGATGCAATTGGCCTTCTGGGCTGCAAGTGCCCACTGCCTGCTCATGTCCAGTTTTTCGTCCATCAGCTCCCCCAATTCCCTTTCCTCAGGGCTGCTTTCTAACACCTCGTCGCCCAGTCTATACTGATGGCGAGGATTGTTCCAGCCCAGGTGCAGAACCTTGCACTTGCTCTTGTTGAACCTCATGAGCTTCACCTGGGGCCACCTCTCCAGCCTATCCAGGTCCCTCTGGATGACATCCCATCCCTCTGGTGTATCGACAACACCAAACAGCTTGGTGTCATCTGCAAACTTCCTGACATTGCTCTCAATCCCTCTGTCTATGTCATTGATAAAAATGTTAAACAATACTGGTCCCAGCACGGACCCTTGAGGGACACCACTTGTTCATGCTGCTTTCGATGGACGTTGTGCACAATCCTGTGCTTTTTTTCCCCCTCTCCCTCTTACTGTAAAAACTGTTATGAAAAAAATAACCCCAAGCACTCCCTGCTTTTCATGCTAAAGCACAGAAAGCAAGCCGTACTTTCAAATAGTTCTCAAAATGATTAACTATTCATTGAGAAATATCATCTGTAATAGTATTTCTCACTTAACCATAGCTTGTGAGTGAACATATGTAGATTCTTACAGTCAGGCAAAGAAAATGCAGAAATGAAAAGTAGGCATCATAAAAAGCAGGTGTCACAATTCAAATTATTGAGCATAATTTCTGTGTCCAAGAAATAAAACGTGCATTTATTTTGTGGCATAAGATTTCTGACGTCTTTAGCTATTTGTTTCTTCAACTGTAGGTGCTAGGTTTTGAAAATGATATAACTCCTGAATGTTCTTGGGAATTGAAATGCAAATATTAGCTGCATTCCAGCTGACAAGCAAATACTACAGTCATTGGAGACAGAAGATTGAGTTAACTGCAACGTTTCATTTTCTCTATCACAACTTCTCAGCACATCATACAGAAGTGGGAATGCAACCGTCATTAGTTTCCCAAAAAGTCATGCTTCCACAAGCAAAATAAAGCAGTTTTTCAATAAGTACTACAAGGTTAACGAAAGGCCCCTTGTCATATAATGGTGCTGGAAATTTCTTCTCACTGTGGTATCTAAGTACTCTACATACCAAAAAAAAAAAAGAAACCAACCTAAATTTCTACCACGAAGATGATAAACCCACTAATCTCATGTGCGTGTGTGCAGTCAGCCAATTTAAAGTAACGCTAGCCCTCTAGTGTTAAAAAAGAGTTTAGATTTTACTTAGTTCTGTGATACCTTAGTAGAAGGCTCAGCTAGTGAAAAATGTTGAAACAGCCTGTCTTAGGCATTTCTGACGTCCAGCTCATGGGGAATATAATGTTTGATTACAACTGTGGATGACTGAACATATATTAGAATAAAACATTGTAGCTAGATTGGGTCAGAAAACCAGTCTTACTGGATTGTACTAAGACCTTTTCCTACTGAAAAGCACTGATTTACTGGAAAGAAGAAAGGCTTTCTGAAAGTGATCCAAGTCCAAGCTGATTATTTGTGTTTAAAAGGGAATTAAGAAAGAGATGAGTGCCCAAAACTCCGAGGGCACATGGCAGGAGCTGAACAGCCACACTGCATGGGTTGAAACCCTCTGCAGAAGCCTCGTCACATCCACCGGGCATACCCTGGGCACTATTTGGTGTTTATATGGGCTGCGTAAATAATCATCATATTCTTTGTGTGTTTTATTCAGCTCAGTTGTCTGGAATAAGGCAGGAGTTGCATTGCACCGCCCATAGTGTAAAACTAAGAGGATGCCCTGCATGTTCTGTGGGATATCAGGGGGGCTTGTGGGGATACCCGGGGCTACAAAGCCGTTCACATCCTATCTGAGGGCTGCAGGAGGCAGAGGGAGCCATACCCAGCACAGTCTCATCCAAAATGCCTCCTAGGGGGAGATTCCTGGTGTAAATTAGCCCAGACTGCCCAGCAATCTCTTGGGGCAGCATGGCTGGAATGGTCCCTGGCAGATCTGATGCTGTGCTCACCCTGTGTGGTGTGGCCACTCAGGCACAAGGTTCAAGCAACTCCTGAGACAGCTTTTATTTAGCACCTCAGCCTCTCCCAGAGACCATAATAAGGCAAAGGAGTTACAACCACGTAATTAAAGGTGTGGTTTTAAAACCAGTTAAGACAGATGATGTGCAGACCTGTGGGAGCACTCTTGCTATTAGAATAAAACCAAGGTTATTTGGGTTTTAACACAGATCAATAGAAAAAAATCTTTATACTGAAATAAGTATTTCCACAGGTATTCAAACTGATTTAGAAAAATCAATTTGCAACAACAGGTTAAATTTAAGCCGGTGCAACTTGCTCATGTAGATAAGCCCTTACAGATACATGCTGAATTGACGTATGCATGTAAAGCTGAAATACATCTATAGGCCAAGGTCAGAGAAATGTTTTTGCTGTTGCTGATCCAATTAAGATGAAGGCTTTAATACCTCGATTTTTAAACCTGGAGTATTTTACAGAACTCAGGAAAAGAAGAAATGGGGTGAAGAGTTAAACCAGATGAGCTCAGTGCATTGTACTTTTTGGTGGGAGAAGAGGTGGAATTGGCTAGAAGCAACTGTTTTTGAGACCATCTTCCTCATGGCAGCTAAAACCGTTCACCAGGTCATGTCCTCAGGAGTGTCCACAGCAAAGGAGTGGATAAACTGCATGCTTAACAAAACTGACTTGAAAGTTTTGGCAGAAAACCTTAGGTGAACCTTCCTGCACCCATTGGCTGCTCTTGCTGCCCAAGTGCTGCAGTGCTGGAGATGTCCCTTTCCTGGCAGAGTGGACTAAGAGGTCCTGTGTCTGCTCAGCCTCTACTGACCTTGATAGAGCTTTAACTCCCCTCCACAGGAGGTGCAGCTGAAAAGCCAGGTTTTGCCAGAGAAGACAGAGGCAGAGGCAACTATTTGCATCTAACAGCTTTGATGAGGAAGTGGTTGTCTCCAACAGCAGGGCAGCTTGGTTCAGCCGTGTCTGCTGGGGCAGCACAAAACTCACCACCACATCTCTGGTAGCTCTTGACAGTCAGATGAGGAGCAACTGGGAGAAATGGTTTGTATTTTACCTTGGTGATGTTTCATTTTTGAAATATTTGAAGCGTTTGGGAAGAAGACCCGCAGTGATGTCAGCACACTAATGTTTTGGCTGAATCAATTGCAGAAAATACAGGGCATAAGAGCGGATATGTAATCCAGCTTCCCTACTGATGATCCCAGGGACAAATCCTCTTCTCTTACCTTTGGGGCTAAGCAGACCACCCAAGCAGGACACAGAGACAGAGGAAATAGTCTAGAAACAGCTAGGAGAAGTCTCAAGATGGCTAGCGCTTGTCCTTGTGGGTCTTCAACTGACTAGATGTCTTTTGGGAATACAATACAGTTGAGAGGAAACAGTCTAGGATGTTCCTGGAGTGTGTTGAGGATAACTTCCTGACACAGCTGATGAGGGAGTCAACTAAGGAAGGTGCCCAGCTGGATATGTTGTTTGTAAAGAGAGAAGGACTTGTGGGGAATGTGACAGCTGGAGGCCATCTTGAGCACAGCAATCATGACACTCTGTTGTGTGTGTTTATTATAGGCCACCTGATCAGGATGGGGAAGCTGATGAGGCATTCTACAGACAGCTGAAAGCAGCCTCACAATCACAGGCCTTGGTTCTCATCAGTCACCCTCATATTTGATGGGAAGGCTACACAGCCAAGCATGTACAGTCCAGGAGGTTCCTCCAGTGTATTGATGATAACTTCTTGACTCGGATGGTACAGGAGCCAACAAGAAGAGGTGTACTACTGGACCTAGGTCTGACAAACAAAGGGGGATTGGTGGAGGACATTAAGGTTGGGAGCACCCTTGGCTGTAGTGATCATGAAAAGACAGAGTTCAGGATCATGGGTAGTATGCACAAAACAGCAAGTAGGATTGCAACCTTGGACTTCAGGAAGGCTAACTTTATTCTCTTCAAGAAACTGCTTGGAGAAATCCCATGGGTTAGGGCTCTGGAAAGTAGGGGGACACTAAAGAGAGCTGGTTGATATTCAAATACTGCTTTCTCCAAGCTCAGGATTGGTGCATACCTAAGAGTAAGAAATCAGGCAAGGGAAGTGGGAGAGCGGCATGGTTGAGCATGGAGCTTCTGAAAAAGCTCACGCGGATGAAGGAAGTTTCCAGTATATGGAAGAAGGGACTGACCACTTGGGAAGATTACAAGAAATCTGTCGGAGTATGCAGGGATGAGATGAAGAAAGCCAAGACTTTCTTGGAATTAAAGCTGTCAAGAGAAGTCAAGGTCAACAGGAAGGGTTTCTTCAAGTATATTGGAGGCAACGTGGGATTTCTGTGGAATGAGAAGGTGCCATGGTGAGAGAGGATGCAGAGAAGGTCGAGTTGCTGAATGTCTTCTTTGCTTCAGTCTTTATTGCTCAGGCCAGCCCTCAGGAGTCCCACACTTTGGAAGTAACACAGAAAGTCCGGACGAAAGAAGACTTCCCCTTGGTTGAGGAAGATCAAGTTAGAGATCACTTACGTAAACTGGATATCCCGAAGTCCATGGGTCCTGATGGGATGCACCCATGAGTACTGAGGAGCTGGCTGAAGTCATTGCCGGGCCACTCCCCATTTTCTTTGAAAGGTCTTGGAGAACAGGCAAGGTGCCCGAGGACTGGAGGAAAGCCAATGTCACTCCAGTCTTCAAAAAGGGCAAGAAGGAGGATCTTGGAAACTACAGGTCAGTCAGCCTCACCTCCATCCCTGGAAAGATGGTGGAACGGCTCGTTCTGGGTGTCATCTCAAAGCACCTAGAGGAAAAGAAAGCTGAAGTAGTCAACATGGATTAACCCAATGGGAAAACATGTCTGATAGCCTTCTATGATGGAATGACTAGATGGATAGATGAGGGGAGGGCAGTGGATGTTTTCTACCTTGACTTTAGCAAAGTTTTGGCACCGTCTCCCATAGCATTATCAAAGGTAAGTTTAGGAAGTGTGGATTAGAACTGAAAGCTGGCTGAAAGATAAAGCTCAGAGGGTCGTGATTAGTGGCACAGAGACTAGTTGGAGGTCCGTAACA
>JAOTQQ010000001.1:150262919-150285411 GCA_026546715.1 Gallinago undulata | reverse complement strand
GAACTGAAAGCTGGCTGAAAGATAAAGCTCAGAGGGTCGTGATTAGTGGCACAGAGACTAGTTGGAGGTCCGTAACAAGTGATGTTCCCCTGGGGTCAGTACTGGGTCAAGCACTGGATCAGGCAGCCCAGGGAAGTGATGGAATCCCTATCCCTGGAGGTATTTAACAGACAGTTAGATGTGGTTCTTAGGGACATGATTTAGTGGCGGTTTTGGCAGTGTTAGGTTGATGGTTGGACTCGAGGATTTTAAAGGAGCCTTCCAACCTAGACAATTCTACAAGACTTTGAAACTTGAAAGCTGCTGGAAAGCAGCGTGGCAGAGAAGGCCCCAGGGGCCCTGGTGGATACCAAGTTGAGCAGGAGCCAGCAAGCTGCACTTGCACAAAGGTGGCCACAAGTGGTACCTTGGGGTGCACTGGGCAAAGCCTTGCCAGCAGCTGGAGGGAGGTGACCCTTCCCATCTGCTCAGTGCTGGTGTGGCCATGCCTGGTGTACTGTGCCCAGGTCTGGGCTCCCCAGTACGAGAGAGACATGGGCATGATAGGGAGAGCCCCCCGGTACCCCCTCCTCCACCACCCCCCCCCGCCAAGGGCCCTTCTTGGCATCACAAGGTTGGATCCAGCGCTGGCCCAGCAACGTCCCCAGGGCCCTGCAGGGACAGTGCTGTGCCAGCACAGAGCAAGAGACACTGGCAGAGCCCAGCTCTTGACCACAAAATTGGGCGGGTGGTCCTGGCCACCTGTTAATATCCACAGTTGCTCCAGTTGCTCTAGAATGCAAGCACCTACAAAGGTTGTCTGAGGATAGAAGGTAAAATGAGCCAGCTTTAGTTTTAAGAGCAGATTTGGTTCAAGTTTATCATGGCTTTACTTGTGTAACAATACTGTTGCATGGAAAGGTTGCCAGGCTCTTCATATGCAGGCAGAAAAACAACCTGTGAAGAGGAGAGTGATGGGCAACCAGAGAGTACGAGGAGAAAGCTGGACAGAGAGATCTCTGGGTTTGGCAACTGAGGAAATCCAAGCAGGGAAGAAGAACGAGGAGCCCCTGTGTGTAGCAGACTTTGCTGTCCATCTTTCAAAGCTCCAAACACTGCTCTGAGTAGTGGAAATATTTCCAAGGTACATAGAGATGGCCCCTGAGAAAAGGCATGCATCAGTGCTTTTTGCCTCTGTCCTTGTAGGTGCTGATTTAGTTTTGCTGCTTGGATTCCCTGGATGAACTCTGACACCTGGGCTTCAAGGGGCTGCATTGTGCAGCCCCAGGACCACCTCAGTGGAGGCCCTTCTGCTCTGGCCAGCAGATTTCACTCAGGCACCACTGTCGCGCTTTGGGCTGGGCTGGCCACTAGACACAACGACAGATTGCCTCTGCAACCTCTCTTCCCTTTTGAGAAGGAGGAAGAGAAAGAAAGAGGGACTTAGGAGTTGTAAAGAAATTAAAACTACTTTTATGAAATTTTATAATAACAAAATAATAAAAAGACAAGACAATAATGTTAATAAAGAAATAATGAAAGATATACAATACATATGACCCGTCTCGAGCTCCCAGCACATTAGCAGCACCACACCAGCAGAATGTCCCAGACTGGAATCAGCGACAGACGGGAACCAGATTCTGCACCTGGAGTCAGGAGGTCCTGGGTAGGGATCAAAGGCAGACCAGGAGACAAGAGTCCTCCTCAGGCTGTGGCCATTGAAGAAAGAGGCTGTCCCCTTTCATCCCTCAGCTTTTCTACTGAGCATGAGGCAGGTGGGATGGAAATCCCTCTTGGTCAGTTTTGGATCGTCTGTCCTGTCCACTCCTCCCCACAGGGGCGACCCTACTAAGCTTTTCCTCTTCTGACCTCCAACTTTGTGCAGAGCAAAGTGAGCTGGCCTTGGCTGGTATAGCAAGAAGTATAAACAGGAGCCTCTCTGCATGCCCTTCCTTGGGATTCCCTAGAAACATCAGACCTTATCTCCTGGAAGAGCACACTGTCTGAAAAAGATGGTGTTAATCTCAAGAGAGGCAGTGAGTTAGAAGAGGCTCAGCTGAAAAGTAAAATCACTGAAAAGTAAATGGGTCCTGTTTTACCTCAAACCAGGACACCCACCAAGTCGGAGAAGCCCCGTACCCTGCCCAGCTCTTTCTGGACTGAGGCAAATGCACCTCTTTCTCCCAGTCATCACCAGAGTTTTGAAGCCATCTTCTCCCAAAGCTCTCTCTAGGATGTCGAATGGGGTTGAGGTGCTTCCCAAAGGGAAAACACAAGTGCCAGCCACAGCAGGGGAAAACAATTGCAGGGGTGATCTGCAGGTCTTGCAATGATTGTGCAGGAGTCAGCAGAGCAGGGAAATTTGGGTGGGACTCTCTGAGCTGGCATCTGAAGTGTTTCAGAGGCAATGCCATCTTTACTTCATGGGCAAAGCCTCACTTGATACCTTCAGCAATCGCTGCCCCAAGTAATTACAATCCCAACATCTAGGAGCTCTACTCTTCAGCAAAACCAAAGGACTTTAGAAAAAAAAAATCCCTAATTCATTTTTATGGGGGAAAAAAATAATATTAGATTTAGATCTAATCTAAAAAAAAGATATTAGGTTTTAGATTGGATATGAGGAAGAACTTCTTCACCAAAAGAATTCTTCAGCACTGGAACAGGAAGCCCAGGAAAGTGGTAGAATCCCTACCCTGCATGTATTTAAAAGATGGGTAGAGTGGTGCTCAGAGACATGGTTTAGTGGTGGTTTTGGCAGTGTTAGGTTGATGGTTGAACTTGAGGATCCTAAAGGAGCCTTCCAACCTAGACAATTCTACGAATTTTGTATAGACATATAATAGACAATTACATGAATTTTGTAAGCTGCTGGAAAGCAGCGTGGCAGAGAAGGCCCCAGGGGCCCTGGTGGACACTGAGTTGAGCAGGGGGCAGCAGTAGTCTCACTGTTGTGATTTCCATCATGTGGATGATCCAGTTAGAACCTGACTGCCAAAAGTCTAGGACTCACTGGTGTCTGCCTGGTACTAAAGAGTTTGTTTCCAACCTTAGGAAAAGTTTTCCTGAAACAAAGCAATGGCCACTGAGACAATGGAGGCTTGTGCCACTGGTGGATGCTTCTTGAATTCAGAAAGAAGACAAGGCTAATGTCAACAGGTCTTAGAGGCTGATGGATAAATTTTTCCCTCTTCTACTTCTACTTAGACATTTCTTGCCTTTCCAGTGAGCTGCCAATTATAAAACACACTTTTGTGGACACGCAAGTAACCTACCCAAATTCTCCAGTGCAGATATGCAAGTCAGGTGAAAGTATGAAACCAGTAAGGGTACTGGATCGAGTACCTGAGACAGGAACCTGTTGAAAGGGGATACAATGCCACTGCCTGTACACTTAGCTCACTGATGGGTTAATAACTTGGTGCTTAGATGTTCTTCATTGAGAACAACGGGCAACAGCTGCTAATGGGTTACACTGACCTCTTGGGATGAAGAGGAGGGTTAACTGAATGCTAGTGAGGTATCCTTTGTGTGGGAGAGCAATTGTAGAGTGCAGGGCCAGGGCAGCCAAGTTCCCAACATCAGCCTATGTATTGTGGCAAGTTCATCTGCATTGTGACTAAACGGCCTTCAATAGGAGGAGTGAATTTAGCCTCCCAAAGCTAAATTCAGGGAGACTGAGGTAATTCTACTGGTAAATAGTACTACTGGTGGGGGTTTTGGTTTTGTTTTGGGTTATGGGTGTGTTTTGGTGTTTGTTTGGGAGGTTTTTTTTTGTTTGTCTGGTTTTTGTGGGGGTTTTTGTTTGGGGTTTTTTTTGTTTTTTTTTTTTTTAATGTGGTTGGACTTGATGATCTCAGAGGTCCCTTCCAACCATTAAGATTCTGTGATTCTGTAAATTTGACTAACCACTCAGGCCAGTCTCTGTTTTAACTTGTGGAAACATTGCAGGAGGAGGAGTGCACATTCTCGAGTAGCAGGTTTAGCACACATCTTGCTTGATAGGCTCCAAATGTATTGTTACAACAGTGCAAACTCTTCTCCTGCATCAGTTATTCATGGATGTCCTTATCTGCACAATAACAAGAGCTGTGGGCATGTTGTGAATAAAAGAAGAGAACAAAAAAGATTATTCTCACAAAGTCATTCTCTTGCTTTTGGCATCTAAACCTTCCTTGGCTTCTCAGAAGCTGTGATACTGGTCTTCAAATGCAGACAATACTGAATGTAATGTTATTTTGAAGATGGTTAAGCCTGATTGGTCCTCATTAGTTAAAACACTGATGGTATTTTCAGCTTGCCAGATAAGAGTGTACTTTATGTTTTTAGCTCGTAATTCAGTTGGCTACCTTCCAGTAGCAAATGGTTTCAGGTTATTAATTTCTTCATTACAAAAGTGATTGTCTGAAATCTCTCCTGACTTTGGAATGATATTGAGATACATCTTTGCTGCATGTTTTCAGACTTCCCACAAGCTGGTTTTCATTTGAGTGCTGACAACACGCACTACAATTTTGGCCAACCCAAGCCAGGAAGACTTTTACAACTTGCTTCCTATGGAACAGAGCTCTCCTAGTGGATGAAAAGGAGTCTAAACACTTTCTTCTTTTTGTTTGTATGGCATAGCTCTGTATTTAATTCCAGGAGCCAAAAGCACTGTAGGTAGTAATATTCCCCTGGCAATTTTTTGTTTACCTTTGTTTAGGGTCTGTTCTTGTTTGAACTTTTCTCTCAGGCTGTCTGGACTGACTGATTTCCTGATGCACTGTTTTCCTCTTTGTGTCTCTCCATTGTTTGTGCAGGCTGTTTGAACTTCAGTCAGTCTTCAGCTCTCCTCTCTCCATCTTCACCTTCATGTGCAAATGTGCGTTGGTTGCTCTGCTGGATAGTATAAGGTTATCACTTTCTTTAGTTATGTCAGGTGTGCCATACTAAGGAGGTCGCCTGGGTGCTCTAGTATATATTGTTTTCATATCTTTGTAACTCCTTGTCACTTCCTATAGCTGCAAAAGTAAATTAGGGGAATAAGCAGGTGAGTACTGCTTTCTAAGAGCCATATTGCCACTTAAGTAGATGGTCCAGGAATGTCCAGTGTTTTGGAAGATACTGGAAGGCAGTCTATGAAACTGTTACATTTCCACCACAGATTTCCCCTGCCACACACACATGTGTGCACATATTCACACCCAGGCTCTAAAGCAAACAAAGAAAGTGGGTTAAATAAAAACAAATAATGAACAGCCCTATTTTTTTGAATGAGACCCCTCATAGCAGTACTGATGAGATCAGTTGATGGACTTACCACCAGAAAAACAAAGGCCCTCTAATTATAAGAGTTTGAAAGCATGTCTTTAAATAATTCTGTACAGACCACACACCTAGCTGCTATGCAGCATTATCCCAGATAACCCCAATATAGCGAATGCAGTTAGAATGAAAACCAGAGGGAGGAATATTGCTTAAAGCAACTCACTTTTATTGACAGAGTACTGTAAGGCAAGGAAAAAATGTTTGCCAGGTTTTTTAAAAAGAAGATTTGCAGCAAGAATGATTCAGAAAGATCTGCAGTTCAATATATTATTGAACTTTCAAAGGTATTATATTTTATAAATCAAATATTTATCTTTTTGTCATAGATACAAAAGCTCAACTTAAGCACAAAACAGAACACAAAAATAATGGCTTTGCATATGAAGTTTTGTTGATGGTTCATAATCTAGTAAACAAGTGAATGCACACGTTCTGTTACTATAGAGTTACAGTCGACTAAACTTAAATATACCCCAAAACAGATAAAGAAACCACAAAATACAGCTGTGTTCAATATGACTATTAAAAAAAAAAATAAATCCAAACCATGTTCAACCATACACAGAGAACAAAACATTGATAGATGCCAAGAAAACTGTATTTTATGCCCAAAACTAATTTTCCATTTATGGTGAAGGCATCTGTGAAAACAATGCTGTATTCTGACCACTCTACATTAATATTTTGGCCAGAAAACATCACAAAGCACTGGCTTTTGTCTGCTTTCTAAAGGAAATGTTTTTTAAGTGGTGATGTACATTAACTGTGAGCCTCATACAAAATCTCACATCAGGCCATGTTAGAGCAACCCACCATTTCCATAGGAAACAACGGTAACAGAAAGGTCCCAGCTATACTAAAAAACCCAGTGAGGGGCCAAGAAACAAAATCTGCAACCTTTTAGTTCTTCCTTGAGAGAAGGGCACATTTTTACCCTGCGTTTTTTAAACATCCTTGAATTCTGGCACTAACAAACTCTGCTGTGTTTTGTGGCTTTTCTTCTCCACCTCCATCTCTGTATAGCATTGGCCTTTCACTGGAAAAAAACTTTTATGACAGGGATAGCTGCTTGTCCCCCAGCGATAATGCAGCGCTACTGGTGCTTCATAAAACAGAAGGCGGCAAACACTTCAAAACAAGATTCATCAGGATAAAAGGGATAAAGGTACTTACCCACAGTACAGTGCCGTGCCTTAGCTCTGCAGGGCTGCAGCATGGCTAGTAACGTGGCGAAGTAAAATTCACTTCTACCTATACAGGCAAAACTGAACTGCATCTTAAAAGCCATACAATACTAGTCTGTAATCAGAACCCCCAACATGCTAATTTTTACCACACGGACAAGAAGAAAGTTATTTTACGACTACACAAAGAAATGGGACCCCAGTAACTGGAGAATAATGACACCATACATATATGTAACCAGTATATTCTGAAAATGAAGCATAAACAATGTTTTTCTCATGGAGGTCTTTTGCTAGATACTTAAATGCACAGTTTTCATGTCTTTTTTTTTTCTTTTCTGTTTTCTCTATGAAAATCAAGCTCTTTGCATAATTAACCAAAACCCTAATATATTTACATTTTAAAAGCCAGTCCTTCACCTTCTGATTTTAAAATGAGTTATACTGTATCTTGCATATTTTAAAAAAAGGTCCAGAAAAATCTTAGATTAGTAATTCAGAATCTGTACTTTGTAAAAACACTTCCCTTGAACATGAAGTCAGTGCTGACCTCTTCAGGTCATTTGTGAATAATAAAATCTTTCTAAAGAAATGTTACTAAATAAGAACTGAGGGAAAACACAAAAGAATAAATACATTACCCCTGTATTGTAAAGTGTTGCCACTTTAAAGTATGGTATAGATTGAAGAAAAACACAGAGGTGTGTATATCAAAATGCATTTTCATTATACAGCTACAGAACACATGAAATCTTTCAACACTGTCTGCTAAAGGCAATATAGTCTCTCCGGCTTTGTTAGTACTGCTATTGTATACAGGTTTCTTAAAGTACAGTTAGTACCTATAGTGGTGGATTCTAACATATAAGTGTGTGCTATGCTTCATATGGCAGAAGGATAAGCATTTGAAAAAATTGATGACATCATTGATTTTAAAGAAATTGCACATCACACAGCGTCTTAAATTCTAAATACAGAAAATTAGATTGTACTTGAAGTGGTTGGTGTTGCAGTATGACTTAAATTTTTCTCAGATATCAAGAAGGTCCTCTCCACTCTCATCACTCTCCACAGTTAATTGTCTTGTCCACCATTTCTTGACTTCTGATCCACAAGAAGCAGCATCAGACATGGGATTCATCTTGCATACAACAGATTTCATAGTTGAACGCCCACCAAAGCGGAAGTTGACTGAAGACTCTGGATGGCTTATTGGTTTGGGGGCTATGAAATTAAACAGAAAGTTCTGCATTAGAGCAAATCTTCTTCTTGATCATTTTTGCGTAGAATTGAGGTATACAGAACCAGCTGTACTGCAGAGTAAGGCTCTGTTCTAATGGGTTTCTTTCAGCTCCAGTTCACCCCGCTCCCACTAATCTGGTGTTAGAATAGTTTAACTGAGCAGTGCCTCATTGCCTTCTGCTGGGAAAGCTGATGCAGTAGGTCTCTTCTTATCTGGCTAATTGCAATCTAAATGGTTTAAGCAGTACTTTCACGAGCTGACCTGCTGGCAAAATAGTGAAAGTGGTAAGTGCCAGAAAATGTCAGGGAAAAGTGCATTTAGACTTGGCAGCTACACCTAAAAAGTGATATTTAACTGTATTTAAGTCTAGCCTAGGGGTGGAAGCTAATACAAGGTGCTGGTATGGCTCTAGGAAAGCACTAAAACACGTGTGTAAGTATACGAAAACCACAATTGGTCTTAATGACGCTTTTCATGATCTTAAATACTTGTCTTTGTTGGACTGGGGGCAGAGTACTTAACATCTCCCAGGCTGTACTGCACATGGAGGTGACCCTCCTTTTCTGAGACTGTCTGCTGAGGAACATTCAAGAGTGACATGGCCAAGGCTGGTGTGAAGAAAGGAAACCCTGAACTCCTCATTCTCACTTGAAAACCCTATTCATTTGGCTACAATAGTACGATTCCTCCATAGCACCCTCCCTCTTTTACTCTTTCTCTGTTGCAACAAAACATTGAACTTTGCTGCTCAGTGACATTTAAGTGGAAGGCATGAATTGAAAGCTCTCTATTAAACTGTTCGGTTTCTTGGACAAGTACTCTGGTCACAAAAGTAGGGTTAATGGTACTCGTAGCATGACCACCTCTTCTGCTTCCACCTAGATATGATTAAGGTCTGAACAGCAGCAGCCTGTGAAGGCAGAGCTCTGACGTGGAATGGGAGGACTCCCTGATGGCAGCTGAAAACGGGTTGATGTGCTGACACCTAACCTGTTAGCCAGGAGCGTGGCAGGCAGCAGAGGTCAATATGCACTTTAAGAGAGACTATTTCAGGTGGTGGGGAGTGCTCTTAAGATAAAGACTTAATAAGGCCTCTGACACTACCTGTGCACCTCTCTCACCCTCCTGTAAGGCATAGTCTAACCTTTAGTCTAGTGGATGGTAGTTACTAGAATAACTTGAGGATGTGTCCTGTTTGTGAGGAAATAAGTAGGAAACATTGTTTCCTGGCTGAAGTGAAGATATAAAAATGTATTATTATGCTATAAGGTTTATACCATATACCTAGGATTCTTAGGAAGACAAGGCACTCAGAAGTTATTACTGTTAGGAAAAACATTCATTTTCACAGTGGTTTATGTGACGAAAGAGAACCTAAATACACAAGATGCTAGCCAAACATACGGGATGGTACAGCCCCCAATCCAAAAATCCAGAGTAAGTGCATGAAAAAGTAAAAAAAAAAAAAAAACAACAACCTGCATATGGCAATGCTTGAGGCCATCTTCCAAGCTTTCAGAATTGGGAGGAAGGGGAGAGGACTGCTGCATTTTAGCATGCATCATGGTAGAAAAACTCAAGCAGCAGGCAAAAGGTAGAACTGTGAATCGTGAAGCCTCTCAAGGCCTTGTTATTGTACAGCAGTGATTTGGCATGTGGGGACTACACTAATACACATTTTTCACTTACCTGATGGCAAACGCCATTCCCCAATTTTTCGCTTTGGTTTCCCAGCCTCTGCAGAGTCTTGTCGATAGCCACCTCTGTCAGAAAGTGTGGGGCTAAGGAGCTGCTGCTGGCTACTTGTCTGAACAGAGGAAAAAAGAATCTCAGTCATAGTTCCCCATTGCATGGGGATAATCCCCAAGAGAATCTTTCCATTCTATTTCCAAGCTTTATACATGAATACAAACAAAATATATTGCCATTTGTTAAGGCAGCATGGTTTCTATTCCTTACTGCTCCAGAAAACTACTACTAATAAGGGAAAAGAAAACCCGACCATTTGGGCTCAATTCAAGAGTACAAAATGGTTCTTAGCCTTCTACAGTGGAATCCTTCTGTTGTACCTTCTTCATTCCCTACCTTGGAAGAGCCTAGGACTCCTACTCGCAGGACCCAGCATACCCAATGTTATCACTCTTAGTGTGAAAACTAGTTCCGAATGGTTGAACAGGAAAACTTCAAGTCCCTGAGCCTCTACACAGCTCATGGTAGAGCTGAAAGTTGGTGCTGCCAGATCGTACAGCTGAGTTTGCCCTTTATGGTGCTATCAAGACAGCTAACTAAACTGGGGAATTACTGCCTTTACATCTGAAGGCAAAGAATGAAGCTAAACAAGACAGTGCTTTCAACTTTTCCAGTTAAAATGATGTTTAAGAAAGAACAAGTAAGAAACATGGGAGTTTTCTGAATTTGTTCTCAGTAACTGATAGTCTTCTGATCAACACACCTCAGGCTGTGCACTGTTATCCTGATTAATAGCGTTCATATCTTCACTTGGCTGTGTTGTCTCAATGCTGGGAGGATTCAGAAATCGGCTCAACTCCTGCTGTTGACTCTCACGTAGACTATGGATAATGCTGCACGATTGCTGTTGTTTCTATCAAGGTACATGTGACAACAAAAATGTTATTAGTGTGTCATAGTGTTTGATTTTTTTTTTTTAAGCCGTCTAAATATTTAACCAAACAATTAGCACCAGATGTGGATACCACATGTATCGATAAAGACACAGCATATGTCTAACCTTTACGTAGGAAAGAAAGGATGAAACTTAGAAACTATATTAAGTAGAAGGCAAGTTTCCCAACTGTTGGTTTAAATCTAGAGGTTTAAAAACATATAAATTTTTTGAATTTAAGAGTAAAGAGTTAAAAGAGTTAAAAGAAACAAGGGCATTGACACAGATTCACTAAGAAGATTCACATGAAGGCAATGAAAAAATTCTGATTTCTTTTGCGGACTTTGGAATAGTTTGTCAATAAGACTGAATAAAACAGTAGTGGAAAACTTGGGACTGAGAATAGATTTACAGTACAAACAGGAAAACAAAACCGCTACCATTATGAATTTACAATCTAATTTGTTTTAAATTAAAATAAACAGCCCTTAGGAAGAGTTGCACTTTCCCGGGTAGTTTTCACATGGTCCCTCTAGAGAGACTTAGAGACTAACACGAGAATTTGAAAATATATATTAAACTTCCATAATTACATTCCGTTTATAAAAGGTTCATATAATGTGAAATGATCTGATCCATATTATTAGAGTGAAATGAATAGCATATTTACTTTAACATAGTGTAATTCAATATCATAATGAAATGAATGACAGAGATGAACAAACCCTGAGAGTTGAGATTAAATTTACTGCCATTATTATTATAGAGATGAGATCAAAATGAAACTATCTATCTGAATATGCCGTGAACACTGATGTTTCAGCTGGAATGAACATTACATTCAAATTGTCCAGTTATTTTCTTTAATAAATTTACACATAGAAAAAGCCAGATCCCATGATCACAGGTCTCTATGGAAAACCTCTACGCACAAGAAGTAAGCTTTTATAGAGTTAAAAAAATCATAGAATCTTAGAATAGTTTGGGTTGGAAACATCCTTTAAAGGCCATCTAGTCCAATCTCCCCTGCAATGAGTAGGGACATCTTCAACTAGATCAGGCTGCTCAGAGCTCCGTCCAACCTGGCAATGAATGTTTCCAGGAATAAGGCACATACCACCTCTCTGGGCAACCTGTGTCAGTTTTTCACCACCCTCATCATAAATATTTTCTTTTTTATGCCAGCCCTTATCCTATCACAACAGGCCTTGCTAAAGAGTTTGTTCCCATCTTTCTTATAAGCTCCCTGTAAGTACTGAAAGGCTGCAATAAGGTCTCTCTGGAGCCTTCTCTTCTCCAGACTGAACAACCCCAACTCTCTCAGCCTGTTCTCATGAGAGGTGCTTCATCCCTCTTGTCATTTTTGTGGCCCTCCTCTCGACCTGTTCCAACAGGTCCATGTCCTTCCTGCTGAGCACCTCAGAGCTGGACACAGTACTCCAGGTGGAGTCTCACGAGAGCAGAGTAGAGGGGCAGAATCACCTCCCTCAACCTGCTGACCATGCTTCTTTTAATGCAGCCCAGGATATGGCTGGCTTCTGGGCTACAAGCACACGTTTTCAGCTCCTGTCCAGCTTTTCATCCACCAGTATCCCCAAGTCCCTCTCGGCATGGCTGTTTACAATCCCTTCATCTCCCAGCCTGTATTAATACCAGGGGTTGCCCTGACTCAGATGCAAGACCCTGCACTTGGCCTTGTTGATCTTCCTGAGGTTCACATGGGCCCACTTCTCAAGCTTGTCCACATATGCATCAAAACATATACATCAAAATATGCTTGTCAATATATGCATCGAAAGAAACCAGCCTGGCAGTAACTAAAAAATAAGTCCTCAAAGCAGCCAGGCTATGACTTTTTATATAAAGGAAGAGTTGGTTTTGGAAGAAAAGAGGAGAATAACTGCAAAACCCAATTCAAATTTCCTGAAAATCTTTAAGATATATTTCATCCAAGACAAACTTTGGTCAGCATACATTGCAGCTATGCTGAGAAAAGGCAAAAATGTTTCTGATGATCAGAAGCACTGCATAAACAGAATACTGAAGCACTAGCTAGTTCCATACTAGTAAATTAAATAGATTGGGATTTCCTGCAGTGCTGAAGCCAAGTGAGAGGCCCGGACTTGCATGATCTGGCTAATCTCTCCTTTACCACACAAGACAGCTTCAACCACTGCCTCCTGGGGCCGGTCTCTGCCCTGACCCCTGTCTGGAGGGCAGTGATACTCCTACAACAGTAGTCTGGGAGAGTATGAGCATGCACAGCCCTGAACTGCCCCGAGGAACAGCCTAATGAGTATGGGTGACCCCATCCAGTCCTAAGCCAAGGCCTTGGCCCTGCTCCAGTTTACTAGCATAGACACAGCTTCTGTGTGCCACGGTTCGTATACCTGATTTGCATGTACGCATTGCTAATTTGCACACACAGACTTAATGTAATGGTTCATTCAAATGACGCATCTCAATATGGATTCCCTATCTGCTGGTGACTGATCACAGTATCTTCTCCCAGCAAAGGCAAGGAAATTATAAAATTGCATTCTGTGAGGGAGGATTAGTCTATGAAGATTCATCAAATTACATTGTTTTTATTTTATTCCTTTGACTCTGGTCTCTGCACATGCATCTTCCTGCTGTATTGAAAAGACATAAATTTTTGGCAGGAAGACAGTTTTTGCCTTCAAAAGATGCTTATTTTTGTAGCGCTTTCAATTAAGCTGTAACATACTTTTTTTTTTGCTGAGTTAGCAACTGCCACATACTTCTTCACATAAATATTATCATGACTCCAGAGTAACTGAAGCATAGTGACAGCAAATTCCAGCATTGTTGAGCAGTACAATTTCTGCAACCATTTTGATCCTGGTTTAGCTTGACTTACTGCTCTGATTCGCTTTAAGCACTTCTTCAGCCACATGCGAATGGTCTGTTTGGCCACCTCCTCTTCTATGGTATATTCCAGTTGTTCCCTAGCAAGCAGCTCTTCCAGTTGAAGACTTTTTCTGATATCAACAGACCTATATGAAAGCATGCTGGAAGAAACACAGTTTTGTCTTATTTAAATGCTGTTCACCTTATATTTTAATTTAGAAAATAAAAGCTCATAATTAAGACCTTAGTGCAAAAAGATGTAATTCAGGTGTGTGCAATAAAATTGCATTTGAAGCTAAAAAATGCCCTGATGATTCCAGCCAGAAGAGACTTGTGCTGCTCAAAACAAATAAAAACCTGATCACCTACATCTAGCTACCCAATACAGATGAGCTGCTGAACTGTAAGCAGCTAGGGCATTTGAGGTTCCCCCCCAAGTGTTTATGGTTGAATATTATTCCTATTTCTGTTTTATTCCTAGTCAGATTCCCTGTCATGTTGCTACATGAGTGGGAACAATATTTCATTGCTTGGGATACAAAACCAACATGTGGCTCCTGTTTATGACAAAACTGCCTCCAATGAAAATGTTAAAATTACTTACAGCTGATTCCCTAGGACCTGTATTTTCCACCACTAATATTTTTTATGGATAAAAAGGGAAATCTAGTTTTTTGTATTACATTTATAATGGCAGTGCCTCTGTGGCTTCCAGTCTTGCCTTTTCCCAAGCTTAGTGAATACCTGTTAGCCTGGAGAGAAATACAGAGAAATATACCCGTTCTGCAAATTCAGAGAAAATGTCAGGGTACCTGAGTACATCATGGAAAGTGACATCACCACCATTATGGAGCCGTTCCATTTCGTAGCACATGTGCTTGAACAGCAACTTGTCCTTGTCAAGATCCACCTCCAGCCTGCCCCGTAGAAGCCTCAGTAGAAACTTCACTCGGAAGGTAGGGATTACTCCCTGGGTAAAATTGCATAATAGATGGTAAATTATTACTGTGACCTAACAACCCACTCAGACATTCAACTTGATCAGTAAGAGAAACACTGTTTCTCCAAAGATTCCATATCAAATCCTGGCTTATTTGAGTCACTGTGAATACATTATTGAAGAATATACATGTGCAGTCAGGTCTTCAGCACATTCACAGTAGGCTTTGCTGCTATTTGACTGATATAAAATGAGAATCTGTGCTGGCTGTTTTGTCAGAAATGTTCAGAAAAGTTGCTTGGGGATTTACTTTCCCCATTTGCATTAATCTGTAATGAGAATTATATGTCCAAAGAGATGCCTTTGAAAAACTGGAATTAAACCACAATTAAACCTATACCTGCCTGTTAACCTTTCCCCTTTTGTGTGCATCTTTGAACAGGAGAATGATGGCAGTTTACTGGGTTTGCTAAGGTCTTCTGCTCTAGGGGTCAACCTAGCACATGTTGCACTTTTCTGTGACAACAAATGTGATCTGCTTTTAAAAAAGTAGGACTGAAAGTATTTCCCTCTGGAACTGTGGTATCCGTACTCTTTAAATATTTTGTTCTGTTAAATGAGCAGACTGGAACTATTTTTGCTGTAATATGTTGTTCCACATCAGAGAGAAATACTATCACTGCTGGGCACAGTGAATGCAGAACTCTCCACATCAGGACAGACTGTGGCTTCCATCTCCAGCACAGCCATGTGCCAACTACAAGCAACCAACTTCTTTCAGCATAATGTTGTTCATATTCAAATCTTAGTGATGTCATGAATCATTCAGATGATTTAACATGTGTGGGCACACATAAGTCAGGCACTCAGCCTCTCCTCATAGAAGACATGCTCCAGGCTCTTCACCATCTTAGTGTCCCTTTGCTGGACTCTCTCCAGTATGTCTGTGTCTCTCTATGTTGTACAGAGGAGACGAGAACTGGACCCAGGACCCCAGGTGTGGCCTCACTAGTGCTGAGTAAAGGGCAAGGATCCTGTCCCTTGGCCTACGGGCAATGCTTGGCCTAACACAGCCCAGGATACCATTAGCCCGCTTTGCAACATGGGCACATTGCTGGCTCATGTTGCACCAGGACTCCTAGGTCCTTTCCTGCCAAGCTGCTTTCCATCCAGTCAGCCCCCAGCATGCACTGGTGCCTGAGGTCGTCCAGCATTTCCATGTGCAGTACTTTGCATTTCCCCTCATTGAATTGCATAAGATTCCTGTCATTTCTCCAGCCTGTTTAGGTCCCTCTGGATGGCAGCCTGATCCTGTGCTGCATCCGCCACTCCTCCCCATTTGGTGTCATCTGCAAACTTGCTGAGGGTGCACTCTGCCCCACCATCCAGATCATTTATGAAGATGTTGAACAGGACCCAGTATTGATCACTGGGGTACACCACTAGTTACTAGACCCCAGCTAGACCTTGTGCCATTGATGATCACCTTCTGGGCCCAGCCATTCGGCCAGCATTCAGTCCACCTCATTGTCTTCTCATCCAGCCCGTACTTCATCAGTTTCTCTATCAGGGTCGTACAGGAGACAGTGCTGAAATCTCAGCAAAACCCTTCTGAAGATCAGGCACATAAATGGATGTGAGTCTGTAGACTTGGATCATGCTCACTGAACTTTCACAACCTGAACAGTAACTGCTCAGTGAGTTTTGTCTGCACACTTTGTTTTCTCCATATGTTTTTTCAATGCAAAACACAGATTTACTGGATTTCAAGTAATCCAGTAATGATCAAGTTTTCTTACCTCTCTTTTGTCATCGACCATGTTCCATATAATTTGAAAATGCCTAAGATCATTATAACTTAAAAGTTGGTCTTCTTCAGTTGAATAAAACAACGAGAAATTCTCCACAATGATAGCTGAAAACCACAAAACCAAAATACGCTATAAAGAAAGCCTGTAGTTACATTCTAACTGGTTAATCTCTATAAGCAACAATGAATTTCAACAAAGTATGAATTCTGTTGTGCAAACTTCACACAAGTAAATGGCTATATGTTCAGATGAGGGTTTTGAATAGGTAACATACTGTCATGCTACATCATTATTCACTCTGCTCGCTTTTTAAAAGCTGCATTTTAACTGCTGGTGAGATACCTAATCTAACATCTAAAATCAATTAGGACAATTCCAATGATGTTGGAAAAATGTCCCAAATGTACATTTTTGTTATTGATGTATATTTTCACTTACCAACAAGCAAATTTAGCATGATGTATGCAATGATGACATAAAATGAACAGAAATACATAAGAGCACCAGCGTAATTTCCACAGTCTGTTTTCCAGTAGGTGCTGTTATCTGGTGTACAAAATGGAGGCTGTACCTTCAAAACAAAAGAAAAAACAGTCAGTCAATCATAAAAAGAGATTCTTATTTTCTCTGCAATCAATACAATACTTATGACTATCATTTTTTTAAAGTTTCACAATTAGGAAATAATGCTGAAGGCATTACTTTGGGTAGTTTTTTGTTGTTTCTTTAGCAGTCAGAAACGATAAAACAGAAAGTATGATAAAAAAGGCCTAGCCACTGTGAAAAACACAACTTGGTGCTCTGAAATGTGGTGGTTTTCAAAACACTTCCCCAGCCATTATCTTAAAAAGGAAGGGAATATGATTGTCATCATAATGGAAAACACAGAATAGTACTTGGGCAAAATAAAATGATTCCAGGACAAAGTTTGAGGTCATTAAGCCTACCATTCACATGGAATAAGCTAAAGTGCAGGCATTAAAGATGAAGTGAACCAGAAAAGTCACCTTGCCACAGTCAAAGCAGTGGAAAAGTGAGTTATTGCACTTCCGATTTTGAAAATGTATTTTTTTTGTTGTTGTTTTTAAATCATGTAATACCTAGTCCCACGAAACAACACATTGTGAGCATGTGATTGGAACAGCAATTTGTGTATCATTTTCTGAGGTTTAGTGAACATTTTATCTCATGAAGAGATAAGCGCAATCACCATATTCCTTGTAAAAAGATACTGGAAAAACTTTGAGATGTGTCAAGAGTGTCTCCTGTTTCTTGGCTACTTCATCTCTGGCAGTATTGTACTTACCATGCAGTCATGCATAATTTTGTTCCAGTCTTCTCCAGTAACTATTCTGAAGAGTACAGTAATAGCCTTGCCAGCTGATGAAAAATTTGCATGTCTGTTTTAAAGGATAAGAGAGAGAGAGATCATTTCACATCCCAGAATTAAAACACTGGCAAGAAAAAATGCCTATCTTTTCCATTCTCTACTGTTCTACTATTTTAAACTGAAAATAGTTACAGTATTATTTGTATGAGCTCACTGAATTATTTATTCCATGATTTAAGATATAATAACTGAATGTTAGCTCACACACAGGTCTGAGTATTTTGGTTCATTTTATAATAAAGCAAAAGCAGACTCATGGCCAGATCCCATCTCCTGTCTCCATTCTCTTCCTGAAGCCTGATAATGTTATTTGTTGGGAAATCTCCAGCTAACAGCCAGTTCACAGAACTCTCCCCTCTCTTTATCAGCCTGGTATGTGGCTCCTGTTCCTAAGTGATGCCAAAAAGATGCAGTAGGTACACCATGTTTTAGCAGCTTGCAGCTAGCACAGCGCTGCTTTGAAGTATATTCCAGTTGGCATAATGAAGAAGAGCTCTCAGTTTGCTATGCGTTGGATTGGGTGTCATTTGGTCCAACACAAAAGGACTGGAAAGATGGCTCAGTGTCTCTGAGCCATTTTCTTTGGGACTTCTCTGATTTTCATCACAAATAAACTCCTCTCTAGCAGAACATGGTTTTTTTTGACTGTTTAAAGACCATCCCCATGAGGTAGTACATACTGTACCTGTTAATGTTCTCTCCATATTTCACTGTACCAAATAAAACCACTCCAGCAAAAGCGTAACAAAGAAGCAGTAAGAACATTCCCACTATGATGAAGAAACTCTTGTACATGCTGACAACCACAGTAAGAAGTAGCATTTTTAGTGTCACCTGGAAGGGCAGAGAAACAGGAATCCATGATGACATTCAGGACAGCAGAGATAAAAGGGAAAAGAGACTGATTGCACTTGCCATTTTGACAACAAGTTCTGTACACATACACGTTAATGGATGAGGTCAGTGAAATAGTACATTATGAATCTAATTGGAACTGAACATTTTGTGTTTTCCTCTGAAATTTGGTGTGCCTTTTACTCATTAAAGAGAGCAGCATATCCGCCTAATTTACAAGGTCAAGATGTTGCTCCTCAAAGAGGATAGGATAATACAGTGTAGGTTAATGCAGCAATAATGCAACATAAACTCAACTATAATATTCCAGGATCAGTAAGCTCCCAAAGTATCAAAATTAGCATTGCAGTGGTGCAGTAAACTACTTTGGGCTTATCTGAAAGTGATGCTGTTAGACAGAAATCACAGATACTGCAGCTTTCCTAAAGAAATGGGTTGATGTACAGAGAAGAGGATTTCCTTAAGATCAGCACAGCTTGATTAAACTAGTTCATTTCTCACACAAGTTGGCCAAAGAGCTTCAGAAGAGAGCATAATTTTGGAAATTACCTAGGCAGTATTACTTTCCCATGCATGCATAAAGTAAATGCGTGCATACATTTCACTTTTAATAAAGTTATTATTATAGATTTCCGTAACATCCTTAAACACTTTGGATGCTATGGAAAATTCTCTTTAATAGGACTGAGGGTAGCAGTTTTCTGCTATTCTTTAAAAACTTAACTCATGCTGACTTTCAGCCATCACATTGCACAACAACAGATAAATTACTGAAACTGATGCACCTCCTAACACGAAAGCACAAATGAGTAGGTTAAAACATTGAAAAAACTTTAGAATCAATCACAAAGCTTTGAAGGCAATCACTTGGCCTATTTGCTTAGGAGAAGCAAGGATTCCTCATTTCACTTCTAAGGATCTACAGGCTCTGTGTAGTTTGATTGAAGGAAAACTTTTTATCTTTACTGAACAAACCCTCTGTCTTACTGTTCTTAACCCCAGCAACCCAGTACAGAAGTCTTTTTATCACATTTACTTTAATATGGCATACTTCACAGAAAATGTCTGGATAGTTCTACAGCAAGAGAATGCAGTGTCACCACTTGTTAAACAAATGTGTTTGTTCTCTACCTAATGCTTATTCTGCCAGCCTACTCTCAATTACACCAGAGTAAATCCAAACACAAAACAAATGTAAACTTTAGAAGCGACTTGCTTTGTAGCCACCTTGGTGTTTCCAGAAGAATACCTTGGCCCGATATTTTTAAAAACTGAACATAAATCCTTTACTGTGATAAGACATACATTGCAGAGACACATGACACGGACCTGCACTCTACAGGAAGAAACTTGTGTAAGAGAGCACTATCGTAACAAGATCAATGCATCAACCACCACTCCACTAGTCTTGCAGAGAAAATAAATAAATAGCAATGCACACCACAGCACACCGAAATGGCAAAGACTGAGAGCAAGACAAAATGTGTTCAGAGTTTTAGAGAACATTTTTTAAAAACTGTGTGGTATTGCAGCTGCATGCTTTTTGTTTTGCAAAAAAATGCAGCTTTTCCAGTAACCATAATACAGTCCTATTGTACAATGTACCTAAACCCCTGACATTTTAAAGACAGCGTGTACTATTAGAGACTGCTGCTTGAAGTCTCTTTTTTTGGCATATAAAATGGAGCCTTACCGAATGTGCACTAGAGATGCATAGCAACTAGTCCTTTAATCTACACATGAGCACTGAAATGGGTATAGTTCACATTTTATACTTACGTGCTTCCCACAAATTGAGAAAAACCTGAAGACAATTACGCATGCCCCCATCATGTATGTGTAGGCATTCTGGAACAGAAACACAGAAGACTTAATACATTGTCCCCCAGGGATCTAATGGAAAGATCAGGATAATTGGTCTTTTAATAATGTAGGGCAGTTGCTGTATGAAGTAAGAGAAATCATAAACCGGTAGCACTGATATTTCATTAACGGCAGAGCAGTAAGAAAATAACAGAAGATGCTTTAACACTTCAAAAATACTAGCCCAACCTCTCTATACATCAAAATCAAAAAAGCCCTTCAATCCTCTATTAGCTGGCTGTAATTATATCCAGCAACCCCAGTCTACTTGTCTGGGCAGATGCTGGCTTAAAGAAACCCCTCAGGCTTTCCAAGCTTCTCAGTAGCAGGGAGCAACCAGTGGATGTCAAGGCGAAATGACTGGCCACACGAGACATGTTTTCCTTCAAACAGAATCTGGGGCAGATGAGAGAGAAACACCGAGCCATTTTAGGGCTGTGACTTCCACAACTTGTGATTAGTGACAAGCATCAACTATCCTTACTCCTTCCCTCATAAATAAAGGAATCAGGGGTGTAGGCACCGTTAAAAAAACAGGATGAGATAGAGGGAGAGCTGATTTCCTCCCATCTTCTTCATGCTTTCTTGCATTAAACATAGCCTCTTAATCAAAACCAGTGGTCAAGAATCACTGCTGGGTTTGGGACAGATTTTACTATTCAGCAATTTTGAACCTAGGCCTTCTTCCAGCCCTCTGTTCCCATCTGAATTTTGTGCATTACCTCTTTCTTCCTTGCCACTCAGGAGATTGCTGTTGGCAAGAGCTCTGTCTCTTCAGGTTCCTTCTTTTTCTCACTCACATCCCTTCCAAAGACCTCATTTTTTAACCACATTTCCATCTCATATCAGATAACTTTTGTAATTCATCATTGCCCAGGACAAGGATTCCTTCCTAGCATCAAGCTTAATTAGTTTCAGCAATATTTCAGCCTTATTAAACTCCCAAGAGTTTATCTGGATGTATAGCAGTGATCCTACTGCTGAGGCTTAGCAGATAAAATCAAGCTTAATCATTGAAATTGTTATTTGTAAATCTTACCAGTAAGGCAAAATGAAGTATCACCCATATAACTCCAAGAGATGTAACCAAGAGATCGTAACGATTTCTTCTGCTTTGCCAGAAGCCAGAAGGCGACATGGCAATAATTTTCATTGTGACCTGTGAATAAAAACAGTTTATCAGCTGCACTGAATAAATGGTTATTTCTTACTCTAAGAATGTCTGAAATGTTTGATTGAGTTCATCTTATGACTGTTGCCAAACAACCAAGGGCAGTTTTCATGTAAGCTACTGTTCCCATGTGGACAAGTTAGGCTGCTAGACTAGGGGGATCACATAAGCTTCCATTAGATGGAGGAAAGCTGGTACTTGTGGAAGACCACAGATGACCTGAGACAAGGGGAGGAACAGTATTATAGAAGTGTCTCTCTCCCTCAGGTACTGAAGGAGTGCACTTGACCACCTTAGTCTGAATGCTTAATGTGTAGACTGCTAAAGTGAATGTGGGCTTAAGATTTGTAATAGTTAAGCAAGTTATGAAGATAGAAAAATATTATATCAATAATATGTAGGTAAAAGAGGTAGTAGTATTCTATCTATCTAGTGGTCCATAAGCAGGCTAAAATCGAAGAAGCACATTTAAACTCAAGAATATAATTGTGTTCTGTAGCTCCCATATTTCTAATTAATTAAAATTCCTATATGGCAAGTAGTTCTTCCTTTAAGGAACAATCTGTACTCAGCACCATCTGTACTCAGTGGCATATAGTGAAGAATGCTAAGAACAGTAAAGGCAGTACATTTTATAATGTTCCTGGCAAAAAACAACAGCTGAAGTGCTTGACGTTTCCAATTCAGGTTACAGGAGTGCAGGCAGGAAGCTTAAGACTACATACTGATATGAAATAGTCACAACAGCTAACAGATATTGAGGTAGGGTAATGATGTAGAAGGAGTTTCTCATACATAATTAGTATCAAACCTCAAAGCAAGTCAGGTGTTACTATATAAAGGCATTCATTATTTGATATTTCCTACCCCACCTTGCAACACTGTCATTTAGTCATTCTATGGTTGGAGATAGATGCTTGGGGCTGGCAGGGATGACACAAAATGTGCAAACATCCCTGCTCTTTCTGTAGTGGCTAGTGGATGTAAGTGGAGACCAGCGAGGGTACCCAAAAAAGCTTTTGATGCCTTCAGTTATTTAGGCAACTGAATCTCACCCTACACCTCTCTTGATCACAGTGACACCTTAAACACCTACCCCACATGTAGAATTTCAAAGAATCATAAAATGGTTTGGGTTGGAAGGCACCTTAAAGATCATTGAGTTCCAACCTCCCCTGCCATGGGCAGGGACACCTCCCACTAGTGCAGGTTGCTCAAAGCCCCATCCAGCCTGGCCTTGAACACTTCC
>JAOTQQ010000001.1:150219995-150257374 GCA_026546715.1 Gallinago undulata | reverse complement strand
TCGGGCTGTGAGTGGGGGTTCCTGAGCTCGGAAACCCCACCGTACAGCGCGATCCCACCTTCCCCGCGGGCTCACCTAGGTTCTCGTCATCAGTGCTGCTGGTGCTGCTGCCGCCACCTCGCCGACCGAGAATCTACTCTCACCGTGTTTACCATCTCACCATCACCGCGTCACCACTTAGTAAGACTAGGTCTATGTTCACAAAACCAAAGTAGAAGTCATACTAGTCAGGGCGAAGATCCAGCTCCTCTGGTACCTTTTTTTTTCTATGACAATCACCAAAAGTAGATGCCTGTAGGTGTACCAAGGCAACCCAGAGAACCAAGTGCCTCCCAATATCTATCTATTGCCTGCAGAGCTGGCTCGGAATTCATGACAGATACATTCAAGACTACAGGCAAAACTGAAGGGGACATGCACCTCTTCCTCACTCCTCAGCACCACATGCACCACACAGGGTAAAGGAAAGATTTTGATCAGCCATAATCAAAAGCTATTTAAGAGTGAACTCTGCAATGTGATATTTCTTCTTCTTGCTTAAACTTGTGCCTATGAACAGGTTTCTGAGGAAATTGGCCTGAGTAGAAAGCGTAAAGGGGAATGGAGAAACAATTTACATGAGAGAAATGCTCAGCTAACATCTCAGTAGAGTTTCATGAACTATGACGTACATGACAGCATACATTAAAATAAATCTAGCATTAAAAAAATATTTTAATGGCTTGTAATTTAAATAAAATTACTTAATTAGTTTGCTCAAGACTTCTTGAAAAATATTTTTTACTCATCAGTGCTATGTGAAAACATTTGAAGAAAAAGTAGCTAAATAGGAAGAGGCAAAAGCATCTATGAAAATCCAGAGGGATTTTCATACTGGAGAAATTTCAGGTTTGTTAATTCACTAGTCAAAATTCAGTGAATAAGAAAATAAATGGAAAACATATTGCTCCTTCTTTCCTAGAACAAGAATGATTGCACTTCATCTCACCAAAATTACACCAGAATCATGCAGGTATAAAAATATTGTCTGAACAGCAGGGGTTTTAAGCTATTTATTTGGCTCACATCTTGTTTGACTTCAATTCATGATGCTCTGCTTGCCCGCACCGGACATACAACAGTGTGCTGCTCATCTCCCTTCCAGAAGCAGTCAAGTGCTTTTCTTGAAGGCCAAACTCAACAGTTGTGTTTGCTACAGAGTTTGGGTCAGGGCCATAGCAGGGCCACGGCCACCACCCAGTTTGTCCCCAGCACTAGCACACTGGGTTCTCTTGCATCCCCAAGCCCCTGAGCGCACAATCATCCTTTCCCTCGATTACCATGAGCAATATAAATATCTCTGTAGCTAGCTGCAAGACAGACATCTCATTATTTTTGGGCACTTTGAACTGAAAGATGATAAAAATTAATAATTGTGTCTTGGTGCCACTGGAGTGCCACAAGAGGCTCAGAAGAACCAGTCAGATGATGGTCTGTGCAGCGTGTATGTGGCAGTCCCATCCAAAGGATGCTCTCGTTAAGAAGCGTGCACATGAGCTGCTCTGTAACAGTTCACCTGGGGATAGGTTTTTCTACTTCTCAGCGTAATCCACAAAGCCCATTTGTACTGCAGTTTTTTTCCTAGAGCACTAGCCAGATTTTTTGAGTGATGGACAATTAATTTTACAATGCACTCTGCTGTTTCACAGGAAAAAGCCACACAGCTTTATTTTGGATGTGAAATACTGCAATTGCAGGGCTATAATGAGACCCGTTAGTTGTAACACATACAAGCATAACATGTCTTTTTACCTGCTACTGCATGTATGCCTACATACGACTAAACCAGCAGAATGTGGAGCATCTGTAAATACATTGTGCTGTAGGCTCAACCTCCATCTGGCAACATGTCTGCATTGTAAATAATTCCAGACAGCTTTGAAAGAGGGTGTGATGAATTGCTATCAACCCAGGCTTGACTTCTGTGGCAAATATGGATCAGATATGTCTGAAGTCATACTTTCAGGCTTGCAGAACATCAGATAGGTAAGTCAGTCTTAAGGACAGTCTTTCTAGGTAGCACAGACAATGTAATATCAAGTTCAGGTTTCCTACAGAACCTGTTCTACATATGGTAAACCACCTCACTCAGTACCTTGTTTTCATTGAAATTAGCGATGACAACTCCAACGAAAAGGGTCAGCCCAATCATGCAGCCAAGGAATACAAAAACATGAATGTAGATTCCATGAATCTGAATAGACAAAAATACGATTAATTGTTAAAACAAATCAAAATATGTGTTGTAGAATTCAAGGGCTCTGATGTGTTTCCTTACCGGCCCAACACGATGAATAATAACATCTCTGACTTCCACCCAGCCTTTTAAGGAAAGAACTTCAAATAGTGCCAGCATTGCATTCCCCACATTGTCAAAATTAAAATTCCGAGGATTTGCCCTGAAATGCAGTACACATATAGATGTAACTTCAGCAATAATGTTGTTCTTTCTATTTGTTACCTTGATTCTTCATAGTCTAACATTTAAATACCTTGCCATGTTGGTGTGAAAGCCTCTGAAATATATCATTCAGATTTCTGTCTCAAGAATAACAAAACAACAGCAACAGCAATAAATATGTACAGCCTAATTTTTCTTGATCCCTATTTATGTTTTATCTTGTTACTCATAATCTGATTCACAGTAATAAAGCTTGTAACATGTTGCGGCATTTTAGTGTTTTTTTTCAATGAAATTAGCAAAATACAGCACTCATGAAAAAATAGATTTAATGGCATTGCCCAAATTCTAAAATAAATTTACCTGAAGGAGACCAGTCTCAAACCCACATAAATGATTCTGATTCCAAAGTCAGGAGATTATTTAGAAAACGTTGTTCCTTATTTCATTGGGAACTGATGGTCTAAAGCAAAACTTAGTGAGAGGACATCATATCTTCTTGGCTTTCCTTTATCATATGCTCTGACCTTTTGTATCAGTTGTGATTCACGAGGATGTTTCCAGCTGAACATTAAAAGTACCCTCTTTGGGCTAGGTTTGCACATTGCTCTGCCTCTGAAACCCGGGACAGATATGCCAAGGAGTCCAAATAATGTTGAAGAATTTATAAGGTAAATAGTTGTATTCCAGAAGAATTGTTGTGTTTTGGTGCTTCTGAAAATCCAATGATTCAGTGAAAAAGACAGCTCTCAGATGTAGATACTTTTTTAAAGTGTTGTCGTTATACTGACATCTGGCTCTTGAAAATCTGGCCTGACACAGTCAACAGGTGGTATAAATGTCCTTGCAGTAAAACATTTTTCTGCAATAACAAAAAATTCCCCCAAGTTTACAGTTATGCTGATTAGGACAGCTTTTGCTTATTTCTGGATGAAGCTGAAGAGGATTGAATTTGCTTACTTGAGGAAGAATTTCTCTGAAGCATACAGAACAAAGACTTCTGCAGATGTCAGAGTTTCACTGACTGTTCAAATCACAGCATATTATTTCATTAGTGCAGGATGGCTCTGAATTTACCAGTGCTGGTACATCCTTTATCCATGCACATAGTCAATTAAAATAATTGTGGCTGTTTAGCTGATTTTGCAAAATGCGAACCAACTTAAAAATATAAACAATTAGAGAGGGGGTTTTGCCTGTTCAGGTGTTGGGAAATATTAAATGGACTTTATCAGAATACTAATGCTAAACATTCTTTTACTGCATGAGGTAGACCACAAGGATTCCCTGCACTGGAAGCAGAAAGAAGCTGCTAGCTGCCATGGTTGATGGCCATAGAAGAGAAAGACTGGTTTTAGGTATGACTTGCTCATTGTTGGTTAGGTGAAGGCAGGTTGATTTACATTTCCTTTTCTTCCCATTTTTTCCTATTATTCTTAAGTTCTGTTGTTGATGTGTGGCTCTCAAGATGTCTTCATAAAAGTACTAAAGCATAATTAAGTGATAATCTTGGTTCAAAACAATAACTCCCACTGTAATAATAATCAATTCTAATTCCTATCTAGGTTGAGCACCTAGAGGTATTTTTTTTCCTTTCTGCTTTATGAATAGAACAGCAGGGTAAGTCTGGAAAAGTGTCATATATCTGGCCTTTTACTAAATATCTCAGAATATTTATCCTTAGTATCATTTGACTTACAATAAAAAACATCCATCAGCAGTTTGATGCCATGAGATCTGAGTCATTTTCAACATCAACAGCTGAGGTTTTGAAGAAAGATAGTCCAAAGTGTAGTAACTCACCAGACTCGTGGCACCCAAAATCCAGGCTTTTTCTCTCCGGGTCTTAACTTTAAATTGAGATTTTTGGAAACACTTACATTTATTCTGAAGATGCCATGACAATCTTCCTGTAGTGAAATAAACCATAGCCTGAGATTAAATAATGGCCTGAGCGAGATGCCAAAATGCCAGTACAGACAGCACATTTGCCATGATGGGGAGGCAATGTAAACAGAAATGGTTATTTACAGGTCTGGGATTAATAGTCGAGGACCTTTACCCAAAGGAAAAATCCATTTTAGGAAGGATTCAAAACCTCTTTTTCTTTCCAGGACTGAGAGTGCTTTTCACTTTGCAAGACTATCCAGCCTTTCACCTCTCTCCTAAAGACCACTGCTCTCTTTAAGTGATGATGTGACTTCTCCAAATGGAGTAAGAAACACCATTAACTTTATGTAAACTATCTACCATTCCCAGTATTTTGGATCTCTAGCAGCCCAACCTGTTTTTTAGCTGCTGACCTAGGAATGCAAAGGTATCATGATTAATTTAATGTAACACCCAGTCCTTTGCAGATAATACAGCAAGAATTTGACAGCTTTTTCCGACAGACCCAAATATTTGTATTTGCTTTACTTCTTTACAGGAAAACCCAGCCTTACCCTCACTCCCTCAGGGCTTTATCACCATTCCCTTCATAGTCTTGCTTCTGAACAAGAAAGTGCCCAAGATCTCCATCTCTCAGTTGATGGCTCTGATTGCCTCACTGGCTCTCCCCAGCATGCACAAAGAGCACAGCACACTATCATTTCAGAGGAAAGCAGTTCTTACCCTAGAGATGATGTGTGGATCATTGCATTTAGCCAGTTTTCCAGCAAATAGCTGCACTCCAAAGCTTGCGAAAACAAGCATTAATGTCAGCAAAAGAATAGAAACCTGTAAAGATGAAGTTAGACTTGTCAAGCTCTCCTCCCGCAGATTTGAAAAAGGGGATCGGATCCTTCTGTGAACTGCAGGGAGGATCATTTTGTTGTATATGCTTGGAAACAAGGCTTTTATGACTGACATGTTACTTAAGGTTCTGATCCAGTAACCTGGTGCTGTGTTATAATTCATATTATTATTATTAACATAACAGCTAAGAATTATAGATAAGGATAAACATTTTTCCACTCAGTGTGCAACCTTGCTAAATTCTGCATGCACAAGAACTGCCATTCACTTTAAAGAGAACTCTTCAAATACTAAAATATGTGCTGCTTTTGTTTTGCTGAATCAGGCTTTACTAATTAATCTGAGTAAGCTGATGTTAGATAGTTAAATCCAGGATAGCTACAAAAAAGACATGCATGATTAAATGATGATGTAAATATCTTTAATAGGGTACAGTATCTATGAGAAGGTTTACAATTTTTGTCCTTGTTCTATTACTCCCTGCAAATATTTTGTAGTTTAGGTCTTTATAACAATCTGTCTTTATAATACAGAATTTTGCTCAGGAATAAAATGTCTGTTGTTTAGGCTGACAAATATCACTTAGGGAAAGGTTTGTCCCAAAACAATTGATAAGATTCTGATCAAGCAATCACAGGTTCTATTATTAATTATTATTATATTATTATTATTACTAAATAGTATATTATTATTACTACTATAACCGAATAATCATTATCATAATAATAAAAAGAATGACATAAAAATGAGATCCAGATCTGTGATGAATAACTGCATTGTCTCTGGTTGCTGCTCAAAAAACTTGGAAGTTTACCTTTGTAACAGAGTTTTACAGAAACCAGGTTTACTTTTGCTCTTGCAGAGCTGCCATACCCTACTTTTCATATTCCTTCCCCAACGAGAACTGTGAGTAAGGGGTAGATTTTATTTCAGTAGTCCTCCTATGTAATTATGGCCAAATATATACTGAAAAAATAGTATCATTTATAAAAAGAATTATTACAACAGCTTTATTCAGCCTAAATGTATATGAGTTACTTATATTCCTAGTTTTTAACCTGTTCTGTGGTCATCTGGAATGTTAGCTACAATGAAAACTAAACAGACAGCAATGGAGAAGAGATTAGAAAACATAAATCTCATAGGAAGATGGTATCTTACTACTCCTCCATACCTTCTTTTTAAGAACAAGAACAAAACAATTGGCACATACCAAAAAGATTTCCTTAAAGCCACTGAACAGCTCTCGCACCACTTTCCTCATCTGAGGGACCAGTTTGAAAATTCGAAGAGGTCGGAGGCAGCGGAGCACCATTAAGAGCTGAGCTCCCGATTTGGCAGGGACGTTCTGAGGCATCCAACACAGGAATATCAAGCTTACCTTGAGGAGGCAGAGCAGAAAAAGGCAAAGACAGATTAGGCTTACGATGCCATATTTGACATAGACACAGCACAGAAGACGTGGTATATAAATATATAAATAAATACTTCTCTTCCTTAACATCAAAACATCTTTTGCCAAAAGTATTTGGCAAAAAAAAGCCAAATTTAGAAAAAGGACTTGGATCTCCCGTGCCTGGATGATTGTCCTAACTAATGGGCATCAGCTTCAGCCGATGTCTTCCCCTTTGACTCAAAGATCTATTTTGTTCTTTTCAGCAGATGGAACGGTTCCAGAAGGAGAAATCAAATTGACTGATTCAGAGCAGGGACATGAAACATATTCCTGGTGCAGGCAGCATCATCTCTCTCCCTCCTTCTCATTTCAAACACAGATTCTGTCCTGAAACTGATATCCTCACCTGCAAAGTCTGTTAACAGTTTCCTCGCCAGTTTTTTCTATCACTTTGTTACAGGCACAAGTAGTTTTGTCACTGGTTTTGTCACACAAATATTTGGGAGTGTTTTCAAACAGCAATCTCCAACAGATTATTATTGATTAGAAAGTCTGCTAATTACATCTTACATTTTTAAAAAGGTATTTATAAAGCCAATGTGATTATCACAGGTGAGAGTGTCACAAAGAGGTAAGTGCACAAAAACTAGAGGATGAAGCTGATACCATCAATATGATTTAAAACATAATATCATCTGTTAAAAACAGCAGTGGTAAAAACAGCAGTACACCAAAAAAGTGGGGTAAACAGCCACCCCACCAAAACAAAATTTCCCAGTGTTTCTCACTTCCTTTCATATTTTTGAAGACCACCACAGGCACATCTGGAATATCCAAACTACAACACCTAAATTTCCCTTCAGATAAGCGGAAGGACTCAGGGGAATTTCAAGAAACTAATGCACATAATGTATGCATACTACAGTAGGAGTTTTGTTGAAGTATGCATATTTTTATTTATGCTAACAATGGAATCTTTGATACAAATTGATCGTGACAAATTTTATGCAGCACATCTGTCTGGTGGATTAATCTCTGAAAGATTTAATCTAAATTCATCAAAGCCATTTTGCTTAGTAGTTTCTTCAGTTAGAAAATATTTCATACTGTATTATACTGAGCACTGGCTTTGACATATTCTGTGGTGTTTATTGTCACATATGAAGGGGAAACAGACCCCCTTCTCTTGTATTTGAATGGAATGCATGAAATTTCCAGGGGACAAAGAAAACAGTAGAACAATTTTTTCCTGAGAGCCAGTACTGGTAGGTATGGAATATAGAAAGATGACGCTTTGCTTTCTTTCTGCCATAGCAACACCAGCAACAAAGATGTGCTCTTCTGTCAAATGGCAGAGGCTTTTCAAACATCTTCTATGAAGCAGGAGAACTGTCAAGAGGGTAGGAAACAACGAACGGCTATGAAATACATAAAATATTCCCCTGCACAAAAATATTGAAGCAAGGTCTGAGATTTTTAACATTAACAAACATTTACATATCCAAAGAGATCAAAATTAACACCACTACAGAAAATTCCCATAAATATAAAAACTTACAAGATATATAAATATGTCCATAACTCCTCCAAAGTCCCTAATAACAGCTGTTGGTGTAAAAAACAAGCCATCTGCCATAATCTTCAGATTAAGCTCAATGCTCATGAATATTACAAAAACATATTCAGCAATCTGAAATTCAAAGCAGAGAACAGTCATAGTTTAGGAACAGGCAGTGGAGAAAAACAAGGTGACTGTGCTTTGTTAACTGTTAAAAAGTGGTTCACTGACAGTACCTGGAGTGTCGGAGCGTGCATAACTCTTCTAAAGGGGGATTCGAACATCATGGAAATGCAGGAGCATATAGTAACAATGATCATGACCCAGTCCAGGTAAGTAACCAAACCCAGCAAGTCACTGTGAACAATACATAAGGATCACCATTACAGAAATTCCAAGCGTGATGTGTCTACACCACAGTTAAGCACTTTCTGATGAAAAATAAACTAAGCTGAGGAGAGTCAAAGATTTCAATATTTCAGAAATGTGTAGTAAAACTAGGGAAGTTACATGCAAGTGAAGAAGAAAAGTCTGATAAAAAAATCGTCTTCCTATTCATCCTCCTCCCCAGACAACTCCATGGAAAGAAAAACCTTTTTTGAGGAGAAAAAAAGCAAGACACATGTGCATGCACACATACACACATACATGCATGTGTGCGCTCACACACTTATGCTGCAGGCTTATGTGACCAAGCAAAGTTACTTTTGCAGTGCTTACTAAAGCTGATGGTATTTGGTATTTTTCACAGCTCCAGTAACAGGATCTGTTTTAGAACTATAAAAAGAAAAAAAAGATACAGTCATTTACATTTTATTTTAGTCAGCATTATAATTATATCATGCATCCATCACCTCAAAGTAATTTATATCCAAAATCAAGGATATGTTTTATCTTGGCTAAATTTTAAATGCCTCTATAAGTTTCATTTGATTCTATGCAATTGTAACCATAATATCAACAGAGCTAGTATCACTTTAATTCACGGCCTACCTGTAATTCCTCTAATGATTCTTTAAAGTGCTATCTTTTCGGGTCTTACCTTTGCAAGCCAGGGATAATTCACTATTGTATTTTATGTTCCAAAGTGCTTCCTCAGGAATTCTTTCTACAAAACCTCTTGGACTGTACCCTTAGTTGACACAAAAATAATCCTTCCACAAGTGTTATTTCTTTTATTACTTCTTCAATCATTTTCTAATGAATATTTCTAGATTCTCCATATCTGAATTTTCCTATGAAATAGCTGTGCTTCACCTACCATACCCAAGTACCCGTTAGGCAGGTAGAGAGAGTGAGAACCACACTGTAAGTAATAAGCAGATATCTGGGTGACACGAAGTTCTTGCTCTACCAATTATTTAGCCTTTTTATGCAAAGCAGAATGGGTTCAGCAGGAGAAACTACAAGAATCCTATTGAAGAAGCCTCCCTTGCCCCAGTGGTTTTACCTACCACTTTTTACCTATCTTTTGAATCCTTTTAGCAAATCATGCTGAGGCAGGACCTGCACTGAGGCATCCTGTATCCCATGTGAGGGCTCTGGCCATTGGGACGTGAAATTGCCATCACTTCCTCAGTGAGCTTAAAGTGAAAAATGGACTGACCTGACTTAAAACATTACGACCAGAAGAGATTTCATGATTATGAATTATAAAAATGCAAGATGCACAAAAGAAGAACAAGAGGCATTGTCGACAGGCCAGGTTCACCCACTTATACCAGTCAGTATAAAGAATATACTAGTTTTGGTGCCTTCCCAATGAACCCACTGACTTTTATGGCTTATTAAGCTCCTGTCTCTTCCCCACATTGTATATAGTGGCATTCCTCAGCCTTTTTTACTAGAACAGAATATGCATCCCATCAGTTTGAAAAAGATGTCTAGAATATCTTATTTGGCAAGCTGGGTGGGACAATGAATAAAGTAGGTAGGTTTTAAATAAACAAAAAAATGACTGTTTAACAAAAGCAGTTTGCTCTTATAGTTGCAAACATTTTAGTTAACTGTCAATAATATAAATATCCTGTTACCCTCAGGCACTCCACAATGGTAAGAGGCACTGACACGTATTAGACACATGGATAGTAATGCATGTTTGTTTGTTTTGTTTTGCTGCTTTAATTTGCAACTGCTTCATGGACCAGTGAACTGCAATCAAGTTAGCAACTGCCTAGAAAAGTAGGCACCTCACTTAAGGACATGCTTCTACATAGGTGAGAGAACACTTAAATATGGACATGGTCAAACTGAGTATCTAATCTTCCTGTTGCTCTACCTAAAAGTAATTTGCTGAAGGGCACAGAGAAAATTAATAGTAAACCAGGTGCTAAAACCAGGTCTTCCAAGTGCCAGGCTCATAGCCTTGAGCTATCTTCTGTCTTACACTGTCTGTCTGGGAAGTGACATGCATTAACCCTCCAAAATTAGAGTACCAGCCATAGACACAGGTTTAAAAGAAGAGCTGTAAGATGGTCTTATATCAATCTGCTTGTGCTTTCAGCTCTTCTTCTTTTATCTCCCACAGCTGAACACTCTCTACATTCTGGATCTCTAATTATGGTCACCTGGATTCTTCAGGTGACCATAGTGGGAATCATTTCTCTTCACCTCTTTCTATTCTTTGAGTAACTGTTGTATAAAGATTTCCCACCCTATAATGAGGAATAGGAAGGGAATAGCAAGCTGATTCCCTAGAGTGTAAAAGTGGGGGTATAACAACTCCCCTTTCCTTTTAGTTCATGTCTGCAGTTTCCCCAGAGTCTTGTCCCATTTCAGCACCGCACACTGCTCAGACATCTCTGCCCTTACACAGCATTTTATTGCTTCCTTTCCTCCAACAGCAAGACTATACATACCATAGGCAACTGACTGCCAGCTCCTGTGGTGACCACATTATATGCAGTTTCTCTTTCCGAATACGTTAGAACTAGATTTCCGAGGACATGACAACGACCACTTGTCTGAACCAACTGTTGATATGGAAGCAACTTACGCATTAAAGCGAGCGCGCACCACCACTCGGCAGAAATTCCTGAATCTGTGCTCACGACCAACTATGAAGAGTGGTTTATCAAAATACGGATGATTCTCTCGCAGCTCCTCCTCTTGGACTTTCCTTTTGAAAGACAGAACATTAAAATATTAAGTGATACGCATTATACTGACAAAAGTATCCCTTATACTTCTTTCTTTTTTCATCATGACTCAATAGTTTTTACTTCATCCAGAGAATTCTTAATTCAGAAAACTGTGCACTCAGACTTTTGATTTTTAAATACCTTTTCATTTCAGCTTGTTCTTTTTTTTCTTGGATCATCTTTATCTCACTGTCTTCTCTCTGTGCATTTCTGTATCTTACTGTGTTGGAGTGCTAGAAGCAAAAGGATTCCTTTTAAATGAGGTCTGTGGTTTGTTGTTTCAGATGAAAGCAAGACATGGTATTTTACATAGAAAGATTCAAATGAAAAATTTTATTTCCAAATGCACTGCACATCAACTCAGTCAAGCATAATGTACAGTATTTTCTATCTGCAGCACAAGACTGCTTATTTTCATCAAGGTTAATTTCAGGTTTAATTTCATGCATGAAGTCTCATCCAATGCAACTTTTAACTTTAAAAGCAAAGGTCTCGCAGGCTCAGCCGATCTCTCTGAACCGGAATGAATACTATCAAAGGTACTAAGGGCAAAGACTGAGAAAGAAAAGGCTTTCGACACCCTTTGCAGGTTCCCAAGCCTGCTGCATGTGCTGCCAGGCAGCAAGTTGTGCAGAACATATGAGTTAGTGACTGCAGAGCGCAGGGAATGGGGAGAGGGAGGGAGGATGCTTGCCTGAGCTGATTCGGTGGAGGGTACACTCAGTATTACTATTCAGAGTTAAGTCAGTCTTTGGAGCACTCCTGGAGGGGCAATGCTGGGTGTTACCCTTACTACTGGACACAAGCAAAGCCACAGTCACTTAAAAAGATTAGTAACCTACAGCTTCTTCCTACCACCGAGCAGGGTAACTAATTAATTACTCCTTATACAGTTGTTTTGAAGCATGAAACACATCTAGAAACTGACTACTATAGTTTGGAAATGGAGAGACTAATATTGCCCCTTGAATTTTCATAGGTACAGAGATCTACAAAATATCGTTATGAATTTGCAGAACTGAAAATGCCCTTAATTGCATGAAACTGCACCACAGTGAAATCCATGACTACTATTCTTCCTTTTAGTCTCTGTCCTTTTGTCTGACAGTTCTTGTGTTTGAAAAATATTGTTAAACTTCCATCGGAAATCTTGAAATGTTGTTTTGCCAGCCTGAATGATTTGTGTTATTCCAGAGTAAGGCTTTTTAAGGTGTCGTGGGCAGCAATTGTTGTGTTCCTAATGTAGTGTCTACAGCTTCAGTGAACCTATCTCAGCAAGTATTTCAAAATCGGTAAGTCCATCAGTGAAATAACTATGTTAATTATTTTGAGGATAATTCTAATGCAATTACAGTATTTGTTTTATGATTTCAAGATCTCAAAAGACAAATTGTGGACAAGATCACAGATAGACATTGGTCCTATGCAAGCTTTTATTACATAGTATATATTCTTATTTCTTATATTTTCATATTGAAATAATCATTTCTGTGAGGACTTACATCTTGAGTTAACGTTTCAAGAGATTTTCCTCTGCTGATCCGCTGGCTGTTGGAACCATGTCTCAGTGACCTGAAACAATCACAATCAATTTAACGATACATCTCAAGATGAAATTTTGACCTTTATAGGATGGCCATTATAAAGCACTGTTCTCCAGTCACCCACTATCTCAAATTCTTATCATTTTTCTCTTGCTAACATCAGAAGCTTATATGTTCTTCAATTGTTTTCAATCCGGTCTAACATAAGCCAATTTCTTTCCTTCTGATGTTTAAATTGATAGCTTTGTAGTCGGCGAAGGAAATGACATTTGAAATAAAAAGACATTTTTTCCATTTATACAGTACAATGAATTTCATTATGGTTACAATGAGGAACGTAGAATTCAGTTCTTTGTACAAGTCATTTCAGTTTTTCACACGTTAGGTATTGCTCAAATTTAATTCCTTTCATCACCTTTATTTAAGAATAGTTTTAAACCATCCCTTCTGACCATGTTTACCTGCGTTCTTGTCGTATATGATGCTGGACACTAAGTATTGACCTTTCCTTTGCAGGCTGCCCCTCAAAGGATCCACTCAGCATGCGTTGTCTAGTGCAGGCCCTATAAAGAAATACAATGATAAAGACACAGAGTTTTCAGTCTAAATGATAATTTCTGAGGTAGCATCTCCAGAAGAATAAGCTTGGCTTTCTGGGAAGCAAATACACAGCTTAATGGGCAATAGCAATAAAACAAAAATGGACTTTCCAGGAAAACATATTTCCAAGGCATAACTGGTCATCTGATGAACCTTCTCCACGCCTTAGCAAGGCCCATCTTCGAGGTTGTTTTCAGTTTGCTGTGGAATTTATGGTCCCTCAGTACTTCACTAAGTGTGGAAAGGGTCAAGCAATGCAGTAATCATCAGTAAAATCAGCTTCTCAGCAATAAAGAGGGGAATAGTACAAGTACAGCTGTCTTTTCCAGGCAGCTCCCTTTCAGGGCTGTAGGTGGCAAAATATTTATGTACACACTCAAGACTCACATCGTATCTTTGAGTGTTCTTCTAGGTAACTGGGACAATATATGGTTTGAAATATAAAGCTGCACATTGCTGATATCCTGCAGTGTGAAATGTCTGCTCTCTGGGAATACCCTGAATTTGCAACATTTTGTTGTGTAGTTTTTTTCACTTGTTTGCTCATTTGTTTCATTTTCCTTTTGCTAAGTTCCGGCAAACACAGTATTTTGGCAGATTTGTTGGTATTTGTTGCTTAGCAAGAGTGCTACAGATAAACAGAGCATGCATATCTTTATTTTGCTGGCTACAATGAAATGGATTTGCTTAAGAACAAGAGAGGTTTCCACTAAAAGAGCTCACATAATTCTGCTGATGGCTGAAAAATGGAATTTCAACTTTGGAAAGATATTTTAACTTTTCGGGAATGCTGCAATTTAAAATTTACATGGTGCACAACTTATTGGTCATTTTGTGCTATGCAATCATTCAGAAAACTCATACAAGACCCAGCTAGTAATATCTCATACTTTTTAATGAACTGAATCTCCATTTTTTATGAAAACATGAAAAAAACTACATGCTATTGGAGTCACCATTCTGTTCACCAGTCTACTGTAAGGCTTGGATAAATGCTGTTCTTGATGGCATGGGATGATCATGCTTGACAGCAAAAAGCATCCCAGGCACAATTTTTCTATTACTTTATTTTTCACTCTTCTTCACTGTTTCTCCTTTTGGATTTAAACACATCAGTGATAGGAGTAGGGATCCAAAGTGAGATCTGGAAGAAAAAAATGAGAAGCTTAGAATGCTCATCAGTGGCATCACTGTCTATCATACTAGCATGCTAGAAAAAACACATTGTGCTATATTCATTATTGCATTAGTTTACACTACACTGAACTTAAGCATCATGCCATTTCAGAAAATTACTGTGTATCTTATAAAACACAGGTCTTGTTACCTAAATCATGAACCCTTTAATATCAATGGATTTTAAGCATTATGTTATGGAGAATGACACCACATAATACTGCCAGAGTATCTGTGCAATTTCCTTGTAAAAGAAAAAAAAAAGGCAAATAAAAATTATTTCCTAAAAATAGATCCTACCCAACTCCATTAAAATCCCCAGAAACATGATGGAATGGCTCATTCTGGATGTCATCTCAAAGCATATGGAAGAAAAGAAAGCTATCAGAAGTAGTCAACACAGATTCACCAAGGGGAAATCACATCTGACTAACCCGGTAGCCTTCTACGATAGCATGACTGAATGGATAGATGAGGGGAGGGCAGTGTCTACCTTGACTTCAGCAAGGCTTTTGACACTGTCTCCCACAGCATCCTCATAGGAAGTGTGGATTAGATGAATGGACAGTGAGGTGGATTGAAAACTGGCTGAAAGATAGAGCTCAGAGGGTCACGATTAATGGCACAGAGACTAGTTGGAGGTCCATAACAAGTGATGTTCCCCTGGGGTCAGTACTGAGTCTAGTCCTCTTCAATGTATTAATCCATGACCTGGATAAAGGGACAGAGTGTATCCTCAGCAAGTTTGCTGATGATACAAAACTGGGAGGGGTGGCTGACACCCCAGAAGGCTGTGCTGCCTTACAGAGAGACCTGGACAGGGTGGAGAGTTGGGCAGAGAGAAACCTAATGAAGTTCAATAAGGGCATGTGTAGGGTGCTACACCTGGGGAGGAATAACCCCATGCACCAGTACAGGTTGGGGGGTGACCTGCTGGAGAGCAGCTCTGTGGAAGAAGACCTGGGAGTCCTGGTGGACAACAGGATGACCATTAGCCAGCAACGGCCCTTGTGGCCAAGAAGGCCAATAGCATCCTGGGGTGCACTAAGAAGAGTGTGACCAGCAGGTCGAGGGAGGTCATCCTGCCCCTCTACTCTGCCCTGGTGGATCTGCATCTGGAGTACTGTGTCCAGTTCTGGGTTCCCCAGTTCAAGAAGGACAGGGAACTGCTAGAGAGGGTACAGCAGAGGGCTACTGCTGCAAAGGGCTATGAAGATGATTAGGGGACTAGAACACCTCTCTTATGAGGAAAGGCTGAGGGACTTGGGTCTTTTTAGTCTGGAAAAGAGAAAACTGAGGGGGGATCTGATCAACACCTATAAATACTGGTAGTATAAATAGGGAGGGTGTCAACAGGAAGGGGACAGTCTTTTTTCAGTGGTGCCCAGTGACAGGACAAGAGGTAACTTGTACATAAGAAGTTCCATCTAAACATGAGGAGGAACTTCTTTACTTTGAGGGTGCCAGAGCACTGAAACGTCCTGCCCAGAGAGGTGGTGGAGTCTCCATCTCTGGAGACGTTAAAAACCTGCCTGGACATGTTCCTGTGCAATTTGCTCTAGGTGGACCTGCTTTGGCAGGACTAGATGATCTCCAGAGGTCCCTTCCAACCCCGTATCGTTCTGTGATTCTGTGATCATTCTGTGGAAATGACAACTCAGTTTTTCCCATCAGAGACGCTGGTGAGTTCTGGGGTCTGACGTCCGTACAGAGACTTCTTGCTGTGGTAAAGATGGTAATGTATCTTTTTTCCTGTAAATATGAATTACTGTACTCTTAAGAGTTAGAAATTATTTTCCTGACATCAAAAAGTAACTTGCACATAAAATTTTCATGTGCTTGTTACACAGTTTACTTGAATACCAAGTTTATAAACTCTTAGTGTCCATAATAAAAGAAAACATTAACTGCTTGAACAATATATTCTTTACCTGACCAGTGACTGAGATGGCTTATTTGATTCTTAATGGTATTATAAAATCCGCTTAACCATATATCCTGCAGAATTGGTATGCAGAAAGGGAAGCACCTGTAAAACGACTGTCAGGATTGTCTATGATCTCTGCCTGTTAGATTCATAAATCCATATTTAGAATTTATACTCATTTTCTCTCTCTCAATAACTCTGGAAGCCCTGCAGCTCCTACTGAAGTCAACAGTGAAATAATGAAATCCCAGTTGTATAGCACAGAGGTAAGAAATTGTTATCAAGTAAATACAAAGAAACTTTTTGTATTTTCAGAGACAAAGATGCTGTGCTGAAAAGGCCGTGGTGACTTTCGACAGCCTCTCTCCTGGCTTCCTTCATTTGATGGGATCTAGTGCCTTAATCTTCATTGTATGAACTCTTAGTTCATACAAGACGCTTTCCTTTCAACTCAGGAACTGGATATTTTTCAGCTGTTTAGGCACTTAGAGTTGCCTGTCTTCAGGGACTTTTGTAAAAGAAGGCAGGTGCCATGAAGTTTTCAGAATTGCAAAGCTGTCAATTTCAAAATCTTCCGTAGCATTTGACTTCTTACTGTAGATGTGTACACTTATGTGCTTACCCTCAGTGCCTACATGTGAGCCATGTGTCCAGTCTTCCCTCATAATCAGTGGAGACGTAGGACTCAATTAAATTGATTGTACAGAGTTGGCTAGAGCCATCTGAGTTACCTTGGAGTATTTTGCCTTGTTTCCAGCTGCTGCTCCAGCAGGGTATGGGTCCCCTACAAATGGCTGTCTTACCTGCCATACTTAAGAGGATGTCTTGGACATCCTCAGGCAACTCATATGTTATTAGATGCCCATACTTGGGCAACTTCATTGAACGCATGGTCAAATAATTTAAATAATCATGTTTGGAAGATATTCAAGTAATCAGAAGGTGGGCATCAAAAGACAAAGTAGTCAGTCAAAGAACTCACTTAGCTCCACTGCTGGTATTGATTAGACCTCTATCACCTTGATGACAGTTTCAACATTTATGTCACAGGCAGATCTGGTAGTCTGGAGGTACATTTCACACCTGGAGCAATCACTGTGTCATGGTGTTAAAAATTTAGTGTTTTCCATATTAAAAGTTAAAAATAAATGTTTTCTTGACTTCAGACATCTTCACATAACTGTAGTTGGTCAGAATCTTTTGCCCTTTATTCAAACAATGGGGGTAAAATTCCCCTTTTTTTGAAGCCCAAATTGTCCTTCCCATCTTCCCATACCACCTCTACGAAATACTAGAAAGGTTCATGTTCACTTGTGGAGGAAAGAGGAAGTTATGAAGCAAAGGAGATGAGAAAAGAAATATGCCAAGCTTCTAGGCTATGTCCTTGCAGAACTCTGAACACAGTCCAGCAGCTGCAAAACTACATGCTCTAAATTTACCTTGAAAGGTACAAATGGAATAAAAAAGCCTGAAAATGAAAATGTGATTTGGTAGGTTATCAGACAGACAGGGTACAGGTTAAGACCATACAGAACAATACTGTATTGGAATACTACATAGTTTGTATTACCTGCAAACAGTTATGAGGTCCAAACTTTTGAAGTCTTTGAAACTTTTTCTTCCTTTGGAACCTCTGAAAAATAAGTAGTGAGCAGAGTGTTTGAGTAACATTCATTGAGCTAATGCAAAATGTTAAATGCTTTGATCAATACTTCAAAATACTATACCTTTAGTGAATATTATGAGGTCTCTTGCAGATGGTATGTATATGGCTCACTTCTGGACTTCTTAGGAAGGCATCCATTTTGCAACAAGTGTTTATTCATCGTCTCGCATCCCAGTATAACACTGATTTGTTGTTATTCTGTATTATTTTAATGAGCGAATATTTATGTGTTCTCTAGTAACTGCATAATTTACTGTGTACTTTTGTTCTTGGTCTCCCTGAAACATGCTCACACTGAAGTCTTAGCAGTGTGGCACGCTTCAGTAAAACACACAATTATCAACAGCATTGTTGAAAGCACTGTTTTCACAATGAGTCTCTATTCTTCCTAAAGCTTTCTATGCTTTCATTATACTTCCATTTAACTTGGAAAATACAGTTAAATGTGACAACCTAAGATTCATGATCAATCCACATGATAGGTGTTCTAGTGTTTCTCTCTCATTTTATAATTTTAATTCAATAAGGTACTGTTTGAATAGCAAGAAAAAGGCACGTTTTCACCACAGCTGTATAGCTATATTCTTCTTTGGGAAAAATAAACTATTTTTTAAAGAAAACTAAATTTGGCTGGTAAAATGAAGTACCAATGCAACTTGGATAATTAATGGATTTTCTTCTCTGTGGTTTTTTTTTCTTGCTTCCTTCCCTATGCCTCTAAAGGAAAAAACAAATAGTAGCATATTTTCTTCAGTGTCTGCTTGAACTATGGCAGCATACTTTCTTTCCTTTAGCTGTTTTGTATACTCATTGTCATTCTTACTTTGCTGTTTCAGTTTTTCCTCTATCAGATGTTTGTGTAACAATTATTTTCCTTGGATTACAGAAAAGTTGATAGAATCAATGGAGAAGAAGGTACCTCAAAGGAACATCTAGTCTCGCAAAGCAGGATCACAATGGCTTATAACACATGACATCCAGACAGTCTTGAGAGAGCTGGGCTTGTTTGTTTTGGTGAAGAGGAAGTTAAAACATGAGGTTAAAGTCTTAAGACAACAGAACAGTGAGCAATGGTCAGAAACCGTGGCTGGGAGGATTCAGACTGGACATCAGAAAACCCTCTCTCAAGGGTATGGTAATGCAGTGCTGGAACCAGAGCAGCTGGAAGATGCAAAGCTGTTATGGTCCAGGGTCAGTAATAGTCCTACTTGAAGTGGGCAGTTGGACAAGAGGTTGAGTCGCCATCCCCGGTGGTATTTAAAAGATGTGTAGATGTGGTGCTGAGGGTTAGTGATAACCTGGAAGTGCCAGGTTAACAGTTGGACTTGAGGATCTTAAAGGTCTCTTCCAATCAAAATGATTTTATGATTCTATGACAATATGGTCATCAAAGTTCCTGTGATAAATGAACTAATGAAAATGTTTGCTCATACTCTTATGAGAGGTGGTGTATTAGTCTCCAGGGAGAATTTATTAAGAGATTAACTCTACAACTTTCCTAGAAGCACAGATAATTTCATTTCTTGCTTATTTGAATATTCAGAAAAAAATAATTGTATTTTGCAGAAATGCTTGTATGAAATGGTCTGGATTATCGTCTCACATATTAGCAAATCAGTAGTCCTGGATACTTAATTCAAGCAATTGTTTTTTTATTTTTTTTCCCCAAGATGCACTCCTGGCAGTGTCGGTTTCAGACATACGCTAAGTGCATAAGTGCACTTCACTCAATTAGCTGTTTATGAAACTGAAAGTTCCACTTAAGCAAGAGTTATGTTATCCCCTCAGACCCATAAAAGCATCAGACAAATCTTGACAAGAACAGTGAAAATCCTATCAGTTTACAGTTTGACTATAGCATCAGCTATAATGAAAAGCAAATAAAAAGCTGTGCATTTAAAAAATGTTAGTTTCCCAAACCGTCACAGTATATATTTTATAATAAACTGAATTGTTGTCAGTTTGGTGAGTTTGATTTACTTATCAACAGACCAGAGAACTTTTAAGTTATTCCTTATATTTTATAATATAAAGGCATAAACTCTTACGTAGGGTGACAGAGCACTGGTGCAGCTTGCCCTGGGAGATTGTGGTGTCTCCATCCTTGGAGATATTCAAAAGCTGCCTGGACACGGTCTTGGGAACTGGCTCTACACCGCCCTGCTTGAGACTGCTACCGATACTTTGATTATATTTTGGACTATGTGAGACTACTTTTAATTTGCTCAGTTTCCCCAGCATCCTTTGCTGTTTACAATTTATCCTCAGTACTGGGGAGAAGGGACTGTTTTATAGACAACAATTGACGGCCTTCTTCACCCTCTCTGCTTCAGAAAGCCAGTGGGACTAACAAAGGACTAGACATCCACTCTTAGACAATGATCCCACAAGGAATGAGGGTTAGAAGAACCACAGGCACAGAACTTGCTTTTAGGACAAAACACAGAGCCCATGGCAAGAGAGAGTGAGAAAAAAGCGGGAAACAATGAAGATATGCAGGAGGAATTAGATTTGCTGGAAGTGGTGATTATTTCTGCTGAGGGAAATGTATCATAATTTTCAGAAAGAAATGGTGCTCTCTGAGATTCAGAAGCACTAACTACTAGTTATTCTAACTGTCTGTAACTCGTTTTTGTTTTGTTTCACTTTCCTTGGAAGGGTGAAGCCCCCACCTCAGAATGGATTTCTGTGGAGAGCTAAACCTCTTTGTTCTCTGACTTTGCTGGGTGATGCGAATCACAGATAAGTGTCAAAATATCCAGGAGAGTAGTTGCTACATCCTTAACTGTCCCCAGGACTAACTGCACCAAGACCTCAAAGGGGCAAGGGGAAGGCTGGTTTCCAAGCAATGACCTTCAGAAAATAGGTGGTTCCCCTGGAGTGCAGTAAGAAAGTTCAGGAAAATGAAGAGACTCGAGACCTCTGTATTGCTCCATAATGTAATGTGAGATGAGCAGGTGGGACACCCAGGACTGAGTGTATGAAATCTCTCCCAGGGTGGCTGAGGGCTCTATTTATGCCCTTCCTCCTCCTGTCGGGGAAGATGTCAAGCTGCAGTTCAGTATATAAAGGGAAAAGCAAGGTTTGGAGAGAGGAAGATGCACAAGAGAGACATAAGGGTACCTGTGTGTAATGCATATTCCTTTTATGTGGTTTGTTACGTTGAAACATTCAGAATTTGATTAAAATATAATTTGACAGTGTTCTCTGTCAACACACCCACCAGATACACCACAAACACAGTTTTTTTTTTAAGCCAGGAACAGATGCATTGCAGATGTCAGAGTTCATTTAACAACTCTGAGACAATAACAAGGAAAGATAGACACTGTTTGTTCCCTTTTCTCAGGAGGAAAATAAGACTGCCTCTTTGTAAATGACTTCCAAGCATCCCTAGAAAGCATTAGATGAGAAGTCCTCCCAGATACATAACTCTAGTGGAAGCCGTGCTCTATAGGACCAAGTGGAATTCAGGAGAATTGAAATTGGAAGGACCAAATTTTGATTTTGTCCTGGTACCTCTGAGAGCTTAGTGAAGTCCAAACAATGGTTTGCTTGTATTCTCCTCCCATTCTCCTTCAGATTTCCCCTGGAAATGAGAAAGTCCTGTGCTGACAGAAGACCCAACCGGAATTCTGAATTTCTATTTGCAGGACTTCATTTTTTCTTCTGAGTAAGAAAGAATATAGCCCCTACAGATGTCATAGGTTTTTAAAATGTCTATGTCTCCATGTTTTCTCTACAGTATAGCATAAGAAACATGCCAAACAAACTGACATTCATGTAACCCCAGAGGTGTCAATAACATTTCACAGTTATAAGATAGAATTTCATGACAAATGCTTTAGTGAAACACTGCCACGAACCCTGTATGTAAAACCATATTTTAAAAGATTTGCGATTAGGACAAAATGACTTGTATTTATCTGTCCATAACAGTAATGCCTGTAAAATCAAAGCACATTCATGTAACCAAAAGAAATACTTACAAATAGAACCCTAAGTTTTGTTAAAATAGAATAGTTATAGTCTTGTAGTTACATTTGTCAATAATATTTTGACAAAGAGCATTCATTTGAGTTAGTAATTATTCACACTTTCATTACCACAGGTTTAAAGACAGATAAAGTTGCACATTAATTTCTGTAGTTCTCCCTGTGCTACATTCTTACAGAGCATTAAAAAGAATGAAAGAGCTGTAATATTTCTCAAATGGCATGTAATTACAAGGCGCTTTTCACGTTAACTTCACAATTCAGAAATCACACTGAATTTCTAGGGCGCTGCTCCTCATAAAACACTGCCATACTTAATATAATCCTACAGCTGTACTTCTCAGATCAATTATTCCTGTTTACACTGCTTATTTACCTGGGACCAGTCAATCGTAGTATTCTGGAGAGGCACCTGCTTTGCTGAGAATGTAAATATAAAAAAAGAACGATCTATAAATTGTTGGCTTTGCTAATGCACCTTCTATCAATGACAGTCATTCTAATGTAAACCAACAGTTGCGTGGAAAGCTGCAGCACGGTGATACCCACATGACAACAAGTCACGGGTCTTGGAGACTTAGGAGTGCAATATTTACTTATGGTGCTGAGTACTTACTCGATATGCAGTACCAAAATGAGTGATCAGTATTAAAACATTCAGGAAATCCTTCTGAAAGCCACAGTTCTGAAGTCTTCATTGTACATTTCCTACTTGGAATAAGATTAGCTGTAGTCTATGCTTTCTAGCCTACAACCCTTGTGAATGTTTACATGCATATATATATATACAAGAACTAGGCTGGAATTCTTTAGGCAAAATAGCGCTGCTGACGAAGAGGCACTTTTTTGTTAGTTTAGGAGGAATCATAAAAAGAGCTGAAAATGATCTTTCCGCATGACACAGAATTAGGTTTGTGAGGAAACTTTTTGATAGCAGAGGGACTACAGGAATGGCTTCTGTGAGAAGTTGCTAGAAGCTTCTACCATGTCCAACACAGCCAATGCCAGGTGGCTCTAAGACAGACCCACCACCGGCCAAGTCCAGACCCACCAGCCACAGTGGCAGTGCCTGTGGGATAACATCTTTAAAAAGGGGGGAAAAAAAAACAATAGTGCATCACCAACCAGGAGAGAGGATTGAGAGCAACAATTCTGCAGACATCAAGGTCAGTGAAGAAGGAAGGGGAGAAGGCGTTCCAGGCACCAAAGCAGAGGTTTCCCTGCAGGTAGGTAGAGAAACTGGGATTGAAGTTAAGCCTGGAAAGAAGGGAGGTGTGGGGGGAAGGTGTTTTAAAATTTGGTTTTATTTCTCGTTATCCTAATCTGATTTGATTGGTAATAAACTATATGAATTTTCCCAATTTGAGTCTGTTCTGCCTGTGATGAAAATTGCTGAGTGATCTTCCTGTCCATATCTCAATCCACAAGCCTTTCATTGTACTTTCTCTCCCTGGTCCAGCTGAGGAGGGGAGTGACAGAGCAGCTTTGGTGGGCACCTGACTCCTAGCCAGGGTCAACCCACCACAAATACTGAAGAAGAACAATTTCCCTCTTGTTGCTGTTCAAGCATATAATATATCCAGAGAAAAGAACAATTTATCTTTGATAATGAAGGCAATCAATGTACTACAAAAGAAGACACTTTCCTAAATATTATACATATAGTAACATTTGTGAAAAACAAGGTTATGAGAAATCAGATGACAATCAAAACATTATCAAATCACTGCCAAGTCTCACCTTAGAATTTTATTGATTGCTGTCTCTTTTTCCAGAAGGTTTCTTGCTCTGATGCTGAAAACAGATTTGCGGAGCTATAAAATTAAGAAAGACAATGTACTTTTTAATTGTCATAAAATATAGCATGTGTATCTGACAGACCAATGAAACATTATGCTGAGTGTATACAAAATTAAACACATAATGTTCTCTATCATAAAGCTGGTTTTCACAGTTTGTGATATGGGTGTCTTCTTCCAGGAAAAGCATGGTAGAAAAGATTAAAATGGTCACATGGAGCAAATTCCTTGAGGAATGTGTAAGATCCTAGGCTTATCTTGGAGCTCTTGGCCTCTCTATTCCAATCTTTACTTACTCCTGGGTGCAAAGAAGCAGATAGCTTTGTTGACTAGTACTAATATTATTTCCTTTATTACAGATTTCTTTCCTTCTCTGGTTGGCCAAGTCACACCTTTGTCCAAATCCTTGCTAATCCTCCTCCACTTTAGATTTTGAGTAGTCTGGATGATACTCTGGAGATACCCTGGCTATACAGAAGGGCCAGCAAAAAACCATGTAAGTCTCACTTCAGTGCCTAGAATTAGATGAGATGAAACTAGGTCTCCTGTTTTTCCTGCAACCAGGCATGCCTGCCTGTTCTTGCCCTTCCCATCTTCACTATCCTTTCATTCCCCCATTTTCGCCTCTGATGTAGAGCAAAAAATGTGGTAAGCAAAATGTGTCTGCATTTGCCCCTGGTCATGAACAGTGTTTTAGGCATATTCTTATGACAAGGACTTCCTGGACATTATATGAAAGGACTGGGAAACAAGAAAAACCAAGCACTTAATTCCTAAGCAAGTAGTAACAAACACAGCAAATCAAGGAACAAATCACAGCTGAAGAATTTAGCTGAGGAATTGCACCTGTGTTGAACAGAAAGACTCTAGTGCCTTGTAAAACTCAATTCTGTCAACAGTTTGGAGATCATTATTGTGAAGCAAATGGTTGAGAGAGATCTGGAAGTTCCTAGCAACGTGTGCCTTGTTTTGATCAATCTGAAATGGAATCTTTAAGCACGTTACTTTAAAACTATTTATTATAAATATCAACTTTTTGCTTCAGTTTTTTTTTCTTTTTGGTTATAAATAATTGCTTTAGAATAATTGCAAGTACATCAAACATTAGGGGGGGGGGGAAACCTGTTCTGCCTACTAATGTGTTATGTCCATTTATTTCTAATAAAAATGCGTTGTTAAAATGAAAAGAAAATGAAAAGATTTCAAACACAAAAAGCATTCATTTTGTTCCAAATTTCCATTTTTCGCTCATCCAATGTCAGAAAAAAAGCAAATCATTTTTTTCTGAAACTCTCTACAGCTCCTTATCTGGCATAGACCACTTCTTTTAGGTGCGAGGTGTGAAAACAACTTGGCATTAAGCGTGTGGCCCAAGCAGGGAAATTCAACAAGGGAATGAGCCCTGGGAACACAGGAACAAGGAGTCGACTTCTTTTCAAAGACTTTACAGGGAGGCTGGGTGCTTGTGCAGCTACATTTAGTGCTTCCCCAAGCAAAGTGTTAAACTCTCTAGTGCAAGCAAAGAAGAACATTTCAAGAAGAGCTGCTAGCAGGTCTGTGCCAAGGGATACTTACATCTGGCACATTCATCTACCAGGGGCTGCTGAATCCTCCCTCTAGGTAGGAAGACAAACAGAGGAGGAGGCATGCATAAAAGCATACTGATAAATCCCTTGCACACCTCAGCTGGAAATGGTTTGATCCCCTGTTTTTGATGCCTTCAGTGAACTCTCTAGTTACCTGCTGGAGATTTGCAAGGACAGTGCTGTGCTCTGGTATTTGGCCACCACTCAGCCAAAGGTGCAACATAGACAGAGCAAGAGAGATGAAGTGAAGCAGCAGGAAGGAGCCCAAGTCTGGAGCCATCGAGATGGTGGAAAAAAGACTGGGTTCTAGTTCCTACTCCCAAAGCTATTTATGAATTCTATTCTGTGATGCTTAAACAAATAAATGTCTGAGAAGTCATGGGAATGGGGAAAGGGACCAGAAATCAGGGCGTTGCACCAGATTATTTGTGCAGGCTGCATTTATTTTTCCTTCACTTTTTTTCAGAAGGACTAGCTATGAAACTTGCACCTGAGGCAGCAAGTCCTTGGGAATTGACCGTGGTCTTAGCATACCCAATGGACTGATGCTTGGGTGAAGTTTTGAAGGTTTCTTACCATCCCGTCTGCCTCTGTGTTGTTATAGAGTTTAGACTGGAGTCGGACATCCAGCTCTTTAATCTACGAATACATGAACATGCACAAGATCCTATACTTTGGTGCCCAGGGATCTCAGTAGTCCAAAATGGAACTGATAATAAAACCAAGGCATTTCCAAGGATTACGCCTTTTGAAGATGATGGTCCTCAATGCTCTTTTGGACTTAGGAGTCCTTCCTTCAGCAAAATCCTGGTAAATTTATCTTAAATTAAAATAGCCAGAAGAAGGTATACAAGATAGTATGTTTAGACATGCACAACTGATCTGTTTCTCACGTTTAAAGGAGTCAGTAGTCAGTCAAATAGCAACATGCATATGTCAATACATGTGTTGAAGAAAATAAAACATTAGTGTAGATTTTTACAGTATGTGTCCTTATTTCTATATTGTATAAATAAACCAAACTTCTTCCCATTTAATTTTCCAAATTTGCACAGCACACTAGGCAAATGCGATGGAACTGCACAAACAGAAAATGGGGGTGATCATCAGTATTTTGTTTAATAATGTCTAGGTGCCACATGCTGGTGCAGAAGGAGTCTGGCAATTAAAATTTGTGATACCTGCCGAGTTCTTGCATGTTGCAGAGGAAATTATTAGCAGTGTTAATGTACAAAAGACATTATTCAATCAGATGATGTGGAATTAAATAAGTACAGTAAACTCTACTGAGGTTATTTTAGGGTGTATTTGTTCAGCCTGCTGGGTTTTTTATTACAGATTGTGATGTACTGTGAGGACACCCTCAGTGCATCTTTATTAGCCATTATTTATTTATTTACTTCTTCATGCAGCCTATAAGTACACTCAGTGCAGAAATAACAGTGTCATATAACTTTCTGCTATAGAGCATTATTTTTTAGCCTAAGACACTGTCCTGAAATCACCTACCAGCATCTGATTACTGTTAAATATGTTTTCAACAACACATTTTAAAGAACTCCTGCAGGTTATTTTAATCTGTAAGGAACAGCTGTGACAGGTCAGCAAATTACTGACAATATTTCTTGGACTAGATTTTAGATGGAAAGTGTGTGCTCCTATGAAACCATGAATAAAGCTCATGTCTTCGTTCCCATGTTCCTTTGAATTTATTTACACAGATGTCCCTGTAGACACAGAATTAGGAAATCTGCAGGTAGTGCTTCATCCACAAGTGCTGGCACCCTTCAGTGCTGCTGTTGGCAGGACAAACTTCAGGCAGACAAAATGACTCAGTCCCGTCAGATCATCCTATGAAATAGATCATCCTATGAAATCCCATTTGTCCAAACCCACAAGGACAAAGCAATAAACCACCCTAACTGCTGTAAAAGAAGCTAAATCACACAACATTGTTGCTCTGCAAGTGCCACCCGCTGCTTTTAAAAGGTACTGCAGACGTTTAAAATTATTGTAGTGTATTTTAGAATTCCAGGCTTTCTACCCTGGGAAAGTAATATCTCCGGCATAAGATTAAAAGCAAAGCAACACAGGACAGTACCTTTGCTCGATGGCAGCTAATGGCTGTGGACCAGTCCTACAGCCTAGGTGTATTGGCACGGCACTGCTGACTGCTGGGGGATCTATGCCAATTTCTAACAGCTAAGACATGGCTCAGTGGTTTTAAGAAATGCTATTCATTATCAAGGTTTTGGTACATTTTGCTAGCAACATGTTTGCAGTGCACAAACCCCAGCAAGCACTGCATAAAGCAATTGTTTTCAACTGGAATTTGATGGAGAATTGTATGCTATCATCAGGTAAAACCTGCGGTGATGTAGTGTATTATTTTTGCATCAGACCACTGCAGAGTTGGCAAAAGAGAGAAGCGGTGGTGGGTGTTCTGCAACACAAGGTGAGGCAAGGTCATAAGTAAAAAATCAAATATACATGTCTGAAATGTTTGGTTGACAATAGGGGAAAAAAAGTGCATGCAATATGTTTTTCTAATGCAATTTCTTAAGTGTCTTATGAAAATTAGGAATTTTAGCTTGGTGCTGTTGATAGCAATCTTTGATGGGCAACTGCAGGACCATATGGGAATAGTCTTCTGTATCATGCTAGAAATTCCAAGCAAGGGAAAAAAAAATCATCCAAAGCTTGTGTTTCAAACTGTAATTTGTTGGATAGATTATTTAGACTTGCAGAATGAACAAACTGTTAGGTATTATATTATGTATAATATATATAAGAAACAGTGAGAAGATATTTGGGCAGAATCTGTTCATAGCTTTCCATTAAATACAGGATATTTTTTGTCTACAGGAGTTTGCTGTGTAGCCTCTCAAATACAAACATTATTACTTGTTCAACAACATTTTGTCTATGCATCTTTGGCTTGAAGAGATCAGACTATTGAAATGAATGTGACAAAAATATGATGAGTGATGGAAGGCCAGACTACAACTTGTTGGTGGGTATCTAACAAAATGTTCAGAAGAATTTAAGCAGGGTAAGTGCCTAAATCCTGTAGAAATCAGCGGGGAATTTCTTAAGCTCTTTTGAAAACTTTGCTTAATGACTATGGAATCATAAAGGATGCAATTACAAGAGACCTCTAGAGATTAACTAGTCCGTTCTCTCTCAAAGTAGAACAATTTTCATTTGCACAACCCTTGGCAAAGTTGTTCTATATAAGAAACAGGCTCGCTAAAGAGTCAAGAAAGTGGTCTGGCATTAGGTAAGTGGCACAAGGATTCAAGGGCTGTCCCTTTTGATCAGAATGAAAAGTGGGCATCATCTCCTTAACTCCTGGGAATCACTGAACTGAAATAGCCTTAATTCCTTTTGTAGCCCTTGATTGCTGCCTGTCTCTAAAGGACAGCCCTGGTCTTCGAATTAGCTGACTACTGGTTTGGAAAATCTATGTGTTCTCTCATAACCAAGAACCTTTTCCAATTAAGTCTGAAAACGTGGACAAGGCTAATATAAGCATACTCATAAAAACCCCAAAGACTTAGAGGGGATGATAACAGTCTATCTCAGACACGTGAGGGAGCAGCTCCAGGTAGGGAGAACAATTCCCCTATTTTATGTCTATGGTTGAGTTTTTCCCTTTAGCATATCTGAGTTTTTTTACTTCCAATGGTTTAACATGTAGGTTTTTCATAGAATCATGGAATCATGGAATGGTTTGGAAAGCACCTTTTAAAGGTCATCTAGTCCAATCCCCCTGCAATGAGCAGGGACGTCTTCAATTAGATCATGTTGCTCAAAGCTCGGTCCAACCTGGCCTTGAACACTTGCAATGATGTGGCATCTACAACCTCTCTGGGCAACCTGTTCCATTGTTTCACCACCCTCATCATAAACATCTTCTTCCTTATACCTAAGGAAGTTTGAATTTGCCCTTCCTTAATTTAAAACCTTAACCCTTGTCCTATTGCTACAGGCCCTACTAAAAAGTCTGTCCCCAGCTTTCTTATAAGCCCTGTACTGAAAGGCTGCAATAAGGTCTCCTGGAGCCTTCAGCCCCTGGGCTGAACAATCCCAACTCTCTCAACCTGTCCTCATGGGAAAGGTATTCCATCCCTCTTATCATTTTGGCAAGTGTAACTTGAACATGTTTGTTCTCTTTTGTTTTCTATCTTTATGCAGGAGCCAGGTAGACCTTGGGAAAAGCTAGTAAAGAGGGCTGGGTAGATTACTCATGGCAGCCAACAGCATGGTGGCAGTGAGGACTCCTGGCCAAGCTGATGTGGGATTGTAATACATTCTGCTGGGTGCCCAGCAATGGAGAAGGAGGCTCCACTCCACCTCTTGAGCTGGGGATCTTGAGGCTTAGGGGAAGAAGGGACTGACAGCCTGGGCTGGACTGGGAATGGAAGAAGACTGATATGGAGTGGGAGTTTCAAGTGGGAGGTAACATGGGGGGAACAAGGAAGAACATATTACTCCTGCTTGTAAAAGCACATGCATAAAATTCCCTTTTCTAGAACAAAGCTATCATGACTATATTTAATCAGTTCTTGTGAATGAGTCCTGTGATAGAGTGAGGAAGACCAAAGGGCTTGGAGGAGGAGGTCTGGATTCCGTGGTAGGAACTGGGAAAGAGAGAGTACAAGGCTCAAATAGAAGGGCTTCCTTGTATCTTAACCCCTCGTTGCCTCTCCCTTCACTCCAAACTAATGCATATTCTTTTCTGTTAAAATACAGGAGCCTAAAAATTTTGCTTTGTCTGAATCTTGTTTGATTGAAGAAACAGGAAGAGTATGACCAGCCCCTTCTGTTTTAATGCATCTTCAGAGCCTTTGTATCAAACCCTTGAAATGTTTTAGCACAAAAATGATGAAGCAGAAAGCTAATGCGAGAAAGAAGTGCTGCATTATGGCACTTTGAAAATGGCAAAGTATTCAGTCTCCAGCCTCTTTTCTCTCAGAATGCAATTGGAAATTGGTCTTTTCCAGGCAGAATTTTGAACACATTATGTAGAGGCAAGAGCGACAAAGCAATTTAAAATCATCAGAAGCCAGAAACAGACCATAACAAGAACAATCTTGTTACTATTGCAGTTCCGCCTTCTATGGTCTAAAGGCAAACATGGTCACAAAAGTTAAATATTACCAGCTGAAATGTGTATGTGGTAAAACAATTAATAAGAAAGTGTCTTCTTCTGTAAATTGATTATTTAGATGCAAGGACATAGGAATACTGTTGCATAGATATTTTATATGAAAATAAATAAAAAATTTAAAAAATGCAAAATAGACAAAGAGTCTCCTGACTACTTTTCAGAAAACTGACAATAGATCACTGTATTTACATGTATTAACTTCATTAGAAAGATCTGATGAGAACAGACTTGGGACAAAAATAATCTTCTTTGAAAATCAAGATTGTAATGAGTAAGAAAATACTGGATTCAGAAGCCATTCTCATTCCAGCAGGTAGATTGTTTTAATGAGTTTTCTGAATGTTAAACCTAGATAGATTTTGGCAATATCCTGTGAATGACACAAATAGGTAAGACTGAACCACTTGGCTGTGTTTAATTAACAAGCGGTATATGGAAACTGAAATTGTAGTTCTACTTAGATACTCAGTAAAGGGAGATAAAGTTTGAATTTTTTTTGTTCATACTTATGCACAAAGTTCTGCAAGAAGTATTTCAGAAAAATTGTAGTATTTACTGTTTAAAAATAATCTTTTCTACCTGGAATTCACATGCAATTATACTTTATTACTTTTTGTTGCATTCAAAATTAATGTGATAAAATTATTCTTTCAAATTACTTAGAGAAAATAATAATCAGAAACACAACAGAATGCTCTTGTACTTCTTGTGCCAATATTCTGCTTTGCACAATAGAATGCCCAAAATAAAATTCAGAAGAGGTTGATTAACTTGGTACATAAGTTTATTAGAATAAGAAGTAGGAATTCTGGAAATGACAATTTGTGAATAAATATTCTATTCTTGATTCTTTTCTAAGAACAAAAAAGATGCAAACAGAGTTTATGAGTATGTCTTCATGCATGACGATTTTCGAAAGATATCTTGGGACACTCTGACTTCAACACTTAGAAAAACTGAAAGGCCATTTCAGCTTTTACAATTACAAATACTTTCTGTAAGGAAAAGTCCTTTCAGAAAACTGAGAATATATGTGGTTCTTTTAGCAAGAAGCAGAATAGTTAATGAAGGAAACTAAGCACAGATCAGAAAAAGACACGCTGGAAGAAATTGCCAGATTAAACAACAACATCTTATCAAGAATAGGTGGCATGTCTCAGCAGCTCACAAGTGAAGTATCTATGATGTTAACTAAACATGTGTTATAAGCTATGGACAATCTTGTGTGTTGAATTTGTGTGTGAATTGTAAACAAATAAAATCATAAATTTTCCCTGAGGTGTCAAGACATAATGATTTCTACATAAACCAAAGGGTGATATCCAAGGAAGTGGTGAGGCCCTTCCAGGATGAGCTTATAATTGGTTTGATGCCTAAGTTCCATCCCGTCTAACTTTAATGGATATCAGCAGGATCACATCTGGGAATGAAGGCAAATAGCCTAAAATAAGCGGGTGTGAAGCTCAGCAGCCCACCTGCAAGGCAACACAGGCCATTATGAACGTATCATCTTGGTGCTCTGACTCTCCAAAGAATGCAGAATCCAGCGTGAGGTCTGCTGCTTAATATTCATAGTCCTCCATGGTAATGGCTCTGGTTACCTCCAAGATCAGCTCTCACTTTCTGACCATGACCTCCTGTCGTTCTGCTGTTAGTAGGGTATCAATGGGAGAGGCTTACGGCGTGGGAGGTCCAGCTTTCACAGGAGCTAGACCGTAATGATGGATCTTGCTCCCATAGGAAAAAGGAATGGTTACTAACTTCACTGCTGGCAGTGCTAAAAACAAAACTCATACATGTGAAAGGAAACAGGAGATGATAAAGAGAAAGCAGAATAAACCAAAAAGAGAAAATAATGTTTGCTACTATCCAACTAGTCTTACAAGTGCAGAAATCAGAGACAACTGGCTTGTTTATATTCCTTCAATTAAATGGGAGATGCTTAAAGTCTGAACTATAAAACATAGGGATATATAAAATGTTCTTTTGCTTTGTTTTGTAATTCATTCCTGCTGTGGCACTGTTGTAAACATGCACATGGGTATCTGTACACACTGAGCCAGAGGCGTTTTCAAAGTTCATCTCATGGCCCTGTCTGTTTTGAACTTTAATTTGACAGCGATGTGTGCTGTGTTGTGTGGCCAAAGATAAGTACCCAGTTCAGGAATGTCCTCCTCAAAACAATTTTCTGCAGGGCTTCCTAAAAGTTGTATGTCTCCTAGGAAAGCACACTGAGGTGTTTCTGTGCTCCTCTGATTCTAGTCTTGAAGTTAAGAAGCCAGGGCCAATGCACTTAGGCCAACGCAGCTGTATTTTGCTGGACATCTGATGGGTTGTAAATCTTACAGGCCCTTTAATTCTTTTTCCCCTGAAACTTGCTGTGACTATCCCTCAGGCTCTTGTGAGAGCCACCACAGTGAGATGTCCTTATTTTCTGCCAACTTCCTTTTTTCTCATCCAGATCTCCTGTCCAAGAATTTACTGAAATATTGGTTAGCTAAGGAAATTCCCAGCATACTGTGAATAATTTTCATACAAATGTGAAAATATAAAAGAACACTTCCCTCTCTATCTCTAAAACTCCCCTTCTACAACCACAATGTTCATTTAATACCATAACTCCCTCTTTTCATTTTTTAACCCTTTCCTAAGATATACTTCCCATCAATTTTATAATGACACCATCTCCTTATACTTGCACTTTTTCTTAGCAGTCTTCCTTCTTTCACCCGAAAGTATCTTCATAGTACCTTCTAATACGACAGGGGTACCCTCACCAACCTGGATAGTCCTGTTATCTCTAATTAGACCCAGAGCTCTTTAACTCATGGTATGCAGACCACGTCAGGATAGACTAGCTCACCATACAGTGGAGGAGATCAATGGGTTTAAGAAAATTTGACTTCAAGCTAAGAGCAAAAAATGACCATTCTGCATTTCCAGTAGTGTTAAGTTTAGAGAACTCCAGAAAATTCCAGTTTTACGCACAAAGTTACAGGTAGACATAAACACCTCAAACAAAGCATCATGCTAAGTTGCCCATCAAGCATCCATAATGGAGATAGCCCAGGTGTTGCTGGCATTGGATGTAGAAGAATGAACCTGGCACAGTCTGTCTCCCCCCCCACACAGAGAACTCACACGTTGAGAGACAGGACTCTTAGGGGATGTATAAAAGGTAAAGGGAATTTAGGTATCTAAAAGCAATTTTCATATTGTTGTTTGGTTATTTTATTACTTTGATAATAATTTAGAAATTTGGAAGAGTTAGAAAAACTCATGGAACTCACAGATCTGTCTAGAAAAAAGGAGTACATCAGAGAAATCTGTTTTCCAAGCCGTTCTTTTTGATTTGGCATTGATGAAAATTATTTCAAACCTATTTTTGTCATGGTTATGGTAATACATAAAAATAAATTATTTTTTCAATTATTTTGATAAGGTAAAATACCTTAAAAAAGGAAAGAATGCAATGAAAATTTACTCCTTAAAACACCTTTTCAAGGAAGCGGGTAATTGTAATACTGAAAAGACTTATAAAACCCATTATATAAGAGAACTACTTTATTGATCAGCACAAGTTATGAGTCAGATTGATTCTGAACACAAAACCAACACCATATATAGATATAGTGGCAGATTTTTAGAGAAAGAAGAAAATAATGTTGCTGAAGTGGAAATAAGGGAATGTACATATTAAGTACTTCCTATCACTTCATTAGGTGCGGATCGCAGAAATGCAGATATAAGTCCAGGAGAAAATGGAGGAACTAGCTACAGTTCACCCACCAGAGTCAAATCTGCCAGCAGAATCCCACCTTTGGATTCCACCCTATTTTTTCATCAACTACAAAGCAAAAAAGACGTGGAAATTTTCTGAAGCTAGCACACAGCTCTCAGGAGCACTGGGAATGCACCCTACTAGATGCTGGGATGAGTAAAATGTTTGGTCAGGTTTCTTTTTTAAAAAATTAAAATAAAGTATGCATGTAAGGTTTATATTTAAGTCCAACCAGTCATTCCAAAATTGTTTTAAGGATATTTTTAAGAAGATTTGTTCATATAAAAGTGAGGTTGCCTTGGCAACTGTAACTATAGAAAGCCAGAGTAATTACTTTCACAAAATCCTTCCTAGTCCTGTCTCCCTCTTAATAGGAATGTGTAAATACCTTGTTTTAAGCTACATTTATCAGAAATATTACTTATCATTGATGTTACCCTTGAGGCATGGGAATCCAAAAGTATGTGCTTAAAGCAGGTTGAATAGTGCAAAAACAATTTGCTAACACTTATTTAAATTCAAAAATCAAAGTCAGATCATGCATATTTGCTCTTGCAGGGAAGTGAAAATTTGAAAAGAATGCAGCATTCTGTTTTCATATTGCGAGATCTCATTGAATAAACTCTGCCATGTATTCACCTACTTTCAAACACAGTAACGAGTCACTTTTGTGAACAGCAGGCAGAAAGAATTAAGGTTGTAGTTTAATATACCTAAACTACATTCATGCAAACAGATCTACTGAATCGTTGCACTGCTCAGCATTGTAAACTGTGGACTTATCTGAGCGGCTGGGACAAATTTAAGGTCTCTTCATCTCTTCATTACTTGGTAGAAATGTACTCTGTTTCCCTGGCACAGTGTTTGAGATCCATCATTAACAATATTTGGCATAGTTCTTCTGACCCCTAGGCTTGTCATTCAATAACTTATCCAATTTTTCTGCTGTGATTATTAGAGTAGATGATGTCCATTTGGGCTTGATTCATTTCTACGGCTTTCCTTGTCTGATAAATAATATTTCACCACAGACCTCCCTCTCAGGCCATGCTGTTCAGCATGGAAATTAACAGTAGTTTTCAAGTTGTCTCTTCTCATTCATTATCAGAAGAGTACTGTTTTCCCCAGCTCTGCTTCCTGACTATACAAATGCTGTCCTGAGTTATAGTTGCAAATCACACACTAGGAAAGCCAGAGTTATACTGTGTGACTACAATATGTACCCTCTTTTTTTCCCTTGTCTATGATTCTGTGTATATATATATATATTTACAGGCCCCTCATGTTAATATTCAAACAGGTTTCAAGCACCATGTTATGAATACAGAAAGGATTTTTCTTTGATTTGTTCAAATGTCATTAATAAGTCAGTTACACAATATTACAAGTGATCAAGAAGTGATAGTAGTGTAGATGCCACTAGAAAACTGGGAAAACAGTATCTCTCATGATGCATGTGAAGATTTTTTCTGCCTCTGTAGTTTTGTAAGGTGCCAGAATCACACCCATTTACTCATCATCATTGTTGTCATCGACATTATCATCATCATCATCATCATCATTCCAAGCAGTCCTGGTATTTTTCAAATCCAACCATCCGTGCTGGTCTGGCTGGGAAAGTAGCAGCATTAAGCACAATGAGTATCAAATACATGTGTTTAGCATGTTTTCTAGTAATTCCCAGCCTACAGAGAGGCTAACATCCTCTAAATAATTAGAATAGTTCTTAAATCTTTACTCAGCTCCAGTGATTACACAGAGACCCTGCTTTAGTGAAGTGCATTTTCAACATTGTAACGGTATCAAGGCACTCAAAAATACAGTGTGATATTCACAAACTTTAATTTTCCACTAGCTTCTCAGTGATTAGAAGCAAGATCACTTAAAAAAATAGCTTCATAAGATGGGTGCATTGAACAAAATTATGTATCAAATCCTGAATTTTGAAGCCAAAGGAGACAGGAAAATTTAACCTAAATGACGGTCTGGTGTGATGTCTGTTTTAGGCTAAATTAAATATACCCTTTTAGCCCGCGTTCAGTCATCCCGGTTTGTGTTCGCTTTTATGTAGTTTGACAAACTGAGTAATACCAGGTCTTTCCTCACAATATTCTTGATTTACCTTTTGATCAATATATTTGTTTTCTTCAATTGCCGATCTTTTAGAGTGGTCACATGAGGAAGAAGATGCTGAAGGAAGTCTTCGCAGCAAACAGCTGGTATCTTGTTGCTGGCGATCAATAAACTGCTTCATAAAACTTTCCCTTGTGAACAGATAGAAGACATTGATGGATTAAAACCCCAGGAAGAGTTAATATTTGGTTTTCTTTATGACATTTCACAACCCATTAATGCTAAAATGGACAAAGAAAAAGTTTTACTGGGCTACAGATGGATAAATGGACAGAGTGCCAAAACAATCGATAAAACTTAATTTGTTAAAGAAATCCATAACTGAATTAAGAGGTGGGTGCTTTGCATGTAGTTACAAAACCCCAAATTTTATTCCTTATAATATTTATTTATTTATTTACCGGTTAAAGTGCTAATTATTTGGAGCGCCTTTTGCAGTTTTCAGCTCTTTTGAGCTCATTAAACAGCGAGTTGTTACTTCAATGTAAATCAAATGCTGATATAATCCAATGGAAACATACTCTCTGCAAGAAATTTTCTCTTGAAGATTTCAAACAACATCTGTTCATAGAGCTGCTTTGAATGCCAGTATTAAGGCACTTCAGCAATTCTCTGCCTCACATATAGAATCACAGAATCACAGAATCATCTAGGCCGGAAGGGACCTCCAAAGGCCATCTAGTCCGACCCCCCTGCAGTCACAGGGACATCCCCAACTAGACCAGGTTG
>JAOTQQ010000001.1:150147891-150206012 GCA_026546715.1 Gallinago undulata | reverse complement strand
AAGGGAAGGGAAGGGAAGGGAAGGGAAGGGAAGGGAAGGGAAGGGAAGGGAAGGGAAGGGAAGGGAAGGGGAAAGGAGGAAAAAAATATCTAGACGGTTCAGAACCAACCCTGCCTGGTTAAGAGCCATGCCTCTATTGAAACCTTTTGATTTTCCACAGCTCTGCTCCCAGTTCACAAGGTGCTCCTATACATATGAAAACACTTAAGTCCAGCAAGTAGAAAGCCTTGAAATCCTATCTTTTCCATCTCTTCTTTAACTGGTAGACAAAAACGTCTCTTCTGAGATATCACTCAACATAGCTTTTGGAGCCAGGTGGCTGAAAAACCAATTACCAGTGTTTGACCCGCCATTGTCCCTGGTTTCCATTAAAGGCAGTAATGGGCTATGAGCTTTGCTTCCACTTATCAAGAATATGAAGGGGAAAAAAAAAAGAAAAAGAAAAAATCCTTCAAACTGAAAAGTACAACTGGGTCATAAAGTGTGAGTACAATTTTGCTCCTCCCTGAATAAAGGAGTTGTTAATAGGTTTGTTTGCATTGCCAGGACAGTGAGACTCCTTCATATTAACAGGAGTAAGGTCAAAACTATCTTCTGAATGAATAATGGGTGTATCTGAATGGCGTGGACTTCCCCTAGAAACAGCTTGCTTTCAGATACTAAGCTGCCTCACCACAAAAGAGATCTGAGGAGAGCAAACGGAGACAAAGGGAAAACAAAAAGATGAAATCCCTGAAAAGCAGTACCAGTAAAGCATCAACAAATTAGCTGCATGCAGGGAGACAGGGCTTCTGATTATTTCAGACTGCCTTGCTAATATTTTTTCTATTATGGACTAGATATTTTGCATTCTTGCTAAAAAGAAAATAATTTCCAGGAAATGATGTTACAGAAATTCAATCCTAGTAATTCCACTTGCTGATTTATTTACTTAGAAAAAAACCTGAGAGAGTTTGTAATGAATATTAAAAATTACTTTTCCCAAGATGTATTAAACTGCCAAATTTGCTTGCTGTTGCAGATCACTTCAAATAGACTTACCCAGGGAAAAGAAATTTTGGTCAGATTCTAAATCCGCATGTACAGGTTCACAAGACAGAATACAGTGGAAGGAATAACAGACATGGTAGGAAGGAAAGAACACTAAGGAAACATTTGACTGGAATTTGACTCTACATCATGAGCTAGGGGGCATCAAATGAAATAATCAAGTGACAGATTCATAAGTAGAAAACTAAATATTTTTTTCACATAGCACTTCATTATATTTATCTTTGCTACCACAAGCAGTAAGTGCTAAATAAATACATAGATATAAAAACAGATTTAACAAACAAATGCAAGAAAAAAGTCCATCAAGGACTACTAGATAAAGATACACTGTGCTGGATACTGGAAGTTCCCAAATCCCTGGAGAGTGACTAACACTCAAGTATAAAATATCACTGGAGAATGAAATATCACTATGTACCTTTCCTGTCCCTATGCTAGTCCCTAAACACCTTTCCTGACCACCATAAAAGACTAGATATTGAACCAGGAGGTCCTTTGCTTTGACCCAGTACAGCTGTTGTCGTATTCTGAGCCTACAGGTTTCTCCTCAGCAAGCTTCATAAAGTCTAAGCACAATATTGGCATCATTTTTTTAGCCAGAAACAGATACTGAAATTGTATCAGTCGTTGATCACAAGAAACTACCAAGTGATATGTCAGGTGACACTGATACCGATATAATTAGAACTCGAAGGGAGACATGGGTTACCAGAAACTATCCTTACCCCAGAAACTGGGGTTTCTAGGGGTATGGGCTGCAGAAGGCTTTTCTCTGACGCCAGTGACCATCATCTTGAATACCAAGCCACGTTATACTTAAGGAGAAGTAATTGTAGGGTAGAGGTCCAAAAGGCCTTACATTTGAATGTAGTACACTTGGGTCACAAAAGTATAAGTCTCTAGCAGGACTTGCTCTCTTAGGACAGCCCACTGCCATTACAAATAAGATATGCAGATACTCCACATCATTTCGTTACTGACAATAAATAAAATAATCTTGTGAAATTAAGACATTCTCAGTGAAAAAAAAAAAAGGGTACTAAACACAAAGCAGCTCATTAGATGCAATGCTGGAGCTGTTAAGGATTTAAGGATTTTTTTAATAAAGAACAATATTCTTATAAGACATTCATACACATTGTCAAGCTTTGGGAATTTATTCAGCACTTACATAAAATTGGGCTGATTTTAAAAAGAATCTGTTATCCTTCTGCAACCTGTAAAAATCAGGCCACTTTGAAAAAAATCTGTATATTTGACAAGTTTATTGTGTGTGTGGGTGTGAGTACACCTGCATTCACATATGCATATGTAACAAAGGTATTTGCAGGATGCAAGATGGAGGAAAACTTTTATGATTCTGAAATGGTTTGCACATATGTGTGTGTCTGTACATTCAAAATCACACAGGCTTGCTGGTATTAGAGAGCAAAAATATATGTTATGTATTTATAGTTGGGCTGGAAAGCATACACAAAATATACATTTAGGATATGATAATGAGATGCCTAGAAAAGAAAAATGTGCATCTGCAAGTACACTCAGGAGGTCTTCATATCTTTTACTCTTCTCAAATAACATAAAAACAACTGCAAAAAAAAAGAGCCTGTCCTGACATTTTGATCAGTGCTTTTTTGCCTGAACATAATTGCTTATACTACTGCCCAGAGGGTACCTCATCCTCCCAGAACTAACATGTTATTTTTAGTGCAGAATGGAATGTAGCACATTATAAGCATTTTAACTACCTTGAGGCACTGGTGGTATAACCAAAAAATATCTGTTTCAGAGTCTTTTTTTATAAAAGAGAAATACTAAGATTCCTTTGGATTTAGGGTTTTTTTTTCTTCTTTTTTAAAACCTGTGTGAAATATTTTAAACATGACTGAAGTACACACATTTCTTTTCAGAAAAATGTGGTCAATGCAAATGAAATGAGTCTCTTTGTTAGGAGATGAACTATACCTTTTTCTACAAGCTTCTTGCATAAGTCTGTGCTCCCCTGTCCTTGTTATTAACCTGATGTCTGAAAATCTCTGACCGGTAAGTAAAAAAGTGATTGCTATTAGCTTGCATATTTAATAGCTACAATTCTATAGACTGTTCTAAGGTTGTACTTGACATACCAAATCAGTGGCCAGAGAGCTGGCAATGTAATTCAGAAGTCTTAGCTCCTACTTGATCATTGTGTGAAAATTTTACTGAAACACCGTGCCAACAGGACCGCATTATCACTGCACAGTGATGGCCAACACACGCTAAGTATTGCCATGGCTATGTAACATTCTTCTACGTTTTACACTTTGTCTGGTGGATAGGAAGCTCTATTTTGAAGTCTGTTCATTGCAGCTGCCCACAGGGGACCTTGAACTAACAGGTTTGATTTCTACACAAAAAGAGAGCAGAGCAGAGATGATGATCATTATGTAGTTTGTACTGCTCTTCACCTTAGCTTTATATAACTTCATTCTGTTGAAGTTAATGTTGAAGCTCCTGGCAGCCTCACTTGCACCAGTAAGTCAGCCTTAGTATTTTGCAGTGGCAGATAGAACTGATTTTTAGCTAGTGGGGTTCTTAACAGAAAACTATGGCAGACACGTGTGTGTGTGTGCACATACGCAGGTATAACACAGATGGAGTTTTAGAGAACAGTATTATACAAAGCAAGAATATCCAGTATTAATTTTCAAGGTAACAGTTAAAAGACAAAGAAAATTTAGCTGTATACATTGGAAGACAGAAAACCACAGCCATCTCACCTTGTAACTTTCTCCTGCCCCTGCTCATGCCTAGTCCAAATTGCCACATTACTGTGAGTTTAGGGAGAGTCGGCAAAATCCCCACACATATGCATGAGAATATGCATTCTCAGTAACACCGTAAGTTAAAAAAAGTGTATCTGTTGAAACTCTTACCATCTCTTACAAGTTACAACTTTCAACAAGTTTCCACAAATATTCTTCTTTTTTTATTTTTTGCTAATATTTAAACGCATTACAGACTTCCAAGTCAGTTTTTCAAGACAGACGCATTTTGAAAGAAAAGGAAATATAAGTGGTGCCAAATATAAATGAAAATCACATTATGGTACTCTCGGAGAAAATCTTCTAGTACTAATTTGTTACAATTCCTCAGCTCTAAAGATACAGCTTCAGCAAATGAACTAGGAAAGTTTGATCTCCTAGAACTGAACTAGAAAATAATTTCCTTCTCATCATTTAAAATAGAAACATTCTAAGAATTTTGAAAGAGATTCACTAAGTTTGCAAATGAGAAGAAGAAAAAGAAGAGGAGGAAGAGGAATACCAGAAGCATAGAGCTGAGATACAGTTTTATAATGTGGAGGACTGCATCCTCCACATTTCATCCCATGAAAATTTGGTGTCTCTCGCTTCTTGAATGGCTTTAATCTCAACCTATGATATCTTTATAGGATGCAGTAAATGGATAAGACCTGACATTGGAAAGTCTTTTAAGAGCAGCTGTATGTAGACCTGTTGATATCACAATTCAAAGATTAAAAATGACAACCAGCTTTAATGGTTTTTGTTCCTAGAGTAACTCTGGGAAGTCTTAAAATTGTTTTCAGTCATTGTAAGCAGCTTGTTTTCTTATACCTCATCTAAATCTTTTCATACATCAGGAACTTAAGACATATAGTGAATCAATGAAAGCATGACAGTCTTCTCTTCTGTTATCCATATGATTATCTATCTAGATGCAAAGGGATATAGAAAGCATAAGGAACATTATGAAACAATAGGCTACTGAGTACAGTGAGTACAGTTACCTTGTTCAATACAGACTTTTTTTTTTTTTTGGTTAATGTTGGTAAAAGAAAGAGCCAGCTGCTTAAAGCTTCACTATTGCAGATGTTCTGGTTTCAGAATAATGCAGTCTCTTGCACTTAAAATACCAAATTACAGATGGTTTGGGCTGCTGTGTAACTGTGCTTTACTCTGAAGCCTGAATTGTTTATGGTTTGGCTTTCATAACAGAGAGAAAGGGAGGATCAAGGATTCTTCCCATACCTTATTTTCTTCTCCCTAGAACAGTCCTCTTTAAAATGGCTTGTTTTCCCAGAAGTTATTTCCCTCCCAAAAGGAAATCATTTTGCTTTTAATAAGGCATGCATGATAGTGTGGTGAGCAGTTCACAGACCACTGGCTAGCTGCCATGTGAACATGTTCTGTGAGACACCAGGGCTCTGCATACAGAAAAAAAAAACATACAGAGCCTTGGTTAGTTTATGTGCTTTCATTTTAGCTGAGAGAACAGCAAGTGCTTTTTAGAGCTCTCTTAAAGTATATTTTCTCAGTTCCCAACTCCACATCAAGGAAAAGCTTTTAATTTTGTACTGTTTCTGGCATCCCATTTCAATTATCGTTCATACCAGACAATCTAGACTTCCTTCTCCTACTGGAACCTACTTTAGAATTTTTGGCTTCATTCATGGTACTGGAGCACATGGGCTTCAGTTTGCCTGACAATCAGGTTTTGACTTATCTTCTCTCTATGACCAGTTATGCTCAAATAAATTGCTTTGTTAGCCCTTATCTCTGCAAAGCTCTCACAGGGGTTTAATTACATAGATTTCTTGTCCAAAACAAAGGTAAGGATCAGTGCAGAAATATTTTTATTCTTAGAAGTTCACAGTAAAAAGTTTACAGAAAAATAAGCAGGGCACTTAGTTCAGGTTCCTTTCTTCATTTGTTCCACAGACAATGATACAAAAAGACAGCAGGAGGAGTGTCTGGCAGAAGCTATAAAAATAGCATGTATTTTCACTAGCTAGAAAACCAGTAAGCTCTTTCAGTTGTTAGAACTGTTTTACATGAAGAGATGATGAATATCTGGAGAGCAAGAGACTATGGAAACCAAACTTTATAGCTTAGCATCTAGAAACAGTTAAAAAAGCAAAAACTGGGAAAGCATAAACATACAGATAGACTGCTTCAGCAAACATCATAAAAGTATAGTCAAGAGGCTGGTAGCAAAATCTTGGTTTTTTCTTCCAGTTCATCTGATTTCAACAGAACGACAACAACAACAGCAACAAAAACCCTCAACCCTGAAAATGAGTTAAAATTTGCAGCCATTCCCAGCACTGAAAGTAGAAAGATGTTATGTACAAGAGAGACAAAAAAAACTAATGGAAGATTAGCTTGCAGACCTGACTTCTGTATTTAATTCTGAAAAAAAAAATGTGCCACTCATTTTTATCTCTTTTCCAGCATGACTTCCATATTGGAAATGTAGTTTGTGTGAAAGCTTTCTCTCACATCATGAATTTCAGCAGGAAGTGTATGCCTTGGACACAGAAACACTGATGGTCAATAATTAGGACATTTTAGTCCAGAAGAGAGCAGTGATCATTGCCAGAAGTACATCCAACTTTAAAAAGGAGAAACACCCTGAAAGGTTGCAAGAAAACTGGTGCTGCATCTGTGACTTTATGGAGGCTCTCTTAACAAACAGATGGTTGTTTTGCAAATTTCCAACAATGGAAGGATGGGTCAATTCCTTTGACAATGATTGTGTAGAAGAGACCACAGGCAGTAACAAATGTATGATCTAATGTAAACAAAGGACTGCACTAACTGTGTCTAGATATGAAAGAAAAAGTACCATTAGCTGAGAAAATGGGAACCATAATGATGACAGCTGAGGGAAAAAGGTGCTGAGCATATTGGCAAGAATAACACTGAAGCACCGTAGTAAGTAAATAAATAAACAAATAAAATCCCAGTATCTTGACATTGATGCAGCAACACTGGTTAACATGTCATTCCCTGAGGAAGAAATTATTTCTGTCTTTGCCTTCTAAGATGAAATGTAACTACAAAACCTCAGTAGGATATATTAAAACGTGTGAGAGCCACATTTCTGACATATTCCCATAACAAATGGTAAATGTCTGGTTTCACACAGACCACACTGCCTTTTGCTCTTCAAGCGAGTCAGGGCCTGTATTTCCTTCTGAACCAACCCAGGTGGAGGTCGGGAACCTCTACAAAAATCGTATCGGATGTGTGCCATGCACCTTTAGAAAACTAACCGAAGTGCCACTGCCAGGGACCTGCTATTTTATAAACCTACATTCACAAGTGAGGAATCCAGTCTTTGCTGTGAGTGAAGAGAGATGACCAGCTTTGAATGTTGACTTTTATCCTTCTTCCTTACCATTATCACCTACGTTCCTAACCTAAATTAGGATCCCAACCTAGGAAGTTCAGTAAGATGCCTAGTGTTACACACCATGATTTTGAGCCTCAGTAATGTAAAAGTGCCCATATGATTTAATGATGAAACACAGGTTTCTAATTCATTAAAGTTGGAGATTCGTGTCATTTAACTTCATCCATTGAAAGTCAGGCATTTTGCCTAATTAGTTGTCTAGACTCCCTCTGTGATAGAAAAAGAGAGCACCCAACTTGGACGGGATGAATCATTCCCTGGAGGGTAACTATGACTACAGGCAAGCGCAGATGACTAGCTTAGACTACAGGTCTAACTTTTTGCATGGCTAACAAGGTGACATGAATCCCATCCTTTGACATTTTAGAAAATTCCAACCTTTATCTAAAAGAAAGAGATTATTTTTTTTCCTGGTGTATAATTGTTCCAAAACATCAGGATAGTTGCTTTTAAACTTCTGAGTGTTGGATTAGCTACAAAGAAATTAAAAGTTTTTATTATGCTGCTTACTGCATAAGCACACAGAATTCTCATGATTTAGCTTTTCAGTTTATGTTAGAAGATATACTGTTAGTTCTTAAAAATAACTGCATTTTTTTAAGTGCAGTTTTTTGATTCTTGGAAAACTTCTTTTGCATGGATTGAAAACATGAATATAATTGCTCTAAGTTAGATATGAAAAGCACAAACACTGGAAATATTTTTTAATTGCATCAAAATAATAATTGCATCATCAACAACTGATTGCAAATGAATTTAAGATCGAAGGTACAAATTGTGCTGCTTCTCTCCAGCTTACAGACAAACAAAATTAAGTACTATTGCAATCAGAAAGGAAATGGTTATGTTTGCTCTGGGGATGTACGTTTGAGTTGTCTGGAATGTGAATACTGCTTCAGTTTAATAAAATTTCCAACTCCACAAGCAACTGACTATCTGTGACCCTCCTAAAAGTGACAGGACACTATAATGATCAGAGTCCTGCAACACTGACAGAAATATTTTATTCTACCTGTATTCTACTAATATAATGTCTGATTTGAATCTTTTATTCAAATTCATTTACTTTAGAGAAAAATGTAGAAGGCCTCAGTACAATCTCTTCCTAGACTAACTTGCCTTGTCTTGACTGACATTAAGCAAAACTGCACTTACACAGTCTTGCATAAAAGGGCAGCAGTGTCAAATTAATATTTTGAATGTTTACGCTGGAATTATCCTGGACAATGTTCAGAAAACACCAGATACTTTCCTTTTTGATAGTAGGAGGCCAAAAGTTTCATTATAAACCAGGGATTTTCTAGCCTAAGTACTAAGCAAAAGTATCTTAGTGAGATAGCTTACTGAGAAAAAGAGAAATGTTAATTGCTGTGTTTCCCTAACAACAAAACCAGGAAAAACAAGGTAGATTTTAAGGCCAGAGGGATTAACACCTAAAAATGAGTACCTTTTTAATTTTTTTTTAAAATTCTTTTCAAAGACCTCTGTACCCTGCTGCTGTAGTTCCAATTAGGTGGTAATGGATCCCAGTATAGACCTCCCTATCCCATTACCACCATCACCAAAAAAAGAGTAATATGGAACTAGATTCCAGGATAGTTCTGCCATTTTCGACAGCACCCAACTCCCAATTAACTTTCTTCTACTGCAATTGCTCCTTCTTATCAGACAGACTGCCTAATGGTTTCCTCTTAGGATTTTCCTATAGAAGTCCTGTCCAGACCACTCTTTTTTGCAAGGTTTCTAAGCATTTCAGAACCTGAACCTGAACCACTGACATCAAATGGAGCTGTTCAGACGTTAACCATTGTCAAAAAGAAGAATCTATTACAACAGATAAATCTAGCAAAAAAGCTATCATCATCTCCAAGCTCCTTTGTATATGGAAGTTTGTTTTCAACATCAAACAGCTGAAAATGAGATTTAAAAAAGAGAAAATGCACATGGTAAACATGTTATTTTTAAAAGCACAGAGATAAAATATTTCTAAACACAGGACATTTTTTTTTAAAATAAATATATATATACTCTCTCCTGAATTTGCTGCTTTGATATGGTTTCAGGGGCAAAAAAATCTTGTATGGTGCACAGCAGAATTGGAGGGAAAGGAGTACGTACATCTGACAAGTACCTTCACTGGTGAGAGTGAAAATTTCATTAAATTAGAAAAACAATGTCCCTGCTGCATACTCTTATTTACTCCTCTAAGAATTTCTGTTGCTAGGTACTAAGGCATGTATTAGGACAATGTTTTTAGTAATGAATGCCATCTGTGCTCATCTTGTGAGTGTACACTAGTGAGCTCAGACAGTACACATGTGATATAATAGAAATCTGATCTTCCTTAAAGGAATATTCCTTTGAAGCAGTAGAACTATGCTTATCTGAGATTTCAACAATTTAAAATGGATGGATGTTCCTGATTGACTTGAGGCGCCTAAGCATTAGAACAGACTTTGTTTGATTCCTGACCATAATGGGAATTTACGTATGAACCCAGAGATGTCACTTCTTCAGCTTTGATTCTCCAATAGTAAAAATATGGGTGCAATAATTTGATATAAGCCATAAGATAAACCCTCCAAAATTAATGAGGTGAACTGGGGTTGTTACCACAAGCATAAGGCAAAATAAGAACATTTTATATTTTAATACTGTTAAAATTACATATATTCTAATGGTGGAATTCCAGAAAATAGGATTACAGAAGTAAGGTTACACAGCCAAGGAAATGAGGCCACTGCTTTACTCAGAGATGGTTGAGATGTTTGCTCTTTTGTGGAAATACAACTCAGTAAAATGACGGCACACATGACTTTAGCCACCAATGGGTTATAGGAATTTAGGTCATCCTTATGCTATTTGCAAATTCCTTGTGAAATCCCATTCAGATTATGGAACATTAAGAGTGTAAGAATGAGTGTGCTGTGTTAGATCAAAGGGGCATCTCACCAGGACTGTCTCTGACAAGGACCAACAGAAGGTGTCCAAGAAGTAAGAACAGATCAAATACAGAGTAATTTTACTTTCTGTGTGCTTTCCTAGCTTTGATAACCTCTGGGGGTGAAAGTCACATCCCAACTATCAGCCTTTATAGGATTTTTATTCCATTAATTTGTCTTAAAACCAAACTGATTTGATTTCATTGACTGCTCTCTCATTTTCTTATGGAAGAGTAAAATACTCTTCTATTCAACTTCTCACACCTTTTGCAATTTCATATAACTTTGTCTTAGCCTCCTCCTCAGTCACCTCAATTTGCAAACTGAAGATCATCCTCATTATCCTTTTCTGTACCTTTTCTAGGTTTATTATATCTTACTTTTAAAAAGATGGTGTCATCTTACCTACCTGCAGTATTCAAGACATGAAAGCGTCTTGGATCTATATGGCAGAACAGGTATGTTTTCACTTCTGTTTAACAATTTTCTCTAATAATTTTTAACAACGCGTTCACCTTCTCTTTTGGTAAGCATTGAACTGACATGACAGAGAATATCTACAGTGACTCAAAAATCTTTCTGGACTGGTGACAGCTTAATTCAAGCCTACATTTGTGCATCTAGTAGGCTGTTTCTCTATGTGTATTTACTGACATTACATTTCATCTGATGTTTTATTTCTCAGACACAAAATACGAATACTGCACAGTCAGCTTTATTTTTCTATGCCTTTACTTTGCACCATCAGCAAACCCTGTCACCTCACTATTCACCCCATTTTCTACATAACTTAGGAATATTGAGTGCCACAGGTCCCAGCAAAGATCACCACAGAATACTACTAGAATCTTTCCTCTATGATGAAGAATGATAATTTATCCCTACCTTTTGTTTTCTATCTTTTTGTCATTATTCCACAAGAAAATACTTCTTAAATTGTGTGAGTTTAGAAGGGATCCACTTTGTATGGTACAAGGGAAGCTGAGATATACACCTGAGAAGTAGCATCATAGATGTGTCATTGCTTTAAGCTACAAACTGTGCCGCAGATGAAGGAAAGCTAATTCATACAGCTTCGGCAGCTTGAGTATAATTTCATGGCTGGCTTTGAATTTTCTTGTAGCCACCCTGTGAACAAAACACATGTCTCTAAAAACTGCCCTCCAAAAGTAGCCACTTCTCTTCAATGCCTAGAGAAGGAAACCTGCATGAATATTTCAAACTGCATATACACCTTTGGAATGTATTAGTGAGGTGGGATGAATTCTACCCAAGTGTTTAAAACTCCTTAACATTTTAAATTAACTTCACTGGCTGCAAAAGCTATTTCAGGGAGCAGGTAGTAAAACAGTAGAGTAAGCCCAAAATGATGTAATCAACAAGGTAAAAGTGAGTTTCTCTGTACAGAATGAGGCTACGGGAATACCACATGTTTACAAAATTTTGATAGGAAGCAGAAAAACATAGGAAATAAAGCTGTGTTAAGAGGGGGACGTAAAACTAGAGAAGAACAACACATATACAGGCTTTTATACTAATAACAGAACCCTAAAAATAATACGATTGAAGTAGAACTCCTGTTCTTAAAAACCCCACAGTGCTGACACAAAGGACATGTCTGAAACTTGGCAGAAGTAACAAGCAGTAGGATCCTACAGAATCAGAATATGCATCACCCAGTCTGATAGTACGCTGCACCAGTGAAAGACTGGTGCTGTTTGTTACAATCTACAGTCATTAAAGTGAATAGGGTAAATGCACATACAAACAGCATAGCATCCCTCTGTATTGAAACTGCATGCCTAGCTGGAAGGAATATTCTGCACACATGTAGATGAGGATTAGAAAGCAACTTCACTATGCAAAGTAGTACTAAAGGCCTGAAGAGAAGCAGTAGTAAATAGTGTTTACCCTCAATGTATGTTTAGGAAAGGGTAGAAGAAAGTAACTTTTTATTCATAGGTGTCTAGTTCATGACATGAATATCAAAAAGCTCTCCTGCAACAGTAATAAAAATGCTCTGAAATTCAGATTTATTTTTTTACAAGTAGAAGGCCAAAGCCTTCTACAATCTACTACATTGAATTTAAAACAAATGAATTACATAAAATCATAAAGCTTTTGAAAAGAAATGTAAAGGAATGGTCAAACGACAGAAACAAGGAGGGGTGGTGGGTATTGAGTAACTTTAAATAACCTGTTTTAGAAGCACAGAATCTATATATCCTACAGAAAAACTTCAAGAAAGTAAAAAAGGTCAGCAATGTCAACTGGAGTGCAAAGAAGGCTTTTAAAAGTAAACGGATAGGTTTCGGAAAAGGAAGTCATATGATAAGCAAAGAATAGAGAAAACAGCATAAATGCTGGCACTTTTAAAAATAAAATAACAATTGTCCTGGTTCTGGTGGGGATAGGGTTAATTCTCCCCAGGACCTACTAGGGACACAGATATTCCACCCCATGTGAGCCATGCCCAGGGGGTAGCCAGGAGCTTGGGAGTGGGCTGAGGCATCCTGGGTCTGGTTCCCCGGTGACAGTGGTGCCGTAATCATGTTTGTATGTTCCTCTATCTGTGTTATTGCTCTTGTTTTCCTGTTCCTTTTGCTGCTCTGTTAAACTGCCATTGTCCCAGCCCACCAGTTTTGCCTTTTTCTTCCCATTCTCCCCTCACGGCTGGGGGGAGAGAAGGCTGAGAGAGTGGCTTCGGGGTTCTGAGGCCAAACCATGACAGTAATATGGCAGATCATAAAGATTTTGAGGCACTACTTTCTCAAGAAATAAAATCTAATAAGGAAGCTTTTAAGAACGTACAGAAAGCAGCAAGATCTGCAGACAGTCTGAAAGAGCAACAGACTATTAATTGAGAGCATTGAGAAATATAAAACCAGAGCAGGAAAGCAAAATGAATAGCATCAACCACAGCGGAGGTCAAAGAAGACCCTAAACCATGCCAAAGGCTGATCTCCAACAAAAATGTCAGGAGAAAAGCTTTTGGAAGATAACTGACATAAGGTCAATTTGTTACTCTCCAATATGTGGTAAGAGACTTCTAAAGGATCTCAGATGTAACAACGCTGACATACTAGTGGTGGTGAATAGCTTGTCACCTAAATAAACTCAGTAATTAGAGAAAGGAAAGTGGCAAATGGGGCTAACTTTAGAAAAGGGCTTCAGGATAGAGCATAGGAAATGAGAAATTAATCACTCTGACTTCACATGTAGGCAAATTGATAGAAATGTAGTAACAACAGAATGAGTAAACACATGGAAAATATAATGGGAAAAGTTAACACAGCTGTTGTAAAGGAAAGCCATGTTTCACAACCTGTTAGAGTGCTGAATTTCTAAAACAAAAGTCCAAACTTTATCACAAAAGGCAAAGGAAATAAAAAAAATCCTTTCAGTTTCTATTTTTTGGGGGCAACAGTTTATGGAGAGGGTGGAGAAGGCAGGAATAAAAGAGATGGAAGTGAAGATTGTAGCTGATACATCTCTTGTGCCTAAGATCGAAAGGGGCCTCATGGGGATATGAGCAGGATCAGCCTCACATCTGGAGGTTAGGGAGTGTGTTAGGGTCAGTCCAGATTGCTGCAGAGGGTTGTGTTCATTGCACAGATAGACAGATGGTGACTGAGCTGTATTACAACTCCTTATCACCTGACTTGAGCTACCACGTCCGACAGAGACAAGTGGATGAGACGTGTGGCAGAGGATGGGAGACGTATTGCGAATGAAGGGAACTGTAAGAATTACAAAGAATGATTCTGTTCTTCTGTTCTTAAGCCAGCTTAATGGTGTCTTGGAAAAACAGATTCTATTCATATGTGTGCCCGTGGTGCTAAATAAATCACCTAAATTATTCTTTTGCAAGTTTTATGTTTGTTCTAGACACTTATGAGGGGTACCATAAAACAGTCAGGAAGGAGATTAATAGTTTTGACTTCATAGCAAAACTTGAATACTGTGCAATAAATAATGCACAGGGATCACACACTGTACAATAAAGAGAAAAAATATCGACTAGTGGATTATTAAAGTCAGCTCTATCTACTCTTTGCACTAAATGAGGCCAGACTTTTGGAAAGAGTATTATGTAATGATGTAATTAAAAACTGCGTCATAATGTATATCCTTAACTAAATTTGCACTGCAAATTTAATTCTAGAAGTTTACTAGCTTTTAAATACATTATTTACAGTCTTACTTAAACTCTCCTAGTCATTTAATGTATTTTTGCTTTGATTTATTCATATTTAAATACATTTACTGAACCAATATGAATACCAAGTGTTTACATATCAGTTCACATTTTAGAGCACATGCAAATATTAACTAATTAGTCCTTTCCCAATAATCTGAAAGATAAGTAATGATATTTTTCTTATCAAGTTCAAGAAAATTAAGAAGGACACATCCCAAAAGGGATTATTAGCTAGGTGTGATTTCTGGTCTAAATATATTCTCCTTCCTTCCTTGAAAATCATTCAACATTTCATCATTTGAAAGTACCCTGGGCCTCAAGCTTTACAACCTTTAAATTCAGGGAAAAAATGCAAACATGAGGATGGAAATACTTTTGAGAGCATTGAAGTTTCACCATTTTCAACCAATCAATGTCCTTTCCATTAACAGGTTGAATTATTTGATTCCTCCCTGGGAACATCATTCAGCTTTTAATTATAAATGTAGAAAATTTTCCTGTGCAGCAACACAGGTCTATTTATTTATAGAAATGGAATTGATTAAAACATAACAATTACCTCACAATCCTCCTCCTTATAGTCTTTTTTTTTTTTGTGGAGAATTGAATCAAAAAATCTGATTTATCTTCTGAGATAAGACAACCAATATTTCAGTACAATAGCACACAGCAACAATCAGCACTGAGCCTTTGATAACATCACATTTACCAATGGGAAACTTTTTCTGTTCTAGATGCTTTATCAGTTATACAACCATTCTGGTAATTCCACATGATTCAGCTCCAGGAACCAACCTCTTACCTCCTTTTAACTTAGGCATTTTTAAAACATGAAACACTTTGTATAACATTAATTTGTTTGGATAAAATACCAGAAGGGAATACATTTCATAGTTCTGATTGACAGTCTTTGAAGAGATGCTACTGTTAACAGCAACATTTCAAAAGCATAAATGCAAGTGAACCAGCATCAGCCACCTTGGACAGGATTTCGTATCTTACGTTCTTCGCCTCAAAAAGCTGATTTGTGCTCCTAACTCATGCAGACATTATGAAAATTTTTCTATTCTGGGAAACTGCTTTACTTCTGCCTTTTTACTTTACCTGCTGCCATTTCTCTCACGGCTTGCATTTTGTGCTCTGCAACTTTCACTTGGGCTTGAAGAGAGTGGATGACTTGGATGAGAGAATTTCACTCCTCCACCACTTGTGTTAGTTGCCCCTTCAGGTCAACATTTTCACCTTGCACCTCTTCTGCCCAGCGCATCTGCCCACGGAGATAAGAATTTTCTTCAAACAGTCTGGTGTTTTATCTGTCACCTGCATGAGCTGCCTCTGTAACTCCTCACACCTTTGGCTGAGGGTGCTCACACAAGATGAGCCCTCGATGTCAGCTGCCTTCTGGGAGACTTCCTTCGGGTGGGCCTGTGCCAGCAAAGCTTCAGCAGGCTCTCTCCTTTCTCCAGCTCTTTGCTGACGTACCAATTTCATGGATGGTTCCTCAGCTGGAGTATTCATCAGGTGCTTAATGGTGTCCTGCAGATGCTTGCATCTTTCTTTCAGTTGTTCGGTCAAGGCAGTTAGCTTGGCATTTTTCTGCTGGAGCCACTCTGACTGCTTGCACACTTCTGGAGAGCTTTTTTTTCTCAGGAGATGCTTCTCCATCTCAAGGGCACTGTGTTGCCTCTCCAGGTTTTGCAGGACATGCTGGAGGCAGGCATTCTTCTCCAGCAGCTGGCTGCAGGTGCTCCCAAGAAGCATGAAGTTGTCCCCTGCAGGCTCTGGCACTGGGAGCACAGCACCCACCACAGCCTGGCACGTCATCTGCTGCCCAGCTCTGCTGCTTTTGGAGATTCTCTCCTGTAGTGCCAGCCACAAAGACTGATGCTCGATGGGGCATCTGGCTGCTACTAGGGCCTGGAGTCCATCTCCCTGAGGAGGGCAGGAGCTCTGCACCTCCAGATGGCACCAGTGCCCAGGAGGGCCTTCAGGCTGGGCCCAGTGGTGCAGCTCCTGGGACTGGAGACACTTGCACCCCAACTAAGCCTGCAGCACCTTCACCTCCCACTGGTGCTCCTCCTTCTGTGCTGTGCAGAAAAGGTGATCCTTTCTCTTAGCTTCTATTGCTGAGCAGGATGTCATATGGTATGGAACAGCTCTTTGGTCAGTTTGGGCCAGCTGTCCTGGCTATGTCACCTCCCAACCTTTAGCCTTTCCTCAGCTCATTAAAATATACACCAATGGGCCAATACCAAGCACAAACACAGGCTGGGTAAAGAATGGATTGAGAGCAGCCCTGAGGAGAAGGACTTGAGGGTGCTGATGGATGAGAAGCTCAATGTGAGCCGACAATGTGTGCTCACAGCACAGAAAGCCAGAAAGGTCTGGGGCCCCCAACTCAGGAAGGACATGGACCTGTTAGAGCTAGTCCAGAGGAGGACTCCAAAGATGATCAGAGGGCTCCTATGAAAACAGGTTGAGACAGTTGGGGTTGTTCTGCCTGGAGAAGACTCTGGGGAGACCTGATAGCAGACTTCCAACCTAAAAGTGCCCTATAGGAAAGATTGGCACAGACTCTTTATCAGAGAGTGTAGTGACAGGATGAGGGTGTGACAGTGTGCTCCCCCACCCCAGGTGCCAACCTGACCTCTATCTCCCGTAAGTCTGCACAAGTGATAACCACCTGTGGTAGTCACAGTGGGTACATGTAGTTGTGATGGCTACTCTGGGCTCAACACGGTTTTGGTGAGACAGGTAACACCACAATAGCCAAGGGCTAACTTGAGCAACACTGGTAGTGTGATCAATATGAAAATATGACTGTAAGTCAATCATCTTACCCCCATAAATAGTGAACAGCCCCAGAGCCTCTTGAGCTGTCCTGAACAGCAGCAGGTTGCACACTAGGCTCTCTTGAGGAGGGACACCCACTCAGCTAAGGGTTAGTTTTACTTTTCAAGATTTAGAGATTTGTTTCTGCAGCAGATCCTGGGTAAGTGGTTAACAGCACGCTAAACTTTGAAGTTTTAGCTAAGTAATATAAAGGATTGATTGTGCAGATATAATCCTTTAGACATAAACCATTGACCAAGTCTGGGCATAGGACTGGATCCAGTCACAGCTAAACTGCTCTCTGAGAAGTTTAGAAAGCAAGGGGGTCCTTTCTGAACATCCTGACTCAAAGGGAGGGTCTCCTTGACCCTCTATGCAGTAAATAACCAAGTGTACCTTGCCATCAAATCTTTTAAAACACTATCACATTTACTATCACCTTTGTTAAATGGCTGGTTTATATCAATAAATATTACACTGCTGCTCTCTTACGACTGCAGTTAATTGCTCTGACTGCAACAAAAAAAAAGAGCGATGTCCAGAAGGCAACTGGGCCTGCCTGTCCTGTAAGTAGAGGCTTATCAGTAGGTAAGTGATGATGGCCCATACGTAATAATTCCAGTTGGTCCTCAAAGACAATTAATAAAGTTTTTAATACATACAGGAGCACAAATTTCGGTACTAATACAACAAGATGCCAAGAAGCTGGGTGTGCAGTCCGAATGGCAAAGAGGTAAAGTTACTGGTATGAATCTAGCAACTGTTATGTGCCAGACTGCCAAGGTTCATTTATGGCTCTGGGGTGAGTGTAGTCTAGTTGCTTTGCAATTAAAGGCCATCATGAAAATATTGTAGGTTTCAGTGTTTTAAATGGCTGAACTTGGTGCCTCCCAGACAGCAGTGTGTGGTCTTTTGGCTCAAACATGGACCCCAACCTGGGCAGACACTGGGAGGCCACAGCACGTGTGCTCCGTGCAGCTCCTGAGCTACCTGAGTCAAAGATCACTAATGTTACTGCAATATCTGATCTCTGCTGCGGCACGAAATGGAATTTCTGAAGTCATAGCTGATTTGGAAAAACAACAAATGATCTCCAGAACCCACTCCCCATATAACTCACTAAATGCTAATACAGCCCTGCTAATAGCCACCACATTGCAAACTTAACAGCTACTTTGCAAGCAGCTGCACACCCACGGATGGCGGTGCTGGATGTAAGAGATACAGTCTTTATGGTTCCCTTGAAGGAGGAGGATAAAGAGAAGTTTGCTTTCACTTGGGAGGGAATACAATATACCTTTAACAGACTCCCACAGGGGTATAAACATTCACCCACAATTGCTCACGCTGCACTTGCTGAACAAGTGTCATTCCCCCAAGATGTGAAATCGTATCAATATATAGATGATATTGTGATTGGAGGAACTTCTGCAATGGTTGGGAAAGTGGCAGTGGCAGTGTAGCAAGCATTAAATAAAAAAATCAGAAATCGAGGTTGCACCTGGAAAATGTTAGGGACCAATTAAAGAAGTAAAATTTTTAGATACTTTTTTGAATATCAGGCAGTGCTGCAATTCCTCCAGACACCTTAAGAGAAACTGAAGATCTGCAAATGCCCCAGTCAAGAAACAAGTTACAACAATTAATGGGAACTTTCAGGAAGCATGTGCCTGGATTTTCACATCTATTGTACTCTCTCTTACTGGAAAGCACATCCTGGGAGTAGAAATCAGAACATAACGAGGCGGTAAAAACTCTAATTGGAGAATTAAAAACATACCAGTCACTGGAACTAGTGCACCCTCGCACCCTATCATAGTGGAATGCGGTTTTGAAGAACATGCTGCTTGCAGTAATCTGTTCCAAACTGGCCCCCAAGGGCCAAAAAGACCTCTATTGTTTATCTCAACTGCATTTGAAGAAACAGACCAATGGTACTCTGAATGGGAAACAGGACTCTTGTCTTTAATTGGAGCAGTTAAACAAGTTGAGAAAATACATCAGGGACAACCTGTGCAAACTAGAGGACCATTTAATTCACTCGAAGCAATCCTAAAGGGGACTGCTCCCCCAGGAGGAGTTGCACGAAAGCCCACGATCAGAAAATGGTGTGCCTACAGAACAGAAGTTGCAGAAAATATTGCAATTAACTGAAGGACGTGCTAAGGTTTCAAAATTGCAGATGCCCATAAACACAAATCCTTTAGCATTACAATAACTTTTGAAAACTCCAACAAAAAACATTTAGTGTACAGATGCTTCAGCAAAAAGGGTAAATGGTAAATAATAATAAATAATAATAATAAATAACACATAATAAAAAAATAATGCTGTTCATTAGGTATTACAACTGGCCAATAAGTAATAGAGGAAGGTGAAGGCAGTGCACAAGTAGAAATAAGAGCAGTTGTTTTGGCAGCACAGAATGGAGCAAAAATTATTTACATAGACTCTTACACTGTACAGGCCAGTGCTACACAGTGGCTCTGTCACTGGGAAACCTTTTATTGGGAAGTAAATAGATTCCCAGTTTGGAGAAACAAAGACTGGCAATTATTGCTGGATATAGCCAGGAAAACACCTTTTAATCCGTGGGATGGACTAAAGCTCATGCTAGGCATAATCAACCAGCCACAATGTGAAATCAAAAGGTAGATGAGCTAACTGAAAGAAGGGAAATCACCTTCGATTCTGAATGATAGAATGGTTACATCAAAACTTAGGCCATACAGGTAAAGAAGCACTTTGCTGCACAGCGTAAAGGCTGGCCTATGAACAGGAAGACTTCTGAAACTGTTCTTACAGAACGTCCACAGTGTAAACGGAGATTGCATGCAGATTATCCTGATAAAGCACCACCTCTACATAGCAATGAAGGGAAAACTTTATGATCTACATGGCAGATTGATTATACTGGATCTTTAAATCCTCTGCAGGATATCGACAGATCCTCACAGGAGTGGAAGTAGTCTCTGGCTGGCTCATAGCCACTAAGTGTTGGTGAGTTGATGGGCAAAATACAGTGCGAGCACTATCATTTTGGTTCTCAAAATCTACCTATTCCTGATGTTATTCAAAGTCATAATGGCTCACATTTTTCATGTAACAAAATACAGAATCGGGCAAAACAAGATGGAATTAAATGGGTATTCCACACCCCATACTGCCCTCAATCAAATGGCATGGTAGAAAGAGCTAATAGCTTATTGAAAAGGAATCTCAAACCACATGAGGCTCAATGGGATAGGAGACTTTCCAAAGTACTCCACCAATTAAATAGTTGATATGTGTGCACTGGGAGCCCTGCAAGCCAAGCGTTCTTTTTAAAATCTAAGCTCAATGCCCCATCCACTGAGGAGAGAGAACATCCAACAACATCACAGCCGGGAAAGCCTGTGATGGTCAATTTATCAGCCACAGGTACTGTGCCTATTACCTTAACTAAACCTTGTGGCCCACATGCCTGAGAAGCTACCGATAGCAGTGGTGCAAAGCACAGAATTAGTGCACGATGCATTTTTCCTCCTTTTTAATGAGGCAACCTGTTTGGGTTCTCCCCACTGAAACACATCTCTGTTTTCTCTTACAGCAACCTGCAGGATGGCAAATGGAAATAAAGTGTTCATGTTAATATTCCAAACCTTAACAATGCCGCTTCTTATCTGTGGTCAAAGAAGTCTAGAGGGGCTATGGTCTCAAGCCCGTGTTAAGTATACGAGGAATATGGGAATACACTCTAAGAAGGGAGATTTAAATCCTTCCACTGTGGTCATGCATGGAAGTGAAGTATTTTTTGGTTTCCTGTCTGTGGACCTTTGTCAGTACTCTCCCCTGAAACGGTGCTATGGTGTCCTCCTAAAGTATCATAGAATCACAGAATGGTTTGGGTATCAAGGAACCTCTAAAAATCACATAGTCCAACCCCATCTCCACCACCCTGCCATGGGCAGGGACATCTTCCACTAGATTATAAGCCAAAAGATGACATAGCTGTGATTTTAAAATTATTTTAATTATGTAATTGTCTAAATTGACTTTCATCAAATATTTAAAGCGATTTATAAATCTCTTTTACAATCTCTTAGTTTCTACCTCACATTGTGTGATGGTCAACTAACTAACAAAATACTGCTATTTTCTTCAACATCTACTGTTTTCTTCATTTAGATGAAGATATTTCCCATCTTTTACCATAAGAACACCAGTAAAGTAATGCTTTATTGAAACTACCTCCAAGCACAATAAAAACCATGTTCTTACTTGTTTAAGTTTCTTCAAATCTTCATCAAGTTCCAAGTTGTCCAAAATAACAGCAACAAACAGGCTGAGTAGAATCTACAAAACAATTGCAAATTATTTGTTAAAGCTTGTCTTATTTTTCTTAACAAGTACTATGAAATGAATATGGTAAAATCAGGGCCCTACTGAAGTAAATGGGAGTCCTGCCCTTGACACAATATGTCTGCTAGCCATTTTGCAAGTAGTAAATTAGTTTTTAGCGTATCATACCATTACTGTATGAAATTAAAAATTTTGAATTCTAGGTTTTATGACCAATGCATTATGTATGCTTAACAATATACCCATAAAAACGTACTACACATGAAAAGAAAATTAAATTAATCAGAAATAATAATTAAAAAAACACCCAACACAAAGTAGAATCCTAATACAGCTCATAAAGTTAAGGAGCTTTTCAATTAAGGTGTGAATTTTTAACACAGAGGCCACCTAACATGAATTTACTTTATGCTCAATGTTGAGTGCCTCTGTGCAAAGTAGCTCACACCAATTTGAAAGAAAAGTAAGCTGCCTCATTATTTGCCTGCATCGGGAGCTAGTGTAGGAAACTCATAAACTGTAATTTACTAAACCTGAAATATTGTGCAGATATGCATCTAGGAGGAAGAATACCAGGGTAAAAAAGTGTGTATCAGATCATTCTATTTTCCTTGTGTAGAGAAACTGACCAGAGGCCAGAGAAGCTGAAAATGTGACATATACCTAAGAAGAAGACAGGACTAGGAGAGCAAGGATGCAAGCGAGGGAAGATAACCACCGTTCAGCATATATCCTCAGACAACTTACTTCTTAAGGCAATACATTCGTATATACATAGCTTTACAGCTGTCAGCAACCACCAAGATTTTAGTTTCTGAGTTCAAGGCAAATATCCTCAAACATGCTGAGCCCTTACAGGCAAGCACCAATTTCCTAGAGATACCAGAAAGACTCTAAGCTCTATTGAAAGAGTTACAGGCTTAAAATATTTCTGTGATCTTGGACCACTGAGTGACAACCAGAGCAGACCTATCTGTCCTCCACTGTTGTAATGAAGTGTAAGTTTATCTGTCATTCAATCACATTGGAAAATTATTCCCCACCTATATGGAAGAAGAAATTTAAGTAGCTTAGTACACCAGACAAGGAGTTTGGAACTCAAACTGCAATGGTTAAGCTGGGTGTCTGGACCTTGTTCCAGAGCAGGGTTCCCTTTCCTTCCATGAACTATAAAGGTACAGGAGACACAGGAAGGACTGTCACCCCTAAATTTATAAAATGATAGAATGAGAGAACGGTTAGAGTTGGAAGGGACCTTAAAGATCATTGAGTTCTAAGCCCCCTGCCATGGGCAGGGACACTAGAGCAGGCTGCTCAAAGCCCAATCTAGCCTGGCCTTGAACACTTCCAGGGATGGGGCATCTACGACTTCCCTGGGTAACCTGCTCCAGTGTCTCACCACCCTCACAGTAAAGAACTTCTTTCTAGTATCTAATCTAAATCTCCCCTCTTTTACTTTAAAGGCATTACCCCTCATCCTATCGCTCCACTCCCTGATAAAGCATCCCTCCCCATCTCTCCTGTAGGCCCCCTTTAGGTACTGGAAGGCCATTATAAGGTCTCCCTGGAGCCTTCTCTTCTCCAGGCTGAACAACCCCAACTCTCTCAGCCTGTCTTCATAGGAGAGGTGCTCCAGCCCTCTGATCATTTTTGTGGCCCTCTGCTGGACACATTTCAACATGTCCATGTCTTTCCTGTGCTGAGGATTCTAAAGCTGGACACAGTACTCCAGGTGGGGTCTCACCAGCGCAGAGTAGAGGGGCAGAATCACCTCCGGAGACCTGCTGGCCACGTTTCTTTTGATGCAGCCCAGGATGCAGTTTCTGGGCTGCCAGCATGCACTGCTGGCTCACGTCAAGCTTCTCATCTACCAGCGCTATCAAGTCCTTCTCCTCAGGGCTGCTCTCCAGCCATTCTCTGCCCAACCTGTATTTGTGCCTGGGATTGCCACATCCCAGGTGGAGGACACTGCACTTGGCCTGGTTGAACTTCATGAGCTTTGCATGGGCCACCTCTCAAGCCTGTCCAGGTCCTTCTGGATAGCATCACTTCCCTCCAGTGTGTCAACCATGCCACACAGCTTGGTGTCGTCAGCAAATTTGCTGAGGGTACACTCTAAATGTCAGTGTTCAGAAAAATAAATATTCTTTTTAGAGGAAACTGGCTTTAGCAATATGTAGAATTTCCTGCAGCTGTTTGAAAAGACATATTATATATGACACATACTTAAACAGCACCTCATACAGTTTTCAATGACCTGAGTACTGTAACGATGGAAGTTAAGGTGGTCTTTAGAACAGCAAAGCAAGACAGAATTCTGTTAAAATACATAATTCCTTGGTACAAACTACTTTGATCCCTAGTTGCTGATGAACAGTTTTGCTACCATTATTTCAGGATTTTCCAGTATTGTGGTTTTTTTTAGATACTTTATAAAATCTATGATACTCCAATACCTGCAGCTTGGAACACATAAGTTAAGGATGTACAGTTCCACACAAAAAAGAAGTACAGTATTCATTAAATATATCACCACTTACAGTCTTGCTGTTCCACACAGAGATATGTATCAAGGCATCAAGACTTTCATTATCTGCCTTTTTCACTTTTTTTAACAAGAACCAAAGATGAGGTACCACAAAAGAAAAGTTAAACACAAACTTGTTATTTGTTTAACTTCCTCCGCTGCCATCTCAACTAATAACAGTCCTCGCTTCCAACAGAGGTTTTGTTTTTTGAGCTTCAACTTTTCTTTGCCTTCTAATGTGAAACCTATTCATTTCTTTCCAAGGCTCTACAGTCTGCTTTGCCAAATGCCTGCAATTATCACTTCTCAATTCTAATCCTCCCCCTCTTCTGGCTGGTGAAAGTCACTTCTTCATTTGACTTCACTCTTGTTATTCAGTGACAGCTGTTTATTCTTAGAACTCTTCTCTTTGGTTTTAGTAGCAGCACAACTGTTTTTGTGCTCCTTTACAAATTCCATGTTATTTTCTTTCTTCAAGCTTCTTTTGCCTCCAGACATATCTGTCCTACATAGCTTTTTCTCTTCCAGGATCTGAGGAAGATCTTAGAACTGAAACTAACAACTTCATAAGGCCAGGTAATTCTGCAAAGTTGTCTTAGCAGAATTTCTTCATCCATGTAGAATTTGTATAGGTAAATAAGAAGAAATGTGTATGCTTAGGAAGCAACAAAAGGACCATGTATTTAAATGCAATTCCCTGTAAAAGGACTGAGGATGGTGTACTGAAAAGTGACTTCGCCCCTGGCAAAATACGTGCTTTGAGTAAACAAATGGAGAAGTCCCCAATGACTCTTTCAAAACATGAAACATATAGCAGAATACTAAAACTGCTCTTATAGCTAAGTTACGTCTCAATTAAGGTGTGAATTTTTAGCACAGAACCACCTGACGCTAATTTACTCTATGGAGTTGCTTAACACTCATCTGAGAGATAAAAGCAGATTCCAGTTCACACAATATTCCTGGGGAAGAATCAGAAAAAGAGCAATAAGATTCTCTAACCACTAACTGCTTTCAAATCTATGACCGAAACTCACTTCCCTTTTGCTTTCTATTCCCACTTCCCAAGGAGTTTTAAAGATCACTTCAGCATGGAAAGTTGCTTTTCCAGACCCCAAGGACTCCTCTGACCCTTGTGAAGAAATTACATGTCCTATATATCCACTGATACGTACATTTGTTTGGCTTATACTTTAATTTGGTTAAAAAGCTTTAAGAGCATCAAATGTACTTTACTGCCATTTAGAAAGTGGCTAAGATTCAATCCATATGAAGGAACCGGCTGCACCCACAATTACAGTTGGATTATTCAGTCTTTAGAATTGAAACAGAACATACTCTAAAGCAAAAGAAGTAGATAGAAACTGATGGAGATTGCATAAATACAGTTAGTACCTTATATAAATAGACAACTGAGCAAAGAGAGAAAATGGAGTGAGAAAAAGTGAAAATAAGAATAAGGGCATCAAAAAATGCAGTGAATGCAAAATGCAAAATGAGTAAAAGTAGGAGTGAATTAAGAGTGCGTAAAATAGTTATTCATCTGACTGGGATATTTTCTCTGTGTTGCTATCCACAATAGAGTACCAAGCCCTTATTGATAGAGGATATCCAAAAAGCTGTTTTCCTTACATTTTCTCTATACAAAAATGTAATCATCCCATTTGAAACGCATACAGAAAAAAATGGGGTTTTTAGATATAATCCCCATTTCCACACACATGCAGGAATTGCTGCATTAATTCTCATCCTTTTATTGCTTCATATACTTTATCATGTATTTTCCATGCATTGATTTTGCATCAAGCAACAGAAAAGTAGTGATTTCTATGCAAGAGTTTATATCCTGATGCTTTACACTTCTCACTTTAATTACTGCTGCCAAGAGAACGCAATGGAAGCTGAGGAGACCATTTCTACAAGATGAATAAAAGCACTCGCTTAACTCTGCAGTCATTAGAACTGTGAAGGCACAAGACAGTTAACAATTGTTACTAACAAGTTGTTAGTCTAAAAACGTGACTTGGATCTTCTGAAGAACACCACCTGAGACAAGAACAAAGGCCACCCCCTTATGCCACATGGCCGAAGGGTAAATTCTATGCTGAAAATGAGCACCACAATTAGTTTTAAGTACAAGAGCTTTGAGAATAATTCAAAACAAAGAAAGGCACAGTACAGTAGCAAGTGAAGACTTACCAGAGTAGCAAAAAGATGATACAGTATAAAATAAATAGCAACTACTGGTGCCCACATATGTCCTACAGCATTCAGTGTCTGATCCATGACATCCACCCATCCTTCCTGTGTGAGAATCTGAAACATTGACATGAACGCCTGCAAGAAAAAGAATTAAAAACAAATTAAAAATTCACAAATTACACTAATATAATTTTATTGACACGGTCCTGAAGTTGATTTATCAGAGCAGAACACCTGTGTTTGTTTTTTTTTAATCTTAATAAACAAATGTATTTCAATTTTTAAAGTCAGGTGAAACACTATTCCATAGCTAAAGGAGAAATAAATAGCTTAACCTTTGACTGAACTGTAATCTGCAACTTGTAAGCATAGTCCTAGATCCATTTGCCCATATGAAGCGCTATTTTGTTCCCCCGAGGGCTGACAAAATAGGAGAAATATCCTGAGCACCAGAGATCACTGTTTTCAATATTATACCATATTGTCATTTTTTGATTATGTTTATTCGTCTGTGCTACCTCTCTATAAATATACCTATAATAAAATGTTATCATTCAATGTGACTATATATATTATCTAGGCACCCCACAGACGATACTAATGAATACAAGGCAAGGTCCCAGCACTTCCACTTGTTTCCATCAGATTCTTCCCCTATACATTCTGTAAATAACAGTCTTTGGGGAACTGTTCCTGTAACATTTTCAAATCCCTTCAGACCAAGGGGATATGTCAAAAATAGAGGGAATAATGAAAATATTTCAATCAATACTCTTTGGTGAAAGGAATATACAAATCGAGATAAGCCTAGCATTCAGATGTCCTCAGACCTTTGAAACCCCAAGTTGAGCCTACAGCACAGACCAGAATCTAATTGAACACGAGCAATGTGTGAGCATGATGTGTACATCAGACACAGACATGGAGGACTGTGCTGTGCCCTCAGCCACAGAATTTTGGCTGTGGTACCCAAGTGAAGTGTGGATCTTGACAGTCTGAAATCTCTCAGTGAGGCCAGACTGTCACACAAGTTTCTTTTGCTTTTGCCCGGCATCAGAAGTACTCTTTTTTTCCAGACAGCAAAGATCTTACTGAAGTTTAATACTTAAAAAAAAAGAAAAAAAGAAAAAAGAGTTAGAAATTGAAGGCATTAACAATGCAGATTCCAGAAAATAGCATTGCTTGAATTCAAAATGTTGACTAGGTGATACGGGTACATTCTGTCTATGCTTAGTGTGTCTGACACCCCCAGAAATAGCAGATTAACACAATAACACACTTGGCCCAAAAAGAACTCTTCTTGTCACACCCATGAGAAAACAGTACCTGGACACCCCTTTGTATCAGTTTATCCTAAGCCCAAATGCATGACGAAAAAGCTGAAAAACATTTAGATATATAAACTCATGTGCTTGATAAGCAATAAAATGGGTTTTGATAACTTTTAAAAGCTCTCACAAAAAAAAAAGCCCACGCCATAATCCAGCTCGGTTTCTTATTGCTGCTATGTTGTGTGGCACTCTGAAGCAGACAGAAGCATAAGCACACTGATAGCTAAAACCAAGGAATTTGAGACCTATTTTTACAGATGTTTTTCAGAAATAAATCACACTAATCAAATTTTCAGAGATAACTAAGCCTACAAGTCCAAGTAACTCACAAGAAGTGAAGCTATGGTGTGCACAGAACAAATCAAGGCATCCAAGTGAGCAATTGCACACGCTGGGAGATGACGTTAAACTGAAGACTTCAGTCTCCACATCAGCAACACCTTGACCAAGTGTAACGATCCAACCTTTCCTTAGAACAGGCAGATCCCACAGAGAACAAAAGCCAGGATAAACTAGAAACAGCAGACAGAAAAAAACTGCTTGCAACTGCCATTTTGTAAATGTCAACTAATATCTTTGCTATGTCATTTGTTAGGAGAGTCTAAATATGGGGGCTGGAATTTGCAGAGTGCCCTCCACCTGCATGTTCCTGCAGTAACCGTGGCCATAACTAGGGTGCTGCTGAGGGCCAGATCCTCCCTTCGAATTAGTGCCCCCTCACAACCACACACTGCACAACATTACAGGCTCTTAGCAGTGATTCCTTTCCTTACAAAAAATCATAATGAAGGTCCTGAAAAAAAAAACAAAAAACAAAAAACAAAAAACCCAACCCAGCAAAACACCAAGAATTGTTATCTAGCTCTGCAAAATACCTCAAAGTGTCTCCCCGAGAAAAACATGCAGAGAAGTAAACATTTCAAAACTTTTATAAGGGAGACCTTCTGTAGCCAGAGGAGCATGCGTGAAACAAGCAGGAAAATCAGCCTGCTTTAGAGCCGGCAGTGGTGCTTGAGGGTGAAGAAGACAACCAATCCCCCATGTGTGCCCAGCACTGCTTCTCAGCTTCCTTTTGTAACGGGGAGGTGAAGCTAAACCAGGCGGTCACTGTTTCCCTGCACTCAGAGCAGCTCTGGAACAGCTCTGGTGGTCACCTGTGACCCAGCTGGTATGACACTTCTTGCCGAAATATAAGGCAGACACTACAGTAATACACCCACTGCTGGCTTTAAAAACACCCGAGAGACTGGATAATTGAACCAGTGCAGTATTCTTTCTTCTGAATCACACTAAATAACTATAGTTTATTGCTTTTTAAAAATATATATATTTTAATTCATTCTTCAATTAATTCTTCAATTTTGAAAAGACATTCTTTTAACATCATAAAAATCTAATTTTCCATCTAAAACAGCTGTCCAGAAAACATACCATTATATAAAATAGCCTTTCAATATAATTTAAACATTTTATTATGACATTAGAGTCTAGTATATGATAAAACATCAGTTTTAAGAAAATACAGCATTTCAGAATATATGCTTTGCACCCAGCAATCTCCTTCAGAGCAAGTTATTTTTAGTTGAAAGGTATACTTCCCACTGTTTATTTTAAAATTAATTTGAAATGCAACTAGCTGACAGAATCAACATCTGTGAAGATGAGACTTAGAGATTTATGCAAATGGTGATTTTCTGAATTAATCTGAGTTATAGAAAAGACTGTCAATTTCTTTGAGTATTTATGCCCTATTAGTTAATTAGCTGTTTTGATGATGGAAGTCAAACTACCTTTTTATTTATAGTGGAAGGTTGGCAAAGGTTCGGTAGAACGTACAAGCTGAAGTGCCAGTTTTGATGTCTTGTCCAACTACTACAGGGGTGGTGCCACACAAATTACTACTTTGAGTTATAATGTATATAACTTTTAACTGCTGCTTGTCTATAAAATATTATGGGCCAAACCCCAATGGCTTTATTCATGGAAACAGTCCTACAGTCAGTGGGATTGCTTCTCCAAATTAAGCTAGTGGGATTTAGGCCATTGATGTGAAATGCTTGCAATCCCTTCTACCTGTGTAAACCTACCTTTTTCTCGTAACACAGCCAGGAGTGCTCAACCATACCCTGAGAGAAGAGCAACTGTCCTGTAAAAATGTGGCAATGGCACTGAGACTGTAACTGCATCAGAGAACTAAGGCTACGCTGTTCAACCTTTTTAATGGATGATGCTTGGGTTGAACTAACACTTCACAACCCGATCTCTCTCCAAGCTCAAAGCTAGTAGCCGTGTTCTGGTTTTGCTGAAGACAGCAGGGTTTTTGCTGCTGAGATGAGTTGGGTCTGGCTTTCATCTTTTAAATGGGTCAGCACAAGATGAGAAGTACTCCTGGCTTTGTAAGTCGAGACACTGAGTAGTCAACACATGGCCCCAAACCCCAAGAGAAAATGGGACATGGAAGTCAGGGACACCAGCAACGTGTTCTGTCTTCCATACAGTGAATTTTAAAGTGTCTTTTCGGCCATCTTACAGTGATGCCTCTGAACAGACACCTCCCCATCCCATTCCTTCTTGGGGGGGCCCTCGGTCCTTCTCATGGCTCAGAATGTGCAGCCCAAGAAGACGTGCAAAAATAGAAATGGAGGATGAGTTGAAAACAGTATAGTAAAGATCTATATTTTTATATTTAGTATTAGAGAGAAATCCAGTCCATTTGAGAAGTTGCAATGGCCAAAAGAAGGGTGAAATTTGTAGCCATGGCAACACTGAGCTTGTGCCTATTGACTGTTGTCAGGAAACCATGTGAAAACATGCAATTTAGACGCATTAGCGAAAGGAGGAGGTCTATTTGTTCCAAAACCCATACTGTGCCTTCTTATAAAGCACTTACCATTTCAAAATGATTTTAGGTTTTGTCTGTTTCAGTACAGAAGGCACTTTAATGTGCAAACTCAAAATTTAGCCTCTAGTGTCACCATTTTTGTTAGTGTGCTTGTCCTGTCTGTATTTGTAACAAAAAGTCCACCTCAACAGTCCTGGCCAGTTTAGGTTTTCTCTTCTCTGGGGGTAAGTCCCTAAAAAATTATTGTAGAAAATTCTGCTGATGCAGACCCCTCATCATCTCCTAGGTTATATAGTAATGCAAGTATTTCTTCAGTCACATTTTGAAAACAATACATCCCAGACAAACCCAAAATAACATATTTTAAAATTGTCTGATTGTAAACTGATTCAGTGGTCTTTACTCACAGCAGACAACATCAGCAGGAATCCCCCAGCCTTTGCTAGGAAGACACACTCCTTTGGATGGACACCATCACTCACATCATCAACCACAGTTTCTGAGTACAAAATTTTAATTGACTCTATTACCCTATTAAGAGATGTTTCATTAGAAGACTACAAGAAATAAACCACAAAATATAAAGTATGCTTTCGAACCATTCCTAATGAAGTGAATATGTATACAAATAAACAATAACACAAAAATAATGAGAGACTCTTGCTTCTGGCTATCATATAAAAAATAAATAAAGATATTTCAATTCAGTATTGCTGGAGCATTCCTTTCATATCGGTAACAGGTCTTTTGTCAGAAAATAGAAAACAAATTGGATATTTTCTGTTTGTAAAAAAATAAATGATTAACTGAAGTAAATATTTTCTAACTCTTCAAATATGTATTTTAAAGTATACATAAGTCTGTTAAAATTCAGCATGATAGTTCTTAATGAGGCCTAAATGGCCTCAGATTGAAATGTCCAAAATAATTCAAAACTTTACTACCATCTTGATGTATTTTGGTAATGTTTTCCTTCAAGAGGATCTTTCTCAGGTATTTATACCAATTTATTTTGTCAAAATGTGCAGGTGGTTGTAAATCTGTCCTCTTTTAATTATACAATAATTCTTTCAGGAATGTCATTGCCATTTTGCATAAATAATTAAAAAATATTCTAAAACCAAATTCCATGATGATTTCAAACTTGCAATTCGAAAATTTTGGGCATATAATAAGGTAGTACTATCACTCAATTTAGAGAAGAGGCCTGACTTCATTAGATAAGCTTAAGTTTTATTATATACTTTTTGTGTTCTTCAGCATTTAAAAAATGAATTATACCAAGTTCTTAATGATCCCACTGGCTGCTTTTCTAAGCACATTTTCTGAAATAGTGTTACATGGTGTTACATTATTCCCTGTGGGTAGGTATTTTCTGCCTTACATTTGATGGCCAGCTTCCCATACATCAAGTCCAGGTTGACAATTAAAAATTGTTGCCTAGCCATTTTGTTTGCTAAATGCATGACCCTTGAGGCTGCTTTATTCATTGTTATTTAATTCTTCTAACCAATGCGGTTTCACTAAAATAGATACATTGAATAACCAAACTGGAATGACAGAAACAAACAAATTGTCACTGGAACCAATCCATGTATACTCAGTCTAATCCATTATTAAAGAAATAGCAGTATTTTCATTCAGAACAGTGTGCTTCAATAAATACATTAGCTCCAATTTCCACTGATTTTCAATGTTCTGCTCTGAATTAATGCAATGCCCATAAATATCCATTATTTATACCCAAAAGGCAAACACTTATTTTGTCAATGCAGATAGGTTTTAGAACCCTGTAAAAGCATTCCTGTACCAATCAAGAACAACCACTTTTCATAATATGAAAATATGTCATGTGTAGACATGCTTTATGTAACTTTTTTTGGCCAATATTCATGATTGTGCATGAATCCTCTTCCTTTAACATTCCAGAGTACTGTTAAGCCATATGCTTTGTCATGTCATAATCAATGTGCATACATAAAATTTCTCTGTATTCCCTCAACAGCCTAAGTAGAATACCGAACCCAAAGAAAGACAAACTTCCCTACTGAAGGACTACAGGAAGACTGTTAAACCCAGAAGAAACAATTCTTTTATGTACACATACAGAGATAAATGGCTCCATGTTTTTCAGAATGAAAGGAAGATCGTTAATATAATAACAAATATTATGTATCAATGATAAAAAAAAAAAAGGACTAATCAATGCTTTTTATACTTGCCCGTGGAAAGGTTGTAAATCTATCCAGTTCTTCCACAAAGCAAAACATCTGTAAACTGATTGCTGACATGACAATTAAAAGGCTGGCAGTAAACACCACCAAACTCCCAAGCTTTTTTCCTGGTCCAAATATCTTATACACAAAATCTTCCAAAGCAGGAGAAATCTTTATAAGCCGAACTACTCTAAGAACCTGCAAAGAAAGAGAAAATACCACTGTAGTAATTATTTGATTACCATATTAATCAACAGCTTTTTACTGAATCAGAGACTCCAAGGCCAAAAAGGGGCTTGCAGCCTTGTACCCCAGTAAATATCAGGTTGCCATCGCTTGTAACAGACCACAAGTTACGTGTTAAGTTAAGAACACAAGCCCTGGAACCTGCCAGGCTTTGTCTGCACTTATCCTGGCCTGTCTGGAGATTCGTTTTAGCTATTAGCAGCAGTCACCTAATGACAAGGTAATTGTTAACCTATTTTGACTTGCTTAGCCTTTTACAATTGTGTGGTGTAATGCTTATTGTTACGTAGGTTTTTTTTTTCTTTTCTAACATATAGTAGCAACAAGCTGTAATTTTGCATAGAATGAGCTATCTATGACCCCTTCATAAAACACAGCATCCAGGCATACAAGCACGGGACGACAGCAGAGGTCTTGAGAGTACAGGCACGGGAGGACAATCAAGGCCCTCAAGGCTATAGTCAACACACCAATCACCATCAGTCATCACAGAAACACAACTGGGTAAAGCTGCTTCTGGGGTAACAAAGGGAACAAAGACAAAGCACACCACAGATAGTAAATCTGAATGTAATGTGGAATTACAGACCTATGAATGTTTACAGTGTGTTACCAAACATTAGAATGGTTTCAGGCAGAGGTCAAAACTTATGAGTCTGGTTTTAGGAACTGAGACTCTATTGCTGTGCTAGGTAAATTGCTCCTGTTTGATTATCATCACTGTTTAAAATTCATACTTATTCTAAATGGACAGGGTCCCGAAGAGTCTTTGAAGAAAACTCTTTGAGCAGCAGGCTAGATGAGATGACAGAGACCACTTCCAACCTAGATTTTTATATGATTCTATGTTATTTGTTACATCAGGTTATGTATTCTCATGAAGAACATCCAATTCTTCTTCCACAAGTCATCTTTCCATTTCAGTGACCAAACACAAAATTGTTTGGCATTGCTGTGTAACCTAGGAAATTTGGTAGTGAACATATTTTGCTGTTTCATGCTATATACAACAAAGGAAATTTTAGGCAGCGTTTCTCAATATAAGAGGAAACAGCATTGAGTGCCACTGACATATTTGACACCTCACAGTATTAGTAGGGGCTGCAGAACTGTGATTGCGTGTGGAACTCCTGATCCATTCACTGCTGGCTCTAGCTTGGAAAAGTTGCTGTGATCCTGTTTCTGCCACTCATGGTGGCACAAACAGGGGCACAACATCAGTATCAACAAGCGGCAGAGGCAGCCACAGCAGTTGCTGGAGACAACAGACAGGAGCATATGAGGCAAATGAGATTCTGCAGTTCTTATGAAGAAAAGTTGTCTCTAGCCCAAGGTATTACCTGTATTCCCACAAGAATCATATTGAAACTGAAAGGTAGAAATTACATTGCAATTATAGGCTGACCTTATGTAGAAGTCAAATACAATTACTGTGCTTCTTTGGAGAGAAAATAAGTTTGATAGAAGGATATGGTAGTTGTTTACAGAAAGACTTCACAGTACCTTGTAGCTTGCTAATAATGTACAGTTCTGCATTTTGCATGAAATTCATCTCCCTACCTATCTGTCAGGGATGCAGAATATGCTTGTCATCTAGACTCTACCATCACAGGGGAGAGAGAGAGGAAGTGAATTCAATAGATCAACTTAATACAAGCATATCAGATTCTTTGTGTGAGATGGGACAAGCCTTCACTGTCTTTGGTAGTTTGAAAGATACAGAGATTACACTAGACAGCTTAATTTTTACATTGGAACAAGGCGAGATAAGGTCCTTTCTTTCACATTGGTACCATGTTCACATTACTTATAGTCTAAGTACATGAAATGGGTTACCAAGACTGACAGATAGTGAGATGAATGAGATTTCCAAGTACTATGAGGATGCAAACATGGTGCCTTCTTGCTTGCAAGATCTACTCACAATGTAAATGTTAGCTCTGTTCTCATCAATACTGACCTCAGTGGGGGGGAAAACTTCATGTTAGCATTCTGAGTTGTAAACTGTTTTATCTGCCTCACTTTTTTTCCCCCCCTTCCCTTAGGGAACTTTAATTGACCTTTAAGCAACACACTAATCTTATTGATGCTATTTGTTTTTTTTCATTTATTTTCATTAGGTGACAAATTGAATCTAGCAAAAGTACACTCTAATGAACGTTTATGCATTCTACGTAATTGCACTGCAAATTGTATTAAAAAGCTGTAGAAGGTGCACTATTTGGATTAAATATAAAAATATGTTAAAAAAAACCAAATCAAACAAAAAAATACGAAAGTAGAACTGCAGCTTTGTTACAAAGAATGGCTGTGTCTCCTAAAAAGGACAATACTTATTCAGAAAATGACTCGGCAATATTGTCCCCAAGCACAAATATAATATCATCCCTTCAGTCCAGTACAGGTCAAATTCTGTTTAAATCTCTCCTTTTTAAGATGGTTCATTACAGATCTCTCCAATAACATGCAAATTCTGTCATTTCTCCACTGATCTTGCGTTCTATAGATTATAGCCATGGAATGGTGTTTTGCTGTAGTCTTTCACAGAAGGCTTTGCCAAGTGTTTTGAATGAATATAGAGCAAATGCAAGAAAGACAGGTGGGAGGGTGGACAGTAGCCAATGTTGTTAAGAGTGAATGATGTGTTAGCAAAAGGTAATGATAAAGACCAATGAATAATGCAGGCTGAACTATATGCTAAGGAAGACTAGATAAGCCAAATGATATTTCTGCTTGCTATCCTGGAATGTGTCAAATAAGACGTCTGTTTTCAGTAATCTGTTTTGTTGGCTGACAAGGAACACATTTAACTTGTCATCATTAATACCTAAAGGCCTGAAAATCTGCCTAACGTCAAGATGTATCCATGTGAAAAGGACTTTTTGATCTTGGTTGATTTGAAAATGTATTATCTAACTTGCCCAGAAGCTTAATTGCGGGGGAATATGGTGTATACCTCCCTCACACACTGACATCAAAGGTATTTTCCAACCTTACTGTCGTTTGCCTCTTAGGGGATTTGGATTGCAAAATATAACCGAAATCTTTCAGTGTAGCAGGTGTTTCTGCTTGTAAAATGTATGTCTCCCATATATTTTGGAAAAAAATAATGTCACATCCTGACATTTTTTGTCATAGAAGCTAGCACTTTTTGAAAAAAACTTACCACCACCCCGTCTCAGACAAATAATTGAATCCATTAAAAAGAAAAGGTTTATCATTTTATTATCACATCTGGCTACATTTTAATTATACTTTCAGTCCTACAAGTTAGTGATGATGTCACCCATTTAGTCCAACATGTTCATAATTTATTCTTAAAATTCCTAGAAAGAAATAATCAGATGGAAGTGGACTCTGCCCTAATAAATATGGACCAACTATTAACTAAGTCTCTAACTGTTTTAACAGGGAGCCCCCACCTAGGTTTCCTGTTTGCTTTTGACACAAGAGTGGATCACATATTCCTGATAGATGATCCTTTCTTGCAGGTTGGAAGTTTCATGCCACATTGAATAACAACATTTTACACATTTGGACAGCAAAATTAAAGCTATAACCATCTAAAAGCCTTCAAATAACACCAGGCGAAAGCAAAATAGAATTTGTCGTTCTGAAAGCTTTCTTGAGCAGGTTCGTAGAACTATTTAGAAAAAATACAGGATAACTTTTTCAGACTTCTGCAAATGCCATCATATTTCAACCCACACTTGGGGATACTGCTCCCCCCATATTGTACTCACTTACACTACGCGTAACTGTAGCTAACCACATTTATTGACAGGACTCTGTCTGGCGATTTATTATTTGCCTTTATTGATTAGTAATTATTCACTATGCTGACTAATGGAAAGATACAAATCCTTTAATATATATATATTTTAAATCCCGTTCTTTAGCACTGTAGAATATAACACATAATAAATCTCAGTTGCTTTCTCCCCCAACTGGAGCAACCCTAAGCACTTCAAGGAGGATGAATGAGGAACTGGTTGGACTGGCTGACAAAGGAAGAAGCAGAAGTCTGAAATAATCAGTGCTTCTTTGTCTCTCCTTCCTGCTCTTCCCTAGAGTGAAAATGTAGGAAAAGCCTCAATAACACATTTCCCCTCCAGACAAGGAATGTTTGTAGAGCTAAAAAAGCCAAGTCTAAGATGATTCTGGAGAAATGACCTGAGAAGACCCACAATAACTACAGCGGAGATTCTTAGGCATATGACTGACAGCAAGTGTACTGAGGCCTCAGGGACAGAAGCCAGGATAGCAGTGGTGGACACTACAGGAAGGTGATGCTCTAGACAGCTGTACACAAGGTGAAGGCTCAATGAAGGCCAGTGAACTAATCCAGAACTTACTGAACAGTGTAGTTCAGGTAAGAAATGGGAATTACTGAAAACAGAAAAACTTCTCAGCAGAGTTAAAAAGAATCCTATTTCAGTAAATCCACCTGATAAGCACAATTAAGAACAGAGATATTTGTTATTTTAAAGATACTCTCAAAATAAATCAATACTGTGAGAACATCAGTAGTCAAAGAGTGGAAGTAAATGAGAGCAAAATGTTAATGGATAATGTTTTTAATTTGTGTATAGGGTAAAAGTAGCTGATCTTACCTGAAAATATGTAAACTGGGAGTGATAGAGATCTGGATAAATATGAAGAGTGGTTCCAATTACAAGCAGCAACTCAAACTTGTGAAGAGATGAGCTGATGTATCCTGTGAATCCCAAACACCAGATCTTCAGGAGAGCTTCTAAATCAAATAGAACTGTAAAAGCAACCTAGATGGATATATAAAACAAGAAAAATGTATTCAAAACACTTAGTTAATTTACCAGCTTCTATGTCATGATGTCTATCAAGGTTTGTACTGCAAAAATAAAGATCTCCATAACGTTTAACAAAACTACTCATAATCTAAATAGAATAAACAATAGATTTAATAGAACAAATAATAGATTTCCTCATTTTGCCTTATATTATTCCTTAAAATGTACACTTTAGGAAATTTTCTGAAGGCTCTTCACAGACATGTAGGTTGATTCCAAAATTTGGAAAGAAGGAAATAATAAATCCACCCAGCTGACCTTACGCTCTGTGTGACAGATAAAAAGTGATAAAACAATGGGATTTTTTTTTTCAAAATGTGAAGCAACACATATGTGCTGTCTGATGAATTTTAAGAGATCTAAGAACAAACCGAAGTTTAAAAGTCTTTTGTTTGAAATTTGGTACTAATTTTCTAATACATCAATAGTAATATGACAACCAAAACAGGTAGAAAACGGTTGATAGGACTTGAGCATTAGAACAAATTAAAAAAAAAAAAAAAAAAAGAGGAAATTCAAACTCAATCCTTAACTGGTAAATTTTCACAATTTTAAAAGACATAGTGTTAAAGAAGTTGAGCAAAGAGAGTAAGGTAGGAAGTTACAGGGCAAGAAATCTGCTTGTAGGCATTGGATGACTGGGATTCTTCTAGAGGCCTTTCTTGAAATATTTACACGCTAAAATGCATGATGTTCAGCTGGAAAAAAGGGAGACAACTTTGCATAAGTTTACATCTTCAGGATATTTTTTTTCTCTTATTTCTCTCACTACCAAAAATCCTTCTGGCTAGACACACTTCTTCGTCACCTACCTTCTTATTTTACCACTGTATATACTCTGAGATACTTGCTCCCTCAATTCTCAACAGCGAGGAAACCCAATGGAAAAGATGTCCTTCCTTGACTCAGCAATTTGCCTCTTTAACCTTTTATACGCTTCAGTACTTAAAAGAGACACTGACTATAACATTAGGTGGCATCTATATAGAACTAATACTTTCCAAGTGCTGTGTAAACATTAACAAAATATAGCTTAAACCTCCTTTGAGTGAAAGCATTATTAATCTTTTAAAATGGAGAGATTAATTGACTGTGGGCCATAAGGTTTACTGGATTTGGCAGAGGATAAGAAAGTTAGAGACTAAGATTTTAATCCTGAATCTGATAGTGACAATCTCTGGGATGCTGCCTTAAGTACTTACATTATTTAAAATTTAAACTCTCCATCAAAAATATATTTATCAACATGAAAGAGGGGGTTTATGAGACAGCTAAATAAAATTTTACATATTTTGTTTGTACAGGACTGTCACAAGCATGAGCAGAGATGGAAATTAATCACTGAATTTTATGTTCTGTATTTATTCCCCTAGTCCACACAGCTGTTTATGAGCAGTGCTACCTGCTATATTATATGGCTTCCTCAGGGGATGCAAAATAGTTATCAGGCTTCAAATGTCCTCTGAATGATTAAATCAAGACAAAATGATTCATAGCACTCCAAAAATATCTTCCCATTAGCAAATTAAGAAATATTTCTGTGATTTCAGTCATACACAGTGTAGGGACACTTTCAAGCTCATATTCTCAAATGTATCTGGCCAGTTTTTCAGCTCTTGTTCTGGCAACTCAAAGAGCTCAAGGAGAAAAATGAACCAAGTTTGAAGAGACTACCTCTTTACAGGAAAATATCTAAAACACAAGGAAAATGCTTTATCAACAAATCTTAAAGTGAAAACTCACTTTTAATGAAAACACATCTAATTGAATCCTAAAAGAACAAGGGGGTTGAATTAGGAAGAATGGAACAGTGGGTAGAAAACAGCTAGAATTCAGCCTCAGAGCAGGTGGAATAACAATATCATTTAGATACACACATACACACTTCAGAGCACATAGGCTTCCTATTAGGACAAGACTAACAAATTCAAAGTTAAGTGTATTTTAATTTATTCTAAAAATGTGTGGGCGGGATCATTTGCATTTTACATGCTTGTCAAACGAATTCAAACCACTAGCACTTAAAAATGTATCAAATGGTTTGCATAACATCTGATTACATTTATACACCTGTCTTCCTGCTGACAGAGCTTGTATTTTTTTTCCTTCCTTGTAATTAATTACAGGAGAAGATTCAGAATATCTGACTAGAAGTTTTTGTTAGGTGTGAAATGTAATACAATTTTATAGACTTTTTGAAACCGAAATCACTCCTTTCATTGCCGTACAGACAGGGGAAAGGCAAACTCACATAAGAAGCCAGAGCAAACCCACAGAGAAAAAGCAGGGTTAACACATGAGCAGCCACCATCCATCAAGTTGCCAATTTTCCTTTGGGAAGGCCAAACGGGAGCTACCAGGAATGGGCTCCTTCTCTAAGGGCTACCTCCCACCCAGGGACCTGGAAGCTTTGCGGTGTCAGTGCTGCCTTCAGCGACATTAACTTTTGCCAGTAGCCCCTTAACAGCTTTTTGCATAGGCAGAGCTCAGTATCAGCCAACATCCAACAGTGACAGTCCCAATTAGTTTTTCTAGGTAACTGTGGGGTTACTTAAAGGTTACCAAGCTGTCGGGAAAGACAAGAATTCTGCCAAGCTGGAGCAGTGGGATTAAGGGCACAGACCTCCATTATTTCCCTTGCTACCAGATTTGACACAGCACTCATTCTTTCCTTCAGCCAAGAGAGGTAAAAGACTACACAAGGGCAGCAGTGCAAGGGGACAGACTGCAAAAGGACCTAGGAGGAAGTGTATAGGAGCCCCTATACAGGTTTTGAAGTCTGGTTTTCAGACCCTTTAAAGCATCATTTGGAGGAATCTCACACATCTCCAATAGAACTTCTAGTCTGTAACCTCTTTTAATGGAAGACAATGTGGCAATTGCACGGAAAACCAAATATCCATCACTATTCTGTCTAGGTGTTGAGCAAGTAAAGTCAATATCCTCAATAACAATTACCAAAATGAGGTTGAAGGTCTACTCTTTTCAGGTTCTCAGATACTGCATTGGGGTTTTGAGTCATCCTGTTAAACCATCCTGTGGTTTTGCTTTATTTGCTGTTGAAATACTTGTCAGATCCTCTTATTTGCCACTGGCTTCACAAAACTATGCAACCAGTGGGATCTGGGTTCAGAATTCATTTCTGTCTTTTATCTTCTTGTCTAACCGTTGCCTCCTTTTCTCTTAGGTCTGTCTTCTCTTTAAACAAAGAAAACAGTTGGTTTTTTTTTTTTTCTTGGTAATGAGTATCTCAATAACTTCACTTTGATTTGTCTAGTGAATTTAAGTGCACGTATTTCTGCAGTTCTAGGCCACTACAACATCTGGTCCATAGGATGGACCGAGTGAGCTGTTTCATCGGAAATGTCTGCCCCTAAAGCCAGCAACTTCCATGATGACTTCTGGAAAACATATAAGAAAGCTAGATATGGCTTGCTGTAACCTGTCTGTCCATTCCTTTAGCAAAGGGAATCCCTGCTACCACTGCTGTTGGTTGCTCAGATAAGTTCCCTCTGAAGGGAGAGTGTTTTGCAGCCTAGTCTAACGGAAAATACAGAGCAACAGCAATGCATCCTGCTCCAAACAGTCTCCCTCACCAAGGAAACAAGCCAGCCACTGTAGAATAATCCGCGTCATTCGAGTATTCAGCCTCTTCAAGGTTCTTAAAAACAATTTCTTTATATGCCCTGTGATGCAAAGAACAAGTTTCACAATAACCGAGTAGGAAATGACACCAGCTTATCAATTTCTCCTCTTTCCCAGGATTATTTTTACTCTTCTGCTTTTCTGATACTATATTTTACACCTCCTTTTCTAAGATACTAGGGGTTTATTCTTGTTTGATTTTTATACTATTCTCCAGTAAAAGCATCACAGGTTAAAAAAAAATAAAGAAAAACAACACGCATCGAAAGAATATGCCTTGCAAATAAACAAAATGCCTTTCTCTATTCCTGACTAATTTACCTTACATACTTAAAAATGCAAACATGTAGAATGTAAGCAAATGAGTTTTCTGAAAACCTCCCCACAATAAATCAATAAGCTACAAAGAGACAGCAAAATATATCTTTAAAGAAAACTGGACATTGCTTATAGGTCAGAATTACAATACACTAGCCTACATGACATACTCATCAGGAATTATTAAACCCTGGGAAGTATTTCTGTTGGGAAAAAAACCCAACCCTACACTTGAAATAGATGTTGAAAAGAGTTTTTCTAGCACTGATTAATAAAAGCATAATTATACTATATATTCAGTGCCAAAACAGAAATAGCACATGCAGCGTTTCCTATTTTGAATATAAATAGAATTAATGTTATTTTTTGTTAAGAATCCAGGCTCCACTTGCTGTATCCTGGGCATAAAGCATAAATGCCTACCATGAAGACTTCACGGTTTCATGCTTTAATGCTCACTTAATTCTTTGTTTCCGGCCTAGGATATTTTACTGGTTTTGGTTGGGATAGAGTTAATTTTCTTCATCACAGTTGTATGGTGCTGTTTTAGATTTATAATGGAAACAGTACTGGTAACACAGAGATATTTTAGCTATTGCTGAACAATGCTTGTACAGAGTCAAGGCCTTTTCTGTTCCTCACACCGCCCCACCAGCGAGCAGGCTTGGGGAGATCAAGGAGTTGGGAGGGGACAAAGCTGACCCCAGCTGACCACAGGGATATTCCATGCCATATCACGTTTTTCTCAGCAACAAAAGCTGTGGGAGAGAAGGAAGGAAGGGGGGATGTTTGGAGTGCTGGTGGTTCCAAGTAACTGTGACATCCGGGGGATGGCTGAACACCTGCCTGCCAAAGGGAAATAGTGAATGAATTCCATATGTTGCTTTGCTTTACCTATTAAACTGTCTTTTTCTTGCTCCGTGAATTGTCTCCCTTTAACCCTGCCGATTCTCACCCCCATTCCACTGGGGGAGAGAACTTTTCCATTGAACTTTTTGACTTGGGATTCCTCTGCCATTGGTATATGGTTTGCCAACAGGTGCAATACCAGTGGCAGAGGAATCACAAGGAATATACTGCTATCATGTGATATAGTCTAAGAATGTCCCCTTTGGCTCCAAAGAAGGACTGTGCAATTATCAAAGACAGGGAAACTGCAGTAACCATAAAGCTAGACGTGTGCACAACCCAGGCAACTGTGAGCAACATTTTCAGAGAACTGATCTTGGTGAATTTCAGCACTGGTGGCTTTATATTCAGATAAAGTGACAATTCACAGTGGCCTCAGAAAGAAATATTTTTAATAAAGAATGCAACAATACTGATTTCACTCTTGATTCAGGAAAAACAAGTATCTATTTGAGGCTATGCCTGTACAATAGTACCAAAGACTTCAAGTCTTTTTCTTATTTTTTTTTAAAAATTGAATTAAATAGTATCAAAAGATATGTAGGCAAGTTTCTAGGACCTCTACTGCATGCTTTTTAGTGAAATCTTTGACCAGTTAATGACTTACGCAGGCTTCCTGCCAGAATGTTACTTAGAAAGAAACTTTTTACCTCCACTTCACTGGTTCAGGAACACAGCCTCCTCCTTCACCAAATTCATGACCAAATAAATATATTTTTTTTTTGCAGTGTTCTCTTGAGGTTACTGAAGCCAGGCTATTTGGAACACTATTTTGGTTATGCTTAAGGACCTTCTTGCAACTAAATATATGCCAAGTAAAGATGATTTAGGAAGAAGTACTACATTTTTCAAAGACGGTGTTTTGTCATTTTTTTTAGAGTTAAATTCTTCTGGATGGGACACTTCTGCTAGAGAAAGACAGCAACTCAACAGCCATAAATTGCCTGCAGATGTTATACTTAAGCCTCAGCTCATTACCACTGACATTTTGTTTGAGGAAATTACCTTTCAAAAAGTTGTAAGATAAAGCTATCAGCCGTTGTCAGACAGAGGAACTTGAACAAGTTAGCAAAGAAGTCTTGGAATGCTTAAGGGAATAAAAAAATTACATACTAAAATGTGCTTGACATTCACATTTTCTACTTTAGCTTATCTTAAAAAATATCCAGATAGTAATTTCAGCATACTCACCTCAGCTAGGTAAAATTCATCATATTGTCTCTTGAAATTTTCTCCTTTGTAGTAGTTACTCGCAGCAACAATTACATCTACAGCCACCATGCTTAGTATGAACATATGAAACACGGATGACCTCATCATTTTCTGCAAAAGAAAAAGAAAATGTTATCATCAAAATGAGTCAAACCACGTGCATTAAAAATTTTATTACACTGTCAAAACATAATCAGCTATAATAATATGTTTTTATAACAGTTCTTTACATGATTGTAAATTATTACTCTCTAAAATATATTCTAAAGTTTCGACTGGTTTATATATGCTAGTTTGCTTCTTTTTTACTTTTCAGTTTTTTAGTTGCCAATTTACTACTGAAGGTAGTAATACATTTAATATGGCATCCATTGCTTTAGTATGTTTTTAAAGTGTTAACCGTACACGTAACTACTCAGTTGCCTTTGGCTAATACTCCTTCTTCATGCAGATCTTAATGAATTACTGTTCAGGGAAAAAGAAACATTAATTCTATCTTGTGCATTGCCTTTGCTCAAGAAAGGCAAGTAATACGGGATTCAATCTGATGTCAAACTACTGCCTAAAAGTATAAAACATATCTACATATAGTAGGTATGCACATCTGGGCCAATGAACTGTGAAGTACTTCACAGATAATTCAAATATCTGTGCGCTTCACGCCTTGTCTCACTGATGCTGCAACCCCACAAGAGAAAAGAGAAATGCACGTGACCAGCGCTGGCCAGGAGTTTGCATCCCTGATTTGCCAAAACAGTATGGATAAGCAGTGTGCCAGAAATTCAAAGAACTAACTTATAGGCTGCCACCACAACAAGTGTGGACTTATGATTTACCCTGAAAATTTAACCACTACCCTCACTGGGCCACCCACAACTGTTCCAGTAGAAGCTAGAGTCAAACAGGCAGAATGTTATGTTACTTTACATTAAACCACCTTTGAATGAATGGCCATTAATATTTATATTTTTAACAATCTTTCATGAGTAATACAGTTTATATCTTTAATGCTTATCTGCAAACACAGAATAAGTAAGTTATGCACCATTATGGTTCCTTGTGTTTGTGTGTAAATTTAAATTGCGTTCAGATGAAAAAGGCCATTTTTATTTGTTCCTGAGTTTATATGTAAAAGTGCCTGACAAAATTTCAGGAAAAATAAAACTCCAAATATAGAACTCTGTCTCTTCAATCTGGCTTCAGCAGGGGAGTTGGACCAGATGATCTCTATGGTCCCTTCCAACTCTAATAATTCAGTGAAATTCTCAATTTCTTCCTAAAGACTTTGTGTGCCTGTACTGGTTTATATTCACGAACTCCTAATTGGCTGGAAGGAACCTCTTGAGGTTGGCTAGTGTACCCTTGTGTCAGGGTTCGAATATCTCAACAGATGAAGACTCCACAACCTGCCCATGCAACCTGTTCTACTGTTTGATCACCGTCAGAGTATAAGAGTGGTTTCTTGTATTCAGATGTTCAAAATTAGACAATGTCCCACTGGGAGTCAGAAGGAAAACAAGATCACATATCTCAGATTAGATGGGGCCCCTTGAGACAATCTAGTCCAATCCCTCTGCTCAAAGCAGCATCACCTAGAGAAGGTTGCTCAGGATCACATCTAGTCAGATTTTGAGTATTTCCAGGAACAGTAACTCTACAACCTGCCAGGGAAACCTCGTCCTGTGTTTTTACAGTGCAAAAGTTTTTTTTATGTTTAAATGGAATTTCTTGGTGTTTCAGTTTGTGCACGATGCCTCTTATCCTACCACTGAACACTACTGAGAAGAGCCTACCAGTAAGATCGCCTCATTACCATTATTTTCTCCAGGCTAAACAGCTGCAGCTCTCTCAGTCTTTCCTCATATGAAAGCCCCTTTTATCATCTTCTTGGCCCTCTGCTAGATTCAGTATGTCCACATCTTTCTTATACCGAGGAGCCCAAAACTGGACACAACACTCCAGATGGCCTCACCAGGCCTGAGTAGAAAGAGATCACCTCCCCAAGACTGCTGGCAATGCTCTTCCTAATTTTGCTCAGAGAGCTGTTGGCTGCCTTTGCCTCAAGAGCACATGGCTGGCTCAACTTGTTGTCCACCAAGGCTTTTTCTGCTAAACCACAGCTGGTTGGTGCCAAGCCTGTATTGGTGCATATAGTTCTTCTTTCTTTGGTGTAGGACACTGCTTTGCCCTTTGTTGATCCTCATGAGGTTCCTGCGTGGTCAGCCTCCTAGCCTATCAAGGTGTGTCTGAATGGCAGCACAACCATCTGGTGGGTGTATCAGCCATTCCTCCTAATCTTCTATCATTTGCAAATTTGTTGAAGGTGTGCTCTGTGTCATCATCCAGATCATTAAAGAAGGTGTTGATGAATGAAGAATGGCCTTGGAATAATATTCATGTGAGCATCCCATCAGATTCCATAGACATCTGTATGTCTAATTTGTTTAAATGTTTCTTAACGGATCCTGTTCCACCAAGATTAAGTCATCATGGCTCTAGGCCTCCTCACGAGTCTCAGGGGCTTGGAATTCCTGAAGGTCAGTCTTACTCATCAGGACAGAGGTGAAAAAGGCACCGAGTAGCTCAACCATTTCCATATCACCAGATTCCTAACCCATTCAGCAGCAGGCTCACATTTTCCCAAGTCTTCCTTTCACTCCTCTTATATCTGCAAAAGCCCTTCTCATTGCTGTTCATGCCCCCTGGCAGATACAACTCCATGTGGACTTTGGTGTTCCTAACCCTATCCTTCTACTCTTAGAAAGAATATTTGTATTTCCCCTGGGTCATCTGGCCCTGATTCCACCTCTTGTATGCTTCCTTTTTAATTCTGAGTTTACTCCAGAGCTACTTGTTCATTCATGTCTGCCTCTTGATACATTTGCTTGCTTTCCTGCACTTGGACGGGGACCAATTTTGAGCTTGGAATGGAGATCCTTGAAAATCAAGTTCTTCTGGACCCTATTATCTCTAGGACTGTACCTCTTGGGATTCTTTCAAGCAGATACTTGAACATAAAAAAATTCTGCTCTCCTGAACACCAGGGTTGTGGTCCTGTCTTTTGGCTCCTTGCAAAATCCTGAACTCCACATGTTCCTTGCAACCAAGACTGCCCCTGAACCTCACAACCGGACCTCCTTGCTTGTACATGAGGTCTAGAGAGAATACCTGCCCTCATGAGCTCACATGTGAGGAAGTCACTGATAGGAGTGCTTTCTAGAGAAAGCCTAACAGTCAGAAATGTACAGAGCACGCCTGGGCAAATAACAATGCCTAAAGTGCAGCGAAGTCACCAAAATAGAGTGGCTAAATGAGGTCTTTCTTTTATTTTTAATCCACAAGGCAAGCTATAAGAATAAAATGATTAAAGATAGGGCTACCGGCATCTATCATGCATTTTTGTCAGAGGTGTGATTCAGAACAGGTAGCATTGTATCTGTTACATTTCTATTTCACACAAATTCTAAACAAATAGTCTCTCTGCATATTTTACACTGTATTTATAATAGTGTCAAAATTTCCTTCATAGTAACAAAGTACTTTGCTTCAAAGAGAACTTGCTAAACAAAAAAAGTAGTAAGCGAGGCTGTAAAATGCACTTTTCTCTCCCTTCAAAAAGAAACAAACAAAAAAAAACCACAGGAAAACAAAATGGTAATCCAGGGAGAATAAAAATGCATAAACTGCCTTGGTATTCATGTACATTTTCTCATACAGTCTGTACCTTCTCACTCAGAAAAAGATTTTCCAGTGGTATATTTAATGCAGAAAAATAAATTACAATAACATAAATAATATCTTAATCGCAGCATGATTCAGTAAAATTCAATAAAGCTTCTTGTCAATCACGAAAGGTCACCTTCCCACCTCAACTGACCTGAAAGGAGATGTTTTAGCTAATAGAGAGTATTATGTTGGCATAACATAATTCAACACCAGGATAACAAGAAAGGAGACTCAGGCAAGATACAAGCTAGGCTACGTAAAGGCAGGAACAGCTGGCTGAGGCATCAAATTAGGAGGTGGCTACGGCAGGCGATGTGAAAAGCAGCTAGTTGCTGGCAGAAAGACAGAGAGCCCACAGGGCCAGTGAGGTGGAGGTATTGGAGCAAATACATATGCACAGCAAAAGCGCTATGCTGAGGAGACCTAAAATTCATTAATTTTAAATCCTAGGACTGGCTTGCTCACAGGGGCCAGATTGGCACCTGTGTTTCTTAATTTTTTCTACAGCATGTCAGAATCTAGCTGCTCGCTTGTCGCGAATGCTACGCATGATAAACAGCTTTCCTGTTGGCCTCCCAGAGACAGACTGCAATATCCTTAGGAGATCAATCACAGTGCTCTAGCCCACACACCTACTGTGTCCAACTTTCCCCCTACTTTAATCTGTCTTAGTTTGTTCTTTCTGCATCACAGAATTTTAATTTGTATTTGTACTCTTGAAAGGGCTCAACTGCAGCTCTGCTGCAATGTTTGACCACGAGAGTTTAATTTCTGTGTTTGGAACAAGGTTTAAGAGAAGCCTGAATTTAGCCCACAGCACTTGCCCAAGCCTTAAAAATCATTTTGGATCACCGGATCAGCAGCATGTCATTCGGATTACAGCCCCTTTCAGAGCACCCAGCCATGGAAAATTCTCTGTGCAAACTTGAAAGAAGAGACATAATGCCAGTTTTTGTTCTTGTCTAATTTACTGACCATTTTCAGCCCTTGGATGTGTGTTCCTTAAACTGGGTAGGAATAAGATGAAAGAAATGTTCTGATGTTGCTGTCAGCCAGTTGCATGAATGGAAAATAGTGTCTAATATTAAATTGGACTTAAGATTAGCTGCGTTGAAGCAGTCTCAAGTGAAATGCTCTGTTGCTGCCATCAATCAACTACAAAATTGAAGAACTTCTTATAGTTACTATGAATCACTTCTAATCTGGCTTCATGCAGGATGATGATTCTCAGTGTCCAGGACACTGTGAAGAACATGGACAGCACAGCGCATTAAAGATGCATGGCCATAAAAACCAATACATAACAAACCATTAAGGATCCAAATTCTTTCAGTGTTTGGAAGCACACAAAGGAGTTGAGGATTTGCTTTGTGCCTAGCTGCGTATTTCATGAAAGCAGAAAATACTTTTAAAATATTATTCATTTATTTAACATTAGGAATGTGCCTGTTAGAGCTGAGGAACTTTAAACAAAGAATTGTACCTGATACCCTCGATTCACCCAAAAGCTCAAGTAAACAATGACACTGGAATTGCTGACAGGAGGACCCTACCTGGGTGACTTCATCTTACGGAACATTACCATGCATGGCCTAATGCAGTCTTCTGTCACTCCCGGCGTATTAGAATGCGGTACATTACTCTAATACACCTTCCACATTCCTGCATGGCAGAGGGAGGATGCATGACATAAACTGGCCTTTGCCAGCTCACCGCCATGGAGAAAATCCACAGCAGCTGCCACCTTACACAGCCAGAGCCACACAGACCCTGGCTCAGGAAAGCCATCACTAAGCAAACTAGAATAACTGAAGATGAAACTCCACGTTCCTAACGTTCAATCTCTTTTTGGGGCTTAATATGTATACAGGTCATTCCTTGTACCACCATCCTTTACATGGGATTTTTGTTTCAAGTTCATAAACAAGTCTTTCAAGTCTTACTAAGCAAGCAGGTAAGTGTGGAAAACTTCTAGGGTCTGACTGATTTACCGAAAGAACACATGGGCCATGTTACCCTGACAGTAGAGCTCAAAAATGTCCAGTATTATCATGTGAACCCTTGAAAGAGGCATCTTCAAAGGGTTCATTGGTTTCAGTTCAGACCTACATAAATTCAGACAATATTTGACAGTACTTAACACTCTTGGTGATGGCCTAAGAAAAAAAAAAAAAAAAAAGAAAGAGGACAAATTGGCTTGAAGAATAAAAAATTAGTAACAAAGCCCTAAAGCTTATTAGCAATAAGCAAGACATGGTGAGGATCTGATATGCAGAAAAGCTCTGCTTATTTTGGCCGTTCAGTGTGAAAAGCTGAGTGCATAATTGTCAAACTGGCAGGGTAGCTCTCAAAAGTACCAAACCAATTAATGAATAGTGTAAATATCATTTAACTAAAAGACTTTGATAATCACTATATGGGTAAGCAGCTTTTTTCCCAATTTTGATACTCTTGAATTGTGTATTCATCAACATACAACTGCAGGAAAAATACAGTAGTATCTGCATCTCTTCATATTTTAGATATACTTTAACACTTCATAAAACACTAGCATCTCCTCCTTCATGTTTTAATAGGATGGTGCAGACAAGCTGCTTACTCCCTTTTCTTCTTCATTAGCTTTTGCTATTTCCCCAAGGAAGCGATGTCCTCCTAAAAGATTCCAGCCAAGTTCCCAGCCACAGATGCTGAAAGACCTCATACTGCCTACATGGATATTGTGGTTAATTCTGTATTTTTCATTATGATGATGTTTTAGATTATTTGTACTCATGTCTACACATGCCTACTGAAAGATCATCCTCTCTGGTAGCTAGAATAGATTTTGCTTTGTTAAAGTTGTTGTTTAGATGTGTACAAAAGAGTTCAGTGATATTTTAAAATAGTTATCACAACTGAAAAGGCTGCATTTGTGCTACTCCAGCCATTTTTAGTCATTGGCATCTTGTACCCTAGACCATACTACCACAGTGGTATGAAGAAAAATATGACTTCTAGCTCATTTCTGTGCACAGCACCACCATGACTTGTGGTGGTACCTTCTGTAATTGCACTGCAAGTCTTGCTATACCTGATGCTTTTCTTAAAGCCTCATTAGCTGGGGTCATGTGAGTATCAGAGAATACAGAACTTTGTTCAGAACACTTTGTTCTGACAAAGCACAACTTGAGTTCGTTACAGCAGCACAGAAAGCAGTAAGTCAAATAAAAAATGAAAATGTATTACTAGTAAATTCTCTTCTTTTTTTGGCCATTTTTTCAGAACTTCTAAATAAATGTAGAGGGATCATAGGTTTTACACAACAGGTCCAGTTTAAGTCATGTGCATAGAATTCATAACACAGGAAACAGTCACTGAAGGTGCCAACCAATCTTGATTTGATGTTGGAAGCAGGAGACACCACATGCCTCAGACATTACTGTAAGGTACTGCTCCTGAAACAAGACTAGGAATAGCAAACAAAAATTGACTTTTAGGATTCTATTGCAACGTTTTCTAAGAGTCACTGAGCAAAGATTCAATCTTGGCTTAAAGAAAAGGGCACATTTTTTGATCCTATACAGGTTTAGTATATTTCTGTAGTTTACTTTGTCTTTCTTTTTCATGTTTTTTTTTTTTATTTTATTTTTACAAAGTACTTGAAGATACCTTGACTATGAAAGGAGCTTTAGAAAATCACATTCTATACACTGCTAATCATAGATAATTCATAGCATGAATAGGATAAATTTGATTTTCATCTTGTTGGTTAATGGCCATCTGAGCAAGTACAAAATTGTGAAATTGCAGGAAATTTTCCCTTTTGTTTGCAGAACATTGTAGAGCATTTTACAAGCTGTGTAACTAATTTTCTATAAACCATTTTGCTTTCAACTTACTTTATGACTGCCTGACAAAGATATGCTTGTAAGGAGAATTTAGCAAATTATTCTCATGCTCTGCAATCTGAACATTTCTGAAAATTATTAGGCATTAACCAAAAATTTTAAGGGAACAGGCTTTTTAATATTGTTCATTGATGTGGTTATATATAGTGTGAGACATAAAAAAAACATTGTGAATCTGAGATATCATTTACTGTATTTGAGAGAAACTTTCAGATGCTAGACGAATTCAAGTATTTCAACTTCACTGGGGAAACAAGGTGAAGGGTGAGTTTTTAACTAAAGACACTAAAAGGGGTGGTATTTAGACACTGCAAAAAAACAAGTCAGTAGTCTCAGCTCAAATATTACTAGCTTTGGTGATGGCAGGGAGGCAGTCCTTGCTTTCCAGTCGAAGCTGCCTATCCCAATGCAATAAGAACAGGGTGATTCTTATCAATTCAGGCTATAGAGACTTGTTTTAATATTCAGTATGACAGCAGAGGAAATTCTTAGGGTAGTGGTATACCAGAGATGAATGTAAAGACTCTAAGATTAAAAGATCAATAAAAAACCTCCTTGAAACTCTAGTTACTTTAAGTTCATCTTAGCATAGAGAACCTTTGTTACCAGTGTCAGGAGACAATACAGAAGGTGTGGTGATATTCAAGGAAGCAACCACCCTTCTCAAAAAAGCCCAAACCAAATCCGAAGCATCATAACTATTGCAAGTTTTAGAATATAAAATTGTGAACCTTTCTATAAATGTTTTCTGGCTGCAGCAGAGGTGCCACTGGCCTGCCAGAAAGAGCAGCATAGACAGTAAACCATTCTGGCTTGAAAAATATTCTACACGTTTCACATTACTGTGCTTCTCTTGCCACCTTCTACCTCATCCGATTGGTATGTAAAACTTAAGGTAGGCACTGTAACTATGTATTTTTACAGGGCCTCCTACTACTCAGCCTCAAAATAAGCTGGAAATGGGACTATTACTAATGGCAACATTTCAGGACATGCAAATATGTGCTTGGATATGTGAGCAGAGTCCTGCTTTTCACGCTATCAAAATATGTTTTTTAAAGCAATAGATCTCATTTTCAGATTATTAATAGCAGAAATCAGCAGTTGCCAAGGACTATCTTCCAATACCCTAAATATCTCAGTAATATTTGAAAATACAAGCAATTCATGAGCCTGTCATATTGCACCTCACCCTCCTGCCTGTTTACATAGCAAATTTTGATTATAAAATAAAAAACTCCTTAAAAAAAGGCAAACTGAAATCTGGTCAAAGGAAGGAAAGTAAAGTCAATAACACAAGAAGAGTGAGAAATAAATGCATGGTAATAATGATAGCTTACTGAAGAGAAATGTAAAACTGTAAGATACACCTTTTTTGAGTAGCCAAACTTTAAAGGCAAAAGTTTCTCTCAGAAATTAGATACTTATTTCCTTACATCATAGATTTGATAGCTGAAGTCCTATTTTTGATATAGGGCTAAAAAATGTGTTGCATATGCATCCTTCAGACTAGCTGCACCCTGTTAATTCTTAGCCCGCAATAACAGAATAAAGCAGCATTAGGGGTACACTCCTGTAAGCCTCTTACAGTAGTTTTCTCCTCCCACAAACTTCTAAGAGAACAGTCAAAAAGAGAAATGGTGACTCTTCTGCCCTAAAATCCATGAAATAATGGCTTCTTTGGAACTAAATGATCCTCCTCCTCACCAGTTTATAAATCAGCTAGCAGAGATATGTCATTTTCTTTGCAAAAAGACAGAGAGGAAGTAAGCAGCCTTTCAGTGACTGCAATTCGACTTAGAGAAATGGAGAGCAGCAGCTGCAACATAAAAGAAACCTAAAAATACTACTTAAATTGTTCATGATAACAATAATGCATAGAGATTGTTACCTTCCCCTCAGATTTTAGAACTGTTAGTAAGTATATCATCACCTCAGCAGCAATTTTCTTAAAGGCACACACAATGAAGTGCAAAATAGAACCCAAATAATATGAATACAGATTTAACTCTTTTTCCTAAACATTGCAACACAGTTCAATTCAGAAAATAAAAAAAAAGAGATAAAATAATTTTCCTATAAAGTCTGAAAATAAATAGGCCAAATTAATTTTTGGTTTATATTTAGTGACTTTATCTAAGCTGTGGGGTTGAAGTGGACCTTGTACTTTACTAAGGTGTAATTAATCCCCTCCCTGTCCTATGTGGATTAGTATACCCCATTGCACCATGGTACATTCAAAACTCTACAAGTCCTTTTCCTTTCACAATTATAAGGACTCTAAATTTGTAAATTATCACTGATGTCTTAGCAGCAACCCGGATATCTGAACTAGTTTCAGACCACAGTGATAAAACCACTTAACCTCCGGTACAGGAAGCAGTATAGACCCAATTTAACACTTCCACCTGGTCATATTATACACTACATACATACATAAACATATAAAAGCCCACAGAATCACAGAATGGTTTGGAATGGAAGACACCTATAAAGATTATCTAGTCAAACCCACCTGCCATAGACAAGGGCATCTCTCACTAGATCAAGTTTCTCAAAACCCCATTCAACCTGACTTCGAACACTTCAAAAATGTATATACATATACAAAAATGTACACACAAATGTATATGTATATATACAGCCACAGAATCATAGAACCACTTAGGTTGGAAAGGACCTTGAAGATCATTAAGTCCAACTGTAAACCTAACACTATGAAATCCATCACTAAACCATGTCCCTCAGCACCACATCTACCCACCTTTTCAATACCTCCAGGAATGGTGACTCAACCATTTCTCTAGGCAGCCCTTTCCAAAACTTAGCAGCCCTTTTGGTGAAGAATTTTTTCCTAATATTCAGTCTAAACCTCCACTGCTGCAACTTGAGGCTGCTTCTTCTCATCCTGTCACTCTTTACTGGGGAGAAGAGACCAACATTTCTGGTAGCCATAGAGAGATAGGAATTGTTCTCATCTCTCTACAAACTCCTTTTAGGCAGTTGTAGAGAGCAATAACATTTCCCCTCAGCCTCCTTTTCTCCAGGCTAAACAATCCCAGTTGCCTCAGCTGCTCCTCATAAGACTTGTTCTTCAGACCCCTCACCAGCTTCATGAGGTCTGGCCTCACCAGTGCAGGGGGATGATCCCTTCCCCAGTCCTGCTGGCCATGCTATTTCTGATACAAGCCAATATGCTGCTGGCCTTCTTGGCCACCTGGAAACACTCATATTGAGCCAGTAGTTGACCAACATCCCCAGCTCCTCCTCTGGGCAGCTTTCCAGCCACTCTTCCCCACGCCTGTAGTACTGCATGGGGTTGTTGTGACTCAAGTGCAGGACCCAGCACTTGGCCTTGTTCAATAGATGTACACATTTATAGGGCAGGCCAAATTTATAGCTAATTTGTGATGCTGCACTTTGTCAGTTGTATTATAATGATGTATTTGACATTATCAACCTATATTCTCTGTTACTTCAGTATCTGCATTATAACATTGTATTTACGTACTGCTTGTGAATCCTCTAGATGTAATCTTCCATTTTATGTGTATCCACAATGCTGACATTTTCTGTTTGTGTATTTTTATTTTGCAAATATGATAACCACAAAAGGAAAAAAAAACATAACAAAGTTGTGCTTACTGTGCAGCAGGTCAGCTCCATCTCTAATACTACATCTGGCTGCCATTATTTAAAATCTGTGCCATATATGAGCTGTGGTAAATAATATATTGCTCACTACTTCAAAAACACATTAAATATAATTTTGACAAGTAATTGATTATTACATTTCCTTCAACTTTGCCCCAGATTGCAGGGAAGGTGAGTGAGAAGGAACTTGGAATCTAGCTACAGTGTAATTTTTTTCCATGCCTTCAATATTTCCCTAACTTTTACATTTTACAGTTCTAGGAGCCTCAATTCCAAAAATTTTTCATTAACACTGGTTCCTTGAATTATATGCATTTGAAGACCTCACCTGGAATGCCTCCTTAAAATTGCTTCAATAGGCTACTTTCTTTCACTTACATTTCAATTCCAGAACTATGCCATTTATTAAACAGATGTGAATCAGCCATTTTCACTGTCTCTGTTTTCTTTGGCCTTTTATTTCTCAATTCATTAGAAATGTGTTCTTTTTATGTTACTCGAGTAGTGTAGATTTACTAGCTAGTTTATAAATATGAAAGAAAACATTGATCTTATTATAATAAGTAGCCTGTGAACTGAAAGGTCAATAGACCATAAAATAAGTCTTGCACCACACCCTTCAATTGCTACTTACTCAGGATCATCAACAAATCCTTCAGAATTCTTGGTATTAGTTTTAGGATATGGCATTACACATGGACCAAGACAGGTACAGCTGAGCTAGAGAAGAGCTAAATACACTGCCTGCCCTTCCCTTTTTGCCCTCTCACAGTTTAAATCACCTTCTGAAGTATTCAGCCTGGATTCAGTTTCAGCATGACTGTGTGGCTGGGTCAACTCCAGTGAGCAAGCTGCTCGTGTCAAAGTTGGTATCTACTAACTCTGCATAGACTCTGTGGAAGAAATGGCTCAGTGGGGGGGAACCCAAGCTCGGTGCTGCAGACACCTGCTGTAACCCACCTCTCCTCACAACAGCATTCATATACCACCTGAGACTTATATGTGGGTGTTTTGCTGATAGTTTAAAGTGACAGAGGGCAGAAGAGAGCTGACACTACTCAGAATGGAGGACTGGAAAAAAGAAAATCTGCTGCCTGGAAGACTTTAGGGCACAGCTAGTTCCTTCAAGCTCATGAGAAAACAACATACAGAACAATTCAGAATAAGCAGACACTGTGTCTCTATTTGCCAGCAACCTCTTGTACAAGGATGAAGCCCTATTTTGAATTCCTAACTACTTTTTGCTTCTTACATACTGAGAAAGCACTAACAAGGTCACCTTGATCACCAGTTGTAAGGAGTCAGAAAATGAAGGCAAGAAACCAGCACGGCTAAGTTGAGACCTGCTGGTCAAGCTAAAGTGTAAGAAGGAAATGCACAGGCGGTGGAAGCAGGGACAGGTATCCTGGGAAGAGTACAGGGATGCTGCATGGTTTTATAGGGATGGAGTCAGGAATACCAAGTTGCAGCTGCAGCTGAACTCGGCAAAAGATGCAGAGAATAATAAGGGCTTCTACAGGGATGTCAGCCAGATAAGGAAGGTCAAAGAAAGAGTACCCCTCAATGAGCAAGACTGGCAAACTGGAAACAGATGAGGAGAAGGCTGCGGTACTCAAGAACTTCTTTGCCTCAGTCTTCACTGGCAGAGAAAAGTCCCTCCCCACTGTAAGAGAAGATCAGGCTTGTGACCACATGAAGAACCTGAACATATAGAAGTCTATGGAACCTGATGAAATGCATCCCAGAGTCCTGAGGGACTTGGCTGATGCAGTTGCCAAACCACTCTCCATGATATTTGAAAAGTCATGGCAGTCAGGTGAAGACCCCAGTGACTGGAAAAGGGAAACATTGCACACATTTTAAAAAAGGGTAGAAAGGAGGACCCTGGGAACTACCGGACCTATCATCCTCACCTCTCTGCCTGGGAAGATCATAGAACAGATCACCCTAGAAGCTATCATAAGGCACATGGAGGACAGGGAAGTGATCTGAAACAGCCAGAATGGCTTCATCAAGGGCAAGTCCTGTCTGACCAAGCTACTGGCTTTCTACGATGGAGGGACTACATCAGTGGAGGAGAGAGCTACAGATGTCATCCATCTGGACTTCTGTAAAGCTTTTAACACAGTCCACCACAATATCCTTCTCTTTAAATGGGAGAGATATGGACTTGATGGGTAGACTGTTCAGTGGATAAGGAATTGGTTAGATGGGCCAGAGGGTAGTGGTAAATGGCCCAGATGGAGATGTGTGACAAGTGGCGACCCACAGGGGGCCATACTGGGACCAGTATTGTTTAATATCTTCATCAATGACACAGACAGTGGGATTGAGTGAACCCTCAGCAAGTTTGCAGATGACAGCAAACTAAGTGGTATGGCTTACATGCCTGAGGGGCAGGACGCCATCTAGAGGGCCCTGGACAAGCTCGAAAAGTGAGTCCGTGTGAACCTCATGAGGTTCAACAAGGCCAAGTGCAAGGTCCTGCACTTGGGCTGGGGACACATCTGGTATTAATACAGGCTGGGGGATGAAGCAATTGAGAGCAGCCCCCCGGAGAAGGACTTGGTGATACTGGTGGATGAAAAGCTGGACATGAGCCAACAATGTGAGCTTGCAGCCCAGAAGGCCAACTGTATCCTGGGTTGCATCAGAAGAAGCATGGCCAGCAGGTCGAGAGAGGTGATTCTTCCCCTCTACTCTGTTCTGGTGAGACCCCACCCAGAGTGCTGCATCCAGCTCTGGGGACCTCAAGACAGGAAAAACATGGACCCATTGGAATGGATCCACAGAATTGCCACAAAGACGATCAGAGGGATGGAGCACTTCTCCTATTAGGACAAGCTGAGACAGTTAGGGTTGTTCAACCTGCAGAAGAGAAGGCGTGAGGGAGACCTTACTGTGGCCTTTCAGTACTTAAAGGTGGCTTATAAGACAAACTCTTTAGCAGGGCCTTTAGAAGGGGTAATGGCTTTAAACTAAAAGATGAAAGATTTAGACTAGATAGAAG
>JAOTQQ010000001.1:150062979-150147791 GCA_026546715.1 Gallinago undulata | reverse complement strand
TGAGACAGTTAGGGTTGTTCAACCTGCAGAAGAGAAGGCGTGAGGGAGACCTTACTGTGGCCTTTCAGTACTTAAAGATGGCTTATAAGAAAGATGGGGACAAACTCTTTAGCAGGGCCTTTAGAAGGGGTAATGGCTTTAAACTAAAAGATGAAAGATTTAGACTAGATAGAAGGAAGAATTTTTTTACAATGAGGGTGGTGAAACACTGGAACAGGTTGCCCGGAGAGGTGGTAGATGCCCCGCCCCTGGAAACACTCATGGGGCTCCAAGCAAATTGATCTAGTTGAAGATGTCCCTGCTTATTGCAGGGGGGCTGGACTACATGACCTTTAATGGTCCCTTTCAAAGCAAACTATTCTATGATTCTATGTTTTCACAGAAAATAACAACAAGAAAGAAAAAAAAAAATAAGAGGGGGAACAATTTTCTTCATTTTGAAGAAGTGATGGTGCAAAAACCAAAAATGAAATCCAAATGCTTCAGGGGTTGTCTGACATGGAAACAGTAAAAAATATGTCCCCCTAAATAATTTCTAACATCAAAATGTATGTATGGAAGCATTCAGTTCTCTCTTTGTACATCTTGCTGTCAGTATTTCCAAAGGGAATGAAATCTTAGAAAATGAGGTTCTAAGATAGTGATTCCTCGAGGAAAGAAACGTTTTCTTTAGTGGGTTTTCTTTCTACTATTATTGTACTTCCCGGCCAAAGACAGTAGAAGAAAAGCCTCCTTCATGGAAAAGTTTTATAGTCAACTAGGGCTCCATACATTCTCTTAATTCTTACTGCAGACTTTTATCTTAGTACAATGATTATAGCATGTGTGCTTTTGAATTCTTTTGAAGGTTGAGCTGAATTTCAGTGCTTTTTCACAGCTCTTTTATTGTTGAGCTGGTTTAAAACTTACAGAAGTACTTGATCAGCATGATCAGCATTAGGAGTAGTAGAATAAACCACTTTGATAAGGTCCCTTCTGAACTAAAAGCTGTCAAAAGTGTGCTTTAGGTAATTAAGACAACTCTACCACAATTAATGAAAAACTTTTCCTGGGTCAGACAGGCCTTTTGTATTGATTATTGGTTTCTGATCACAACGCCTTGCCTAACAGACTATATTAATCTTCTTGGTTACCATATGTACTGTACTTGTCTTGCGAACACAGTGTACGATATAGTTCAGACTGGCAATTGCTACCTCCCTTAAAAATACTTTTGCTTCTGGTCTTTATAACTTCTAGTTTTCTGTGCCTGAATGAGGCAAGAAAAATTTCACTTCATACTAAAAGGCTTAGACCATTCAGAAATAGCTAGTCAGGTATGTGATGGGTAACAAGGAAGATATCCATAATGGTACACTACCATTTAGTGTTTATCTAAAATGAGTTACTTGGCTATATAAATAAATATCAAACATTTTAATAGAATTTCCACCTTTTGATAGAACAGTTTTTCCTTACATTTTCCTGGCATAATTTAATTATGACACTCTAAAACTTATGATTTACATATAAAAGCAGAGACTACTTTGAAATAAATCAAATGCCCCATTAAAGAAGTGATCAGATTAATAATTAGAAGAAAAAAATACATTTTGCACTTAGACTTAAAACTTACTTTCTAGTAAAGCAGGTTTCATTCAAACAAAACACACCGAAGAGAATCAATGGAGTATTTCCAGTATTTCCACTGAAATACCAGACACTCCAGCCAGTAAATTAGCTTCATCGGGGGCCCAATTTAAATGCCTCTATGCAAACACATGTAGCATGGGGAATAAACAGGAAGAGTTAGAGACGCGCATACACCTGCAGGGTTATGACCTAGCTGGCATCCTGGAGACATGGTGGGGTGGCTTCTCTGCCTGGAGTGTTGGAATGGAAAGATACAGGCTCTTCAGGAAGGACAGGCAGGGGAGACAAAGAGGGGGTGTCACCCTCTATGTCAATGACCAGCTGAAGTGCATGGAGCTCCGCCTGGGGATGGATGAGGAGTCAACCAAGAGCTTATGGGTCAGGATTAAAGGGAGGGCAGAGACAGGTGACATTACAGTGGGGGTCTTCTACAGGCCACCTGACTCTACAGGCCACCTGAGCAGGAAAACTGAGCAGATGAGGCTCTTGTAGACAGATTGGAACAGCCTCACATTCACAAGTCCTCATCCTCATGGGGGACTTCAACCATTCCAATATCTGTTGGAGGGACAACACAGCAGGGCATAAACAATCCAGGAGGTTCCTGGAATGCGTCAATGATAACTTCCTTCTCCGAGTAATAGAGGAGCTGAGGAGGAGAGGTGCCATGTTGGACCTTGTTCTCACCACCAAGGAGGAGATGGTGGAGAATATGAAACTCAAGGGCAGCCTTGGCTGCAGTGATCATGAGATGGTGGAGTTCAATATTCTTAGGGTGGCAAGGAGGGCACACAGTAAGCTTGCCACCCTAGACTTCAGGACAGTAGACTGTGTCCTCTTCAGGGATCTGCTTGGTAGAGTACAGTTGGATAAAGCCCTATAGGGAAGAGGGGTCCAAGAGAACTGGTTAATATTCAGGGATCACCTACTCCAAGCTCAGGAGTGATGCATCCCAACAAAGTCAGGCAAAAACACCAGAAGGCCTGCATAGATGAATAATGAGCTCCTGGAGAAACTAAAAAAAGGAGCCTAGAGGATGGAAGCAAGGACAGGTAACCTGGCAGAAATACAGAGAAATTGTCCAAGCAGCCAGGGATCAGGTTAGGAAAGCTAAAGCCCTGATAGAATTAAATCTGGCCAGGGATGTCAAGGACAACAAGAAAAGCTTCTATAGGCATGTTGGTGATAAAAGGAAGACTAGACCCTTTTCCAGAAGGTCTGTGCAACCTGGTCTAGTGGATGGTTTCCCTGCCCATGGCAGGGGGTTAGAACTAGATGATCCTTGAGGTCCCTTCCAACCCTAACCATTCTATGATGATTCTATGATTTCCTCCTAACTAAAATAGTGCTGCAAACTACTGACAACTTATAGGCTCTATTTCCTTGAGCAGGGGAGTACCAGAACTAATCAGAGATTTTTATTGCTATTAATTTGGAGGTCAAGGGGCAGTGATTACCTATGTAGTTCCCTTTTTCTTACAAAGCATTTGTTCTCAAACTTCACTAGCTAGACTACTTTTACTGCAGTCAAGCTGTGATATCCCTCTTCCTTTCACTAAGGTAAAACCAGTGCTGTAGACCTGACTAACAAAAGGGATATGGAAAGACAAGTCAAATTAATGTGGCTTTGATGAAATACAGTCGAATTTCGGAATGAAAATGCATTGATCTAATGTCAAAGATTTATACATTTTTCAATTGCTTCCCTCTCATAGGTAGTAGCACAAAATTTGTTTCCCCCACTTTTTAAATAAATCATATTTAGGTTGGATTTGGACTGGACTAAACAGGAATCTTCTTTTGTAAATCTTTTGGAGAGGTTGGATTCATAGGACACAGGAGACTGCAGCCTTCTGGTTATTTTGAAGGTCACTTTTCAAAACTTAGTTGAGTATCAACTCAAACTTAGTTGGGTAATTGAATATGCAATACAATAACACTTCAGTTTCACAATCACACACAAAAGTGACTTGTAATTGTCATTGTCAGCAAGTTCATAGTTCCATATTACCAGCCTTATCATGGAATCACAGAATGGTTAGAGTTGGAAGGGACCTTAAAGATCACCTAGTTTGAACCCCCCTGGCATGGGATGTTATTTTAAGAAGTGTATTTGCAGCAAGGAACCTAAGACAGAGAGATTGTCACAAGTGTAACATATGCATCACAAATCCAAATTTCTGTCCCCTTTGATCATTCACCCCCCCCTCCAAAACAGCCCACAAAGAATCTTTCAGAAACCTTCCCACCATTTCCATTTTTTGACTGTTTTTCCCAAATAGGATTAAGAAGAGTTAAAAACATAGATGCCATATAAAAAAAAGATAAGCATAATGCGTAGTGTTCGTAACTCTGGTTGTATTGACAGTATAAAACCAAGCAGCTCCTACAGAAGACAAATCATTAGATGCACCATATGCAGGTGCTAGTAAGTCTTCTCTAAAAGGCTGGGAGATAGTGTGTAGGGGTGTACAATTCAATTTTTTTGGCTCCTTTCACCATTACAGCTTGCCAGAGCTGTGTTAACTTCTGCTTGACTGCTATACTCAGAAAACTAAAAGAGCAGTTTAGCTGCAGGTAGAGCTGATTTGCAACACTGACAGCTTTACCACCACCTAATTAAGAGTGGCTTCGCTGAACACTGCTAGAGATGGATGGGATTACAGCAAAATAAATGGGATTGATCAAGCAGTAAAGACATGCAAGGTAATGTGTGATTTTGCATAAAAATGACAAATTTTGGGTCATGCCCTCAATACTGAAAAGCGACATGGATAGAAAGAAGCTGATTAATCAAGGGAAAAGAAAATACATAATTTTCCTTTCCACAAAGTCCCGAAATCTTAGGATGGTCTTCTCCCTATAACCCATCCTTTCAAAAATTATTCCTGTGTGTCCTTTATGAATTTTTACTTCAGAATTACTTACCTAATGTGAAAGTATATGGGGTGGGAATTAAGAAATCTTATCTTCACAGCAGGGGAAGGACAGAAAAGCAGAACAGGCGCAAAGGAAAACAAAGGGGTTAGTACCATGGTGAGCTCGTAAGAATAGTTGACAGAACCGTGGGTGGCAATGATGGGGAATTGCCATTCATGGACTGCGAAACTCATTCTAGGGTAAGGATTTGCATGAGCCTCACTTCTAGTTCCTGCTCTTCAACTGGTGAGTGCAGTATTTTCCTAAAAACGTAGAACACTAAATGAAGTTGGGAATTAAGAAGAAAGAAAACATCATAAAAGAAAAAGGTTAAAAGTTTGCCATCAGCACATATGCAGCTGTTTTTAAAAGTTTATTTAATTAAAAAATCTATAATTGTGAATTGATTTTGATATATACTAAATCAAAATGAAGCAGCTAATTAGTAAACTAAATCTCTTCTGGTCTGTATGGTAACAGTTTCTATTGAAGTTAACTTCAAAGGATTTCTTTAAAAATATGAGCATCAAACATTTTTTTGAACAACAAAGGAACATCCTTTGATACGAAAATGCTGTTGTCCTATATTTGTAATATATAATTCTTATTTGATAATTCTCAGTGGATTTATAAGGTATCTCATAAGACTTGAGGAAAGAAGGACGCTGTAATTAAATGATAAAACAAACCAATAACATGAGTCTGACAATATTGATCCAAGTTCTACAAATTTAGATGTCTTCTCATTTGAAAATCATTCCACTGATTTTATTTTTGCAAGGAAGAGGCACAGCACTTTTAAAAATGGTCACATTAATATATATCATGAAGTAGCTTTTACATTTATACAGTCATCCCTGAAAAACAGGAAAATCTAGAAATTCCAGCTATTTTGTAAGCATTAGGTTTATATGATTTTGATTGCATCAAGTATTAAAAAAAATATTTATCTTTACTGAAAACCATCTATTTAATTATGGCCACTGAAATACATCCAAAACCGAAGAACTATTTGTAAAACATCATGATATATATAATCCCAGTGTATTTTTATCCTGTACAACTTCTTTAGGGAACCATTGTTACTGACATACTGCAATATACTCAATGAATATGCTATTCTAAATACCAGTGCAGTAGGAACTTTTTAGACCTGTATGTCCAATTTTTACTAACTAGACTAATTTTAGTGGATGAAATTTTGTGTGTCTGTAAACTGGAATGTGCTCCCTAAATGCTTCATATCATCCTCATGACAAGTTTTTACATCTACTTGAAGAGTAAGGCCTACTGAAAATGCAGTACCAGAATATGTGATTGAGTATTTCCATTGTGAATTCAGCTGGAGTCTTGAATGTTTAAATGACCTGGGATTTGAGCTATCATCAATGACTGTCTTAAAATTATACGAATCACCTCCTGTTGATGTCTCTTTCTTCTGATTATAAAGTGCCTAAGGTGATCAACTCCTATCAGCACATTTAATTGCCAGACTACTAAGACAGCCAAATAAATTCCATTCCTTCTATCTCTATGTCTGTACAAGCACACCTACGCATAAATATCTATTCTTGCCCTCATTCCCACACCCAAGTACTTTAAGTAATTTTTAAATTAATTTCTAGTTAATGTTGCTAACCTACTAGTGCAAAGAGTAAAAAAAAATATTTTAGAACTGCACCCATCACTTTCACGCTTCCCCTTCTAAGCCATTATTCACTCTTTGCACACTATATCTTATTCTTCTCTTTCAGAAATAGTAGGATTAACCTTACTGGTTATATATTCATGATTAATGCTGAACTGAAATGGTGTGTAAAGTCTGAATTGTACATTGATTTGCAATGTGGCTTTTTTATGTGAAAAAGTAACTTCAATGTCAGTCTTAATACAATTTTCCAGATACTCTGCAGAAGTAACTACACTGGTTCACACATACCCACTATACTGTCCTTTCATTTAAATGATGATGCCAGTTCTTAATGTTTTCCATTGACTAAATTTGTATTATCACAATCCACAAAAGCGAGGAAGTCTGTAGTGTTCACTATGTGTCTAGTACAGACACTTACATATAGAAACCTGGTCTTTAAGGTCTCTTTTAACTCTAACCATTCTATGATTCTATGAATATAAGCTCCTTACTGGCTTATGAAAACACAGGACACTCACATGTGGAACAGTCTTCTTAGAGATCAAGATTTTCACAGCAGTCAAGTGGATTTAGACATCTAAGTTCCACTGAAGGAATGAAATAGGTACAAAACAATTCTTGGAACTGCTGAAGCACAGTAGATCATTAATTCCAAGAACTAAGCAGTGTTCTAGAAATGTGTTCAATGTTAAATACAAGCAGTGAAGTACATGTTTTACAGCTAGAGTAAATATAAGGAACTTCCTTTTTCCATTACATTTATAGCTGGGAGAAGTAAATAGCTACTTTCTCCCATAAACCTCTAAATCTTCATAGTTTTAAGGAGGAACACTTAGCAAGCATGTCTCTTTTGCCTCAAAGGTTCATTCTATTTTTATTTGTTTCAAGACTGTTTGGCATTTCGATTTGTTTCAGTCTGCCATTTTTAATGACTCCAAAACCAATGTTGTATATTCACAACATTAGAGATTAAATCCTTCTCCACTACAGCCAGTGGCAAAATGCTTGATGAGTTTGACGGTGCCAGCATTTTATTGTTTCCCTTCTGCACTTCCCACAAACAGAAAGAGAGAAAATCTGGAGGAAGAGAGGATGAAAAAAACTGTGCTTGTCACATCCCCTTTCCTCCTCACTTCTCCTCTGAGGGACAGGTAGAAGAAGGTCTCTCATCATTGGTGCTTGGCTCTACTTAGCTCTGCAGAACACTGAGAATACCCAATTTTTCTTTCAGAAACCCAATCCGAGAGCAGTGAATCATCCTCTTTTATAGCTCAACCAGTGAATAACAACCTGCCTCAGAACAGTCAACTGAAAGACTGGCAAGCCAAAGGTGGTATTTCTGTATCATACACATCTCTTTCTTTGCCCGACTATTCTTGCAGGCAGATCATTGCTCCAGGTTTGGTTTTAGTTAACATCATTCTCAGCTGCAATAAACTCTGCTCAGTCTGCTCGATCCCCCAGGAAGTTACTCCTATCACTTCTTGAAGGATGCCTACTCACTGCCACCTCGAAGTCTCCTGGCATAAGCTGTAAGATCCTAATGCTGTAACATAGCTACACCTTGTCTGACTTCATCCACGTCCTTTGCAACCAAATGAAACAAATACCATCCACGGCAAGACACCATGTAAACCAGACTCCCACCCATACCTGCACCCTTACCTTTCCACAAACAATCCCAATGGCATCAATAAGAGGACTGCAGCACAAAATCCTTATATATTTCAATGACTTTACTGAGATTCATATATATACACCTATGCTTGCCAAACTGGATTTTTTGCTAAAAAACCTACTGGTATTCAGGAAACAAAATAAGAACCTATATGCTCAATAGCTTCTTAATGGAAAATTACTTCCTGATAAAAGTAAATCTGATAAAACCAGAACATTATTAAATCTGCAAAGCTATGAATTACAGATTGCTGGAATTAAGGTGATCTGTGCATGGTGTGTGCATGCAATAATACAGCCTTTAATGACATGGTCACCAAAGTTCTGAACTTTTCAGTGAACTTCAAGGGGCTGTAGGATGTGTATCAGTAGATGAAACACCCTGCAACATGTGGTGTGAGTAAGGCAGAGAATGGCATATGGAGAAGCATGGCTTCCTAGTTAAGGCAGCCAAATACTTCCTTGGAGGACTGTATTTGATGTCTACCTCTGCTGTGATGCTAACCCAGCTGTCTGAAACTTTTCCTAGCCAGTAATTACTACAGTGTTCCTCATTTCAAAGGTATGTGAAAGGCAAAAGGGTAAAAATGTGAATTTCCAGTGTGTTGCCTGCCATGTCCTGCCATGCTTTTCAAAGATGTAGCTGAGTGCTGAATTCTAGGTGGTTGTGCCTTGGTTATGCCTTACAATTGCTATAGCACCTTTTTATTTTTTTATTTTTTTACTCTAAATTCAGTGCTGCTGATATTTCAGACTTGTATGCAACAAAATCACTTTAAAGGAAGTGTGCAACCTACAGAAAAAATGGGAACTTTACTTAAAAAGGGGTAATGTATTAATATGAGAAAAATGAATTGGTTTGCAGAATGTATGATTACAAAAATTTTGCCTTTCAATTGAGCTTATCTTTGAGTGTGCTTAGTAGAATGATTACTATGATGGTGTGATGGAACAATATCAACCAAACAGACATACACTGATCTCAGCAAAAACCTTACGCTGTGGGTAGGAATAGTTAAAGTCTACCTGACACCTAGCAGTGCACAAACCAGTGTTTGCTTTAATAGGAAAAGATTTAATTTATCCAAAAGGAGCAGTACAGGAGCTATTCTGGCTCCACAAAGCATACAAAAGGCATGCACTCAGCAGAAAAGCAAAACCCCCACCAGAAGAAATGGTTCAGATTATCTTCCAGAGACAGAGCTTGAAATTGTTCACCCATAACAAACGTGCTCATGGGACTCGTTGTTTGCTTTGTTTCTGCCCTGTTTCAGTGACTGATGTGCATAAAGGTATATATATGACTAGGCATATGACTGAAGAGGCATGTTTATGAGTTCTGATTGAGTGGCAGCAACTAAATGGGTGAAGAAGAGTAGGTCTGAACAAACAGTAAAAGATTATCAGCCTTAGCTAGGGATAGCCAGAATAGACCTAATGTTGCTGAATCTTCACAGAATCACAGAATTCTTGGCTAGAGAACGAAGAAAAGGAAGGAAAAGAAGAAAAGGAAGGAAAGGAAGAAAAGGAAGGAGAAATTCAGCATTTGGAGATTATACTTTGGGCAGGGGATGAAATGGAGTGACTGAGGATAAAAATGGTAAGACTTCTCTTGCAAACAGCCTTGAATAGTCAGTAAGAGGCAGCTTCCCAGTAAAAGAAATGGCTTAGAAGATATGAAGAAAACTGAGAAGATATCCAAGATGATAGTACTGAGCCAACAGAATAACAGACTGGATGGCAAAACTGTATGCAGATAAAGAGAGCATGCGGGAGGGAACTGGGTGTACAGTCAGCTTTCACTAATCAGTGTTCCAGTTCCTCCTCTGAGTATCAAGGATCCTACAGAGGGAAGCGGAGGCCAGAAATAAAGAAAGAAGCACAGCTCATGTACTCCCAGCTCTGCTGTATTAGCAGTGTCTGTAGTAAAACACCTTCTGAAATCAAGCCTTCTAGTGCATATATCTGCTTTCCTAGGTCAAACTTTTCTGAAAAGTTTATGACTGAGAAGAGGAAATGATTTAGATACACTCTGGATACTGTGCAATTAATAAAATGTCACCACATAGATTATATGCACCAGGTGGCATTAATGGCCAAATAATGTCTAGCACTTAAAGTATGATGTCTCAATATACTATTCAAAGGATGAGGTGAAGATTAAATGAAAATGACTGACTGTGGAAAGCAGTTATGAAAAAACCTAAAACACTGGAATTTAAATATGAAATAGAATGTTGTGGGTCTAGGCCTACAAAAATATAACAAAAATTTAAGTCACAACAAGCAAAGAAAGTATCTGCTGAAGCTGCCTGGTTCTCTTCACTAATTAAACCTTCTGTGCTTCAGGTGGATAACTAAATTTTACATATCTAAAGTAAGTTAAACGCCCATTCCTGCCCATAGGAACAACCAGTTTGTGTGCTAGGAAAGAATATGCCAGCATTTTGCCAACTGTCCTGAGAAAAGGAAACCCATTTAACAGTTCGGCACTGAGCTGAGGTAGAAAGATCAAGGCTCCTTACATAGACAAAAGGAAAAGTTGTGCAAAGAACCCAACATAGCTGAGTGCCAGTTTTTCAGTTGTGATTCATTTCTGTCTTTCTCATTTTATGAGAAAGTAAAAGAAGTATCTACTGCACCACACCCTTATCCCTACCAATGCAGAATTGTTTTCTAGCCTTTTGTCCAGCCTGGCTTGACAATGGCCTCAGGCACTGGAGGGCACTTCCCTGCTACCACACAAACTCTTCTGCAGAATCTACAACATTTATTGTTGGCCATAAATTATCTCTTTCTTAATTTTATGCTATTAGTCTTAGTCATATTTCTTTGTACCATATACTGTACACCCTGTTCTCCCTCACCCTAATTTTATGTCCTCTCTGCTCACTCGTTTAAAAGACGTAGCGTTAACAACCAGGCATGTTTGTTTTTCTGTGTCTAAGTATTGCACTGTATCCTTTTTGCCCCTGTGCTATGAAATAATTTGTTAAAAACTTTTCACCCAAGAAGAATTAATTCTCTGGTGCCATCTGGTACTTTTACCCTGTTAAAGAAATGAAAGCCAAGAAGCAGCTAAAAAACCTGATCACTATATTCAGTCTGCTTAATTGGTAGCTGGCTACACAACTCTGGTTTGTACCTCTTCAGTTAGTTCTCCTTCAAACAACACCCAGACATGGCTCCCTCCATTCTGTACAATCTTCTAACAACACAAAAGTCTTTGCACCCTTGAACAATCTCTCAGGTATCAGTGCATGATCTCAGCATCAGACCATAAAACTATCGCTCCCGTGAGCCTCAACACAACCCGTGCATTATACTTAGAACTGAAAAAAGACACAGAGAAATAATTGTGCCTGAAGGACACATGGATGCCACAGGGGCTCAGAAGACACAAAGGGCCAAGCACTGTGTAAAGTGGGCACAATTGATCTGTTCTGTAGAAGAAAGTATGAAAGGCCACAGTTGACATGGATGCCTTCTGGGCCAGACATTCATCCTGGCCATCTCTAGCTAGAAAAATAAAGATAATGGGTCTATAGGAGGGAATTCACACTCTTATTGCAACAGTGCAGTTGTGTACATTACCTGAAAGCTCTAAGACAAGAACTTAAAATTATTTTATTTTATATGGAAAAATTAAAATAACAGACAGAAAAAAAAAGACTTCAAACTGCAAAATACTCCCCCTGAATACCAAAATAAATCTCAGGCTAGAAATCAAAGTGTGTTTATGCCAAAGAAGAGCTGCAAACATGTGCTATCAGTTCATATACGTTAAACATGAAGAAACTCAGTGCAGTGTCTTTCCCCTACATGCCACATCACCAGCTTTCCTCTTCACCCCTGTCAGGCCTCAAAGACCCTCTTTTCAAAAGTCTGAAGCAAACATAGGAAAGAAAGGAAGGGGAAGCAAAATTGTGAGGGAAGCAGCTTGAAGATTTGAATTTACTGCACTGTACAGCAGCCTTCAACTTGTTAAAACACATAGGTCAGCTGAAGGTGCTTCTCTCTAGCTGGCATTTTGAGGATTCACAAAGCATAAAGAATGTAGACTTTGACATGACAGCGAAAATACTTCTCTGTATAACAACTGCATTTATGTCAATGAAATCACGGATATAAAACCATGATTCTCAAAGCTCTAGGTACCTTCTACTGACTTCAGTAGGATTTAATAAATGCAAAATCCTTATGAAAAATCAGTATGTATGCTTGCTGAAGCAGGACTTAATTTTGGTTTAATTCTGCACATCAAAAATAGATTATTATGGCCTACTGGAGAAAGAGGAGGTAAATACTTTGGCTTTAGAGATTCACCCCAGAAGAACTGGACAGCTAAAATAGGAAAGTAAACACCCCTCACTCTGACGCAAACTGTAGAGTGATGGGCAACACCACATTTGGAGCTTTGGCTGCCCTCTGGCAATGTCCACCTCTTTCTACCGGCTCTGTGCTACTATGGTACTAGCACTGGCATCTGCTAAGGGCTTAAAGAAAGACACATGAGATGAATAAGTATGATACTGATTCTCAAAAGAGCCAGTGTTCAGAATACCAAGAATACGATAAGAAAAGGCCAAACCTTTTTTTTTGTTGAGACCTATTTATGAATAATTGAAAGTAAAAATTTTAATCTGAATATGAAATAGCCACTTAAAATGTTCAGAATTCAGTAAGAGCTGTTTATTTAAATACCTATTAGCTTAGACTCATCCCACTTACTCTTAGGAACTTCACTGAGGTGCTGAGAAGGCCATACAGCTTATGTAGTTTCCCCAGGACTACAAAAATACAGACAATGCAATTCAGCATCTCCAACACGTGAATTATCTTCAGATTCCAAAAATCCCAAAGGATTAGAGACCCCAACAGAATCAAAAAGATTCCAAGTGCATTTTTTAAAGTTTCAAAAATCAAAAAAGAACATTTAAAAAGTACCATCTAATAACCTACACAGCTGTAATTCATGACAATCTTTGCCGCCCTAGTAAAAATAGACCTTTCTTTGAGAAATACTAGAAATATAGAAAATATCTAGGGGAAAACAACTCACATGAAGAAAAAAAAAAGGTCCCTGCTAGTTTTATTCTAAGGCTCTGCAGTCTTCCACTTTGCTCAGATTTGTCATCCAAGTTACAGCTCTAAAGGAAGTCATGCTGCTACTGCTGCGTCCAACGCTTTGATTGCTGTAATTGTGCTAAACACAAAAAAGCTACATGACAATTTAAATACCTGTTTTCAGTTTGATGGGATTTGAAACACTGGACATATTTAACCCCAGAAAGAAAATTTTCTAAAGGAAACTCAGCTGAACTTTAATTTCAGTGGCATTACTGAATAGTTCCTATAATTCACTGACACTTGATGTGCCCCAAAATTTCTAAGTGCAAATTATGAGTACAAGCTGTACTGAAGTCCACTGCTGAAAAGAACACTAGAAAAATGGTCCGCTCTGTCTGTTCAGATCCTAGTAAAAAGACTGACAGTAAAAAAAATCCACATAGGTGAAGTTGTCTTTTAAAAATTCTATAGCAACTTGCACATTTTTGCTGTGGAAGATTTTTAGCTTATTAATTTAACCATGATGTTGGAAGAACTGAATGTCACTACTTAATGCCATTTATTGATGAACTGTACGGCCTTGTGTGAAAGAGAGTCAAGATTTACAAAAATTCCTTATGCAAAACTTACTATTTCTGGAACAGAATGTTTTTCTGATTCCTCATTTGAAAACTAGGAGTTACACAAAAGGTTCTACTTTCAGCTTGTCCAAAAATAATGGGAAGTTCAGAGATCCTGACTGATTATTAGTGTCAGCCAATGATTCCACAACTCTGACATACAAAAATTTTTGAAAATCTACTACCTCAGACAAATTACAAATACTTGTTCCTAAATCTCCCAAGGAGCTGCCAAGGATGTGATGTGACCACATTTTTGGCTGCAGAAGGCCCTCCTCTAATAAAGAATACTGCCAAGGAAAACCACCACCCTTTTAAATGATTGATCATTGTTTAACACCTGTCTGTTTTGTCTTTGTGATGGGATTCTGATACTTTAAGTCTGAAGGAAAATTACATATTCAAGGTGAGGAAGTCATGTTAATGAAATCTATTTGTTCAAACGCAAAACAGTGAAATCAACAACATGTTTTCTTTCTTTTTTGTTTAGTTTCTGTGGTTAGACTGCTACAAACTGTGGGTAGTAATTTACTTTGTAATGAACAAGAACAGACAGTTCAGCAAGTAAATGGAAAACTATGGAAAAGTAACTATGAACATAAAAGAACTAAGTCTAAGTTATTGTTAACATACATGCTGTATGAAAGTGGGGAGGAAGGGAAGGGAAAGAAAGAAGATGGAAGAGAAGGAAGTATGGGGAGGAAGGGAAGAAGGTTGGTTTTATGCCTTGCAGGAAGGAAATATGCATGCAGATCTGTACCCCCTTGAAATTACTTTTCTTTTAAATACGTGTATACAATAGCAGAAAAATAGAAGCACAGACAAAATTACAATAGGAATCTAATAACCATTAAGTTAATTAATGTTTTTTAATACCAGAATATTACCTATGGGATATTTGAAAGCTGTCTTATAAATGACAGCCTTGTCACCAAATATGGTAATCTCTTTTTTTCTAACAGTCCTGACACTCAAAGTCTGTTTCCCTTTCTGAGGTTTCCTCACGACTGGTAATTCTACTTGTATACACAAGCACAAACACAAACCAACCATACCTCATACCTTGGTGTTTATAGTCTTCAGACACTCATGTCTGCCCTCCTCTTGTTACTGATTGCATGTTATAACAGCTTGTGATCCCATCATTGTCAAACTTCATTGTTTCAAATTCTTTGTTTTATTGAAAAGGAGCATCCATCTCAAAATTATAACCAATAATCTTTGCACTACATTTTTTTTTAATTTCTGAGCAATCTCAGGAAAATCAGCAAAGCAATGCCTCAATTGTAATCAATTAAAAAGCTACATAGTTATTTTATGTAACTTGTTCCCACAGGATACCCTGGAGGCCAAAACAAATAAATAGATTAAAAAAATGCCAGACAAATTGATGGGTGATAAATCCATCAATAGATACTAAATATAATGGCCTAAATTTAACATCCACTTCAGAAAGTCCCTAAATGAATGATTGCTGGAGTCTAAGATAGAGAGCAATGGCATAAATAGATATCCAGAAACTCAGAGAAGGATGATCTATTTATGCCTATTTCTGGTACTGGTCAATTTTGGAGATACAGCAAATGCACTGTTTGTCTGCTGGTTTTATGCTTTTTCTGGTATCTACATCATGGGGCTTACTAATTTTCAGGTCCCTTTTAGTAAATAATGTCAAATTTAAGTACACCAAAAAAAAGAGTATATGGGCAAAACATGTTTGGTTCTCCAGTTTTATGACATTATCTTTTTAATTCATATCAAAAAAAGATAGAGGTTCTCAACACCGCAGCAGCAGCTCATATACATTGTAGTTACCCTGTCCCCTTCTTCCTCTAGTTAAATTGACTGCAGTAATTTAAACTGTCTGAATTTATGACTTCTTTTAGTAAAACAAACTGAAGTGAGCACCAGTTTACATTACCAGATGAGACAGTGAGCTGAGGTGTCCCAGGAGTAAACTCACTGCCTCTTCAGTTGCCATTGCTACTGTGGTTCAAGCCCCTGAAAAAAAGGGGGCAAGCAGACAGCAGAGGAAGGCAACAGCTGAAACGGCATAAAGCTGAAAATGAGCACACATTTAATGGCAGCTCAATTTGTGAATTCCCAACCAGAGTCTGAGAGTTAGATGTTGGGAGTTTTTACCCCTTTATTTCATTCACCATCCTTCACCATTTCTTCCCATATACTATGTACAAGTGGAAAATACTGGAAGTTGGTTTTTTTTTTAATTTATTTTTATTTTCATAATGCCCTGGATTTACTATCTTCCCATGAGGGTAGGAGAATGGTTGGATTTATGCAAATTCCTCTTTTGCCAACATGTTTAGTTTCCCTGCAGAAGGTTCCATTCCACACCATTTTTTTCACCATTTTTACTTCACCAAAACTAACAGCTTGCTTTTACATTTACACTTTGCATCTTCTGCTCCTGAGTTTCCTCAGTAAAACTAATATGGTCGTTTTTTCAGCCCTGCTTCAGTGCCAAATACATCCCTGAACTATCCAAGCTTCATTTAACTTAAGTAATTTCTAGGCTTTCTAAATGAGAACAGGGCATAGAAAAAGGAGTATTTTTTTTTTAAATGACAGCCTCAGAAGTTTAGGATTTGGAATCAATTTAAACTGCCTCTGAATAAACTCGTATAATATACTCAAATAATAAACTCATTCAAATCAAAACTTAATTTTAGCCAACTGAAAGAAAATATTTTTTTCTTTCACTGTAAGAGAGGATTTCAGTTAATTGGAAGAAATATATTATATATGTACTTAATTTAATGAAAGCCACTGTAGGTAACAAGAGAATAGAACTGAGCTGACATAACTTTTGCTTGATTCCAAAGTTACGCTAAAGGGCAAATTAGTATATAAATAGAGTACCACACTTTTCTGGTTCACCAATAATTACTTCCCATGAAGGAAAAGAGAAGAAAACCCACTTGCACTCTACTTCTGTTACTCCCGCAGTGAAAATCCCTAAGTACTGTTTCATCTCTTTTCTCTCCCTCTCACACTAAATTTTTGCCTCTCTAGCCATGTCTCCTCCACCCTCTAAATGTTTTCTGTCTTGCGATATTACTTTTTATCTTTTTGTCTCTCCTTCAAGGTTCTCTAAAATTCTGTAATTGTGCAGAATTCTGTAACACATTCTGAATAATATGCAGCATGAGGGACTAAATCTTTTTGGAGGTAAAAAGATATGATTAAATTTCTGACATTAATCATACGTTCAAGAGCACTGTAATCGTAATAATGTCACTTGCTTGCTCAGATCATAGCTTTGTGACCTTAAATTTCTTCCTTAGATAAAGAATATATGATTAAAAGTGAATACAGTATTTTTAATCTGTTGAAGATTTTGCTATCAAGAGTACAAGTGCACATATGGTTTTCTGAGTAGGTGACGACTTCCATTTATGCTGACATACCACACAGTGTTCCCAAGATTTTTCTAAACATCATTCCATCTCAAGCTGTGCATTTCATTTCTGCTGGACATACAAGCCCATGAACATGGAATTGCTGTCTGGCTCATTGCTCCCCACAGGAACCACAGTTCTAGACTTTCTCTGTTTATGCCAAAACTACGTATTGAGAGGACTGAAGATGTGGTTACTTGGTGTTAGTAATACCAACCACAGGTTCACAGGAGACAAGTGAGTTGAAACTTTCCAGTTCAACTTTAAATCAGTATGAGTACTTTACAAGTCTTTGCAGACAAGAAAACTAAGAGAAGGAAGGAGTGACAAAAACATTAACAACCACTAAAATTAACAGGAAATGAATAATAAGAAACACGGTGTGCCTATAACAGAGGATTAAAGGGGTAAATACATGCTCGAAGAGTTTTTGAAAGGATTTTTTCTGGAACCTGGTGCTCCGTTTTTCTTTATTTGTGAACTGAGAGCTTCCTACTGTGCTCGTAGGAGTAAATCACGGTAGGCAGGAAGTTCTAACACACTACAATGTGTTAAAGTGATATCAACAACAGCAAGATAATGTGGCAATGTGGGAGTCTCAGCATGCATTCATGCCAAATGGTTCATGTTGAAATGGAAAACACAAAGATTATTTTTCACTGACAAAAGAAAATCAATATTTAAAATCAATGCCAGTCACGGGGAACAGTGAGAATAAGTAACAAAAGACCACGAAGCACCTTTGGGAACACTCAAAAGAAAAATGCAAAAAATATAAAACCATTATACCAAAATAAAAGCCTCTTTGCCCCACATTAGAATAGATTTGCAAGTCAAAATCAGAAACCATACTGATACTAATTTTTCATGTTGCCACTTCCAGCCACTTCTACAAAAACTAAAGAAAACTTAGTTAGGTGTCTGATTTAGATTTCTTTGGAAACACCAGATTAACGCCGATCTTTCACAGCTTAGTCTTAATTTAATTACTATGCTGCTGTAAACAAGAGGCATATCCCATATGCACATGCTGCTTCTGTTGTACTCATCTGCCATGTGCCCACTGGAAATGCAGGTGGGCTCTCGGGAGAGACAAGAGGGGGTGCCCTGGCAAACACTGTGGTGCTTGCTCACCTGCCCAGCAGTTTAGACATACCAAGGCACACCACATACAAGATGTGATTCTGAAACTCCTGTGTAATCCCCTCTTTGCAGATCAGCAACATTTGTGTGAGACGAAGCAAGTTACAAAGGCTCTTCACAGAACCTGTACGGTATCTGTCTGAATTCTTGCTTGCTCAGGAAGAGCAGCATTGCTCCACGTGCCATTGCAATGTTGTACCTAGGTTAGCGAGGCCTGCCAGGCTGAAACCCCTGACCTGGTCTGCGGAAGTAAGTATGGTCAGACAAAGGCCGAACTAGTAAAACCCAACAGACTCAGCTAGTCCACATGAAGTGTCTTCCAAAACATGTTGTGGTGTGTTGATCCTGGCTAGACTCCAGGTACCCACCAAAGCTGCTCTATCCCTCCACTCCTCAGCTGGACGTGGGGAGAGAAAATACCACAAAAGGTTTTTGGGTTGAGATAAGGACAGGAACATTACTCAGCAATTACTGTCACAAGCAAAACTGACTCATTTTGGGGAAATTAGTTTAATGTATTACCAATCCAATCAGCGCAGGGTAATAAGAAATCAAAACTAAATCTTAGAACACCTTCACCTCACCTCTCCCTTTTTCCCAGGCTCAACTTCACTCCCATTTTTCTCTGCCTGCTCCCCTCAAGCAGCACAGTGGGATGGGGAATGGGGGTTGCAGTTCATCACAACTACCTGCTCCAGCATGGGGTCCTCCATGGGCTGCAGACGGTTATCTGCTCCCCGTTAAACCCTCCATGGGCTGCAGGGAACAGCCTGTCTCACCATGGTCTTCCCATGGGCCACAGGGGAATTTCTGCTCCAGCACCTGGAACACTTCCTCCCCCTCCTTCTTCACTGACCTTGGTGTCTGCTGAGCTGTTGCTCTCACATATTCTCACTCTTCTCTCCTGGTTGCTGCTGTGCAGATATTTTTCCCCTCTTACATGTGTTATCGCAGAGGCACTACCACCACCACTTATGGGCTTGGCCTTGGCCAGCAGCAGGTCCCTCTCAGATGGCTCTATTAGACATGAGGGAAGCCTCTAACAGCCCCCCTGTTACTCCCCTTGCCATGCAAATCCAATACACCTGTATTAGAGAGGTTTTTATGTTATCCACCATACATAAATCACATTATTTTTTCCTCCATCACTCCCCACTTTAGAGAGCTGGATCCATCTGTTCACCAACTTTGATAGCACGAGCCCATCTTATTGTAGTGCCTTTCAAGTAGTCACAGTAGGTTTAAAAACTATAGTAGCCATATCTGGGAGGGATGCACTTTCCTACCAGAAGGAACGTGAACTAAAGCAAAGATACCTACTAAGTAGTTTTCTCAAGGTCTACAGGAAATTTGTGCTTGGCCAGTAAGTTGAACCCATATCTCCACAGTCCCCCTTCATCCCCTTCAGCACTAGGATATTTCCTCTCCTGATGCACAGTACAGTTTGTTGAGGAAGTAAATTCTAAATAACTCAATAAACCAAGTAAGTGGAGTTTCACCAAAGCACAGACGCAGACCCATGTAACTGTTGAAACAGAACTTTTAATAATGTTCTCTTTCATATTTGGAGCAGTAATATTTACAAGCCCCAGAGAGGAATTAATAAAACCAAACTTACTGCAAAATTTAATTAAAATTATACAGGGCAATAGAGAGTCTTCACTACCTTTTTCCAAGAACTCCATCCTTCATAGGATATTGAATGACAATATACTTAACTAAAAAAGGTCAGAAGAATGCACATTAATTGAATGTGTCCTAAAGGCAGGATATATATTCTCCAATATGTTTAACTCTTTCGTAGATTCAGATTCGTGCACCATGATCTTCTTAAGGAACAAAACACACCCAAGCTCTTAGAAAATAACTACCACATATCTCACTAGGGAATTAATGCACAAAGAACGCCTTTAACATATTGCAAAGACTATGAATACATGAATTATTTAGGAATTCTATTTTCTTTTTACTTCAGATTGATAGAACTGAAACAATAATGCATGGTAAGATAAATAAAGGTGTGTGTGTTTAGCCAGACTTTGATATTTTGCTTCTTTGGGCTGTATTTTAGTCTGTATTTCATAAGAATAAAGCCTATTTTGGACACTATTCTAATAAAATAACATTTGAATGCACTGGTTTCCTTTGGATAGCTTTCCTTGGACTGATATCCTGCAAGGTCATAGATTACTGGAAACTCTGCAGATGTTGCACTGAGGGATGAAAAATGAGAAGAAAACTTCTAGTTGAGTTGCAGTTATAAAAAGTTACAACATCCACTGATGCATTCCTGGGAACACAACTTACTGTGTGTTCACACGATTCCTAAAAGGGGCAGGAATGCAATACTACGGACAACAAAGGCAGACCAGGTAAGTCACATGCTATCTTAACTTTCATCTGGAGGAGTTTTCATTGTGAGTTCAGCTATATTTTATCCACATGCCTGAGACTGTTACTTAACAACACCACAAACAATGTTTCTGTTGCTGTCCAAATCAAGACATAAATTTGGGAAGAGGGATTATCAGTTTAGAAATATGCTATAATTAAATATAAGGCAGTGGTTTGACAAAGCAGAGATACTTGAGAATTAATGGCTTGTAGACGGGATGAAAGGTGCTTGCCAGCTTAGAGTTCAGCACTGTACATTCCGCCAAGTACATGTATTTTAGTTTACACATTAAACCAAACATAACCAAGACTGCCAGCAAACATCATGCTATCAGATTGTTATAGTAGATTTAGCTTTCTACCTGAAGCAAGTTTTCTTCTTCCAGAAGTGACATTATTTACCTTGCAAATAAAAACTTTGAGATGCTGTACAATGGGCTGTAATAAAATGGGAATTATAAAATATTACTTATCTTAGTATGGATTTATTTAAACAATGAGGACAGAGCTTAAAAAACTCAACTACATCCAAGTCAGAATATTAAATTTGGAAGTTTCAAACACTATATGGCTTACTACCTACATGTCTCTTCCCCCTTCTTCTGTAAGCCTATTTTCAAGATGGAACAAGAGAAATGAGGTACTTCTCTGTTTATTATGATTAGTCCTGCTTCCTGGCATATATTATTGTATTTTGCAGTTAATAAACAAGCATTTCTGTTGTGAATAACCTAGGAGGGGAATCAATTTGTATATAAAGTCTGAGAGATAAAGGATGATTACTTATGGTTTTTTTATATTTAAAATATATAAAATCTTTCTCTCATGAGCACACAAAACAGAGCTCTTGTATGGAATATATTTTTCTAATATTCTGCCTTTGGCTGTGGTGTATCTTTTTTGTTGGTCTGTGATTTTCAAGAACAAGCCTACACAGCAGAAAGCAATGGATTAAAAGAAATTTATGACTAAAACTATTGTAGCTGTTTCTCACCACAGTCTCCTTATGCCAACATTTGAGAGGTGCTTGTTACATACACAGATATATTAAAAAGCTATGTCATACCTGTAGACACGCAGGAGCTCTGCCCTGGGGTTTATTCACATCAACAGCCACAAGCTGCCAACCTCCAGCAGCATCTTCATGAAACATCTTGAAAGGGAAAATTGTCAGAAATGGTTTATGTGCAAATACATACAAGCGAAATCTAATACATTTGCCTTAAGGACCTGCATACATTTTGAAGATAGCTAGTTTAAGGCAAGAGGAAAATGTGTCTTACTGCTACAGAAAGAAAGCAACATGCTCTTTTTTCAAAATTAATAGATGCTGAATTTTACTCAGATAACATCAAACACAATGTGTCTCTATTAGTCCTAACGTAGAAAAAGTTTCAATTAATCTCTGATCAGTATGATTACATGGTGGTACTGTTCAGAATAAATTCCTTACTAAGGTAAGCTTATCCCAAAGAAACACAAATACATTGTCACCAAAAAATAAGTTTCATGGTACATTTGGAAATAATAGACCACCTTGTCTTTTTTTACCGGCTAAATTATTTTACTCCAAGGATCAGACTTCATTTTTGTTGCACTGATGCATATCAAGAGTAGTTGTACAGTCCTTCTGTACTGTTACCCAGAGCTTGTAATTCCTGCAAATAGCTGAATTATATCCTGGCTCTAACAATGTGAATGGAGAAAGCTCTCTTGACCACAGCAGTATTCACGCTTTGCCAATAACCTTTAGAAGCATTGGGGTAGTCATTCTTTTTTCACTTTCCCCCCTCAGAAATTTGGACATAAAAAGATGCAGACTGCTGGACGTAAGGAACACTGAGAAACCATGTCGCTGAAAGAAAATGAATGGCTCTAGCATTTTGAATTGCCAATTGAGAGTCTGCATATACTATGTAATGAAGCGTGGCAAATATCCCGCCTTTTCCTTGACACCCAGGACCCAAACAGGTCACCTTGAGAACACAGCCAGAGCAGCATGGTTGAAACTTAAAAGCCATCCTGAGAGAAGTTCTCATTAGACTGGGGACAGTGTCACACAAGTACTGTGTTGCAATGCTGCCGACTCAGATCAGCACAGCATTCCTCCTCTTTGTACCACGCTTTAATGAGAAGTGCTGAAGTGCTTTACAAGAACCTCCTTTTATCCTTCTCAAGAGACCCCTTCCTTGACTTTGACTCTCGGACACTCATTTTCTTTTCTACAGGACTAAGTTTCAGGACCAGTTTAATGATTTATGAAGTGGGCAAATGAAGCAATATATTGTTGCTTTTTCTCAAGGTTATTTCATGTAGAAAACAAGCAAGGTTTTTAACTTTCATCTGGTGCTTTGAACAAGAAACTCTGCAAGAAATTTTCTGCCCTTCTTAACACAGAAAAAGATACATCTTTTTTGTAGTTCGGTAAGCTGGATTCCCTTTATGTTCCATTAGGCCGGTGACTCAAAGTAGCCATTTGCTTGTCTGCAGCCAACATGCTATTATTATTTTGTATGATGCAATTTATATTCAACGTGTTCATATTCTTTAGCGTGATCATGTTATTTTGGGAATTTCTTTCATCCTTTAAATTCCTTAGTGTTGTTGGCTGCTTCTTAAATTTCCCTACATTAATTTCTCTATTCCATCTTCTAATTGAGAGTCTGCTGGTTAAACCAATATGGCTCAGGAATTTGTCCCACTGGAGATGAAACAAACATTATGTTCCTCAGCCTAAGTATGTGTCATGTGGAAAAGTAATTTTTTTGTTAGATTTTAAATTGATATCATCAAGTCTGCTTTCACAAAGACATACATAGAGTAGAAATTATTGCCACAAAGTCTATTTGAGGTAAAAAAGTAGCAGAGGGCAGAAAAGGACTAGATTTACATATGGATTACAGGAATATCCAAAGGAATATCGGAAAATATTAAATACATATTTTGGAAACACTTAAATCCTCTGGCTTCAGAAAATAAATAATCTCTAGCTACAGAGGTTAGAAAAATTTTCCTCATGGGTATATTTCTCATATCTGTCTTCCGAAGATTTTTTTGCAGGCAGTCAGTACTGGTCCCTCTTATAGATAGCAAACTGCACTAGCTTAGAAAAGCCTGGTTTTTTATAGAATGAGGATACATATGATTGTTACAATAATGAGTGGGAGAATTGAAATCTCAACCCTTTAGCCCCCGTTTTTCATAGCAGGTCTTTCACACTATCGAGCCCACACATACAGCCCGTTCCTTTCATGGCTTCCTCCTACTCATTCTCTCATATTCAGGGTCTCATTTTCTGTAGCTATCCCAAATATTAGGGTGGCTCTTACACTGCCTCAGCACCTCATTCTTCCTTCGTCTCAGTATGCCCTTCTCAGTTCCAGGTCCAGCTTCCCCAGACACTTCAGCTGTCCTCTGACCTCTCTTCTCCAAGCTACAGCTAGCAATTTCACCTCTTTTCCTTAGGACAGAAAGTGATATATTCAATAGCAACTCTAATTTCATAACCACCAATGACATGATAAAAAAAGCATTATCCTACTTTATTAAAAGAAAATAAAAAGTTAGTGATAACATAGCTATACTGAGAACTACATTAGTCTTCTCTATCATTCTTTTGAAAGAAAGCTTAGTTGGATAACATACTCTAGAATTTGATTTTAAATCAAAATTCATATATCGATTTTAAAATATTTGTAGTAACAATCTAGGTCAAGTAAGTCAGATAAAATAATAATTAACAGCATTTTTTTCTTATAATTCATTAATTAACTAAATCCAATCAAGTCCCCAGAGAATCTCAGTATCTCAGGTGATTTACCTGGGTGGTGGCAGTTGAAGTTGTACTGCTCCTGGACCCCCACATCTGCTGGAACTGCACTCTAATTTCTGCAAATGTTTCAATGATGACTGCGATGAAAACATTCTGAAAAAAAAAGAACAAGAAAGAATGGCTGACACAAAGCTTAGCAAGAAGAGAAAAGAAGAAATTATTTCTAATAGGATCTACATTTCAGACAGGTTTCAAAATACATTTTTCAGTACCTTAACAAGCCAGGCCAGAAAGAAAATTAAGGTGATGAAATAGAAATATGAACGCCATCGGGGAAAGCTGTCGATTGCTCGGTACATAAGAAACACCCAGCCTTCCTGAGAAGCAGCTTCATAAACAGTAAATATGCTTGTACCTGTCAAAGGAAAAATGAAAAAGTTTGGCATTAAGCCTCCCTGAAAATTTTTAATATCTGCAAACAATAACCTTTTATCTATTTTATTTTCCTTTTCTCTAAAGGGTATCTATCAGATCTTTTTTCCTCTCTTCAAAGATAAGTTTTTCATGTGCATTTCCATGTTTCTTCCTTTTCAACCTGAATATGAATTGGTTTTTTATCCGACCGGATTCCCTTCTCTCCCTGGACACACATACATAATCCCTTGGACAGGTTCACTGGCAGTATGCAAATGTCTCCAAAGGCAGAACTTGTCCCATTGTGAGACTTCAGCAGCATCCATGAGAAAAGGCAGTTTTAATTAAAACTATCAGGGTCAGCATTCAGCAGGTGAAAGGAATCACTATTAATATCAGCAACACGGAATAAGCAGCAACACACCGAGAAGGTGCCCAAGACTAACAAGCACACTTCAGTGTTTACAACAAGCCGCCGAACAGTTTCAAAACTCGGGCTGGTAGCCAGGGTACCTACATTAACATACATTTGTTGCCTTAAAAAAAATTAAAGCATTTTCAAGTTGAACTTCCTATATCACTCCGGGGAGAGGAGGGAGGAGAGGAAAGAAAAGTTATGAGGGGTTTATGTGGGCAGAAGCCATTTGTGAATAAAAGCTATGAAGTTACTAATTTTAAACTTAAGATCCAAACTCGTCCTAGTGTCTGAGGGATAACATGCTCCAGCCATCTCCTCCTTCCTCCTTATCTCTGCAATGAAAGCTTCAAAATACAGACTGCAGTTAGGGCTCATACAGCATTCTTGTTTGAAGTTATTTTTTTTGTTCTGAGAAGGAACACAAACTGTGAAATTAAACTGTGAAATCTCACAAACCACTGTGAAATCATGGAATTGTCCTACAGCCACCTGCTAGCTTCACTCCACTACTGCTTCCTTTCATGAAACATCTTGGATAAAAGAGAGGGAGCATGATGAGTACTGCCCTTAGCAAAACACAGCAGCTGCTAGCAACATCCAGATGGTGAGCATGAACTAGCCAATCTGCTACCTGTATCCTCTTCCCAGAGGAAGGACTGGTTCTAGTCAGAAATTCCCAAGCCCAGGAATTTCTGGCATTCCAGAATCACACCAGCCTATACGAAGCTCTGCACTGTTATTCTGAATTTGCAGCATCTACATCCTTTTGTCTGCTGATGCAGGTGGGTGAGATGAATTTGGAAGTGGTTTTGCCTTAGGGAGTCCCTTTTGCAGAGAAATCTTCACTGATAAGAGGAGACAGGGATGAATGGAATTTTTGCTGCATGAACTCCCTCCTTTGATATGTAGGTGTTGAATGGTTAACGTGGTCATGGTGCGTAGGAAAAAATGTTAATACTTTCTGTTAATTTTTCTGGTTATTGGATTCCTTCCTATTTACTGCATATGCTTCTCAGGACCCAGGGACAGAAATAAAAATAAAAGGAAAGAAAGTGTAGATAGCAAAACCCTTTCTGTTTCTTCAGAAAAGAGAGTGGTCTCTATCGATACTGAAATATTCATCAGTGATTACTTCATGGGTATTTTGCATTTCAAAAATCATAAAGTAATGGTTCAATTATCTAATATTATACTGTTGCTGAACTGATTAAATTATTGAACAAAACAGTGCTGTTGAGGACAGGCAGAGATTAAGAAAAAAAAAAAAGAAGCTATTAAAAGTTGCTGGCTAGGAAACTGTAATTAGTCATTACCAATGGGAAAGTCACAGTGAAGATTAGTAAAATAGAGGGGATGTCATGCAAAGTATTTATAACACATACACTGGGCCATCTGCCACAGTAAAGCAATACTGTGAATGGACAAAAATGCACAATTAACCCAATTAAAATAATATGTGTTTGTCTGTGGCATTTATATGGCTTGTATATAACTAGTACAGGTGTTCTTAAGGCTATTAGAAAGCAATCACTGCTAAGAATATACATTTCTTACTTAACATATGTGACTAGAAAGTAATACAGCTTTCAATACTCGTGCCAGGAACCATGCTGTTAACTATCTGTGTAAATACTGTTATAATTGGATACAGGATAAACACATGACAATAAGGGATTCAACACCATGAAATGTTTTGTTTTCAAAAAAGAAGAGTAATTCTTAGTTAACATCTGCCTTACTGCATGTTTTTGCTCTTTCAGAAGTTACATTTGAAGACAATCAGCAACTGGTTCTAATTTTTCAGAGTATTTCTTCAATATCTAACTATATCTTCCTAAAGCAACACACGGCAGCATGCCCTGTTTTTCTCACCACATTCAAATCCATACAGAGGGAGAGTGAGTATCAAAATTTTAAATGATGGTGGGATGCATCACAAGAAAACAGACGTGGCGATGCTGCCATTTGTAAAATCTAACTTACGCCTCTTAGATTACATGGCAAAATTCCCCTTCTCCACAGATGCCAGTATTCTATCAGTGACATAGTGTTGTCATCTGCTAGTTCAGAAGGCTTAAGTCCTGACTATGTAGTGCTAGGGGTCCCATGACAGCACAGAACATCCTGTGGTTTGAAAAGCAGGAATGTGGGTGGCAGGGGGAACAAGGGCTTGAAAACCTGCAGAGAGGGGCTATTCAGGTACACAGTAGGCCCTAGATACGTAGAAGTGTAGTCATCTCTTGTCAGTGTCCTGAACATTTAGATCAAGATTCATGCAATCAAAGTACAGGCGTCAGTGAGATACTTCAGTCATGAAAAAGCTTTGAACCAAGAAAAGGGTTAAACACATGACTACAATGACATTACTCATCAGTTTAGGCACGTTGGCACGGGTAACTTGCTGAATTTGGGACCAGGAGCTCAACATCTGCAACTAAAATATTGTTAAATCTTAGTAAATAAAAATATCTAGAAAATATTTATTATAATTTTCCTAATTGTTTCAGTAAATATCTAAAACTTACTGGCAAGAAAGATTAAAGTAATTTAGGAGGAACTTTCTGATGACAACAAAAGTAAAATAAAGGAATATACTTGGCTTTTTTTTGTTTTAGTGCTTTTGTTTGAACTCGTCTAATAAATCCCACATTTTGTTGTTAAAATAAATCAACTCCTTTAACCACGCTGATGGTTAATCAAAAAAAAAAAAAGTAAAATATTTCTCAATACACGGATTAAAACTAAATAAATCACTATCATAACCTGTATTGGTCTCAAGAGACTGCTTTTATGCAACCAGTAAACACTTCTTTCTACCTTTGGAAACATTTTACAACTGTGCATTATGAAAACCAAAATAAAATAGTTCAGAAAATGAAAGATTTAGTATGGGCAAAAAGAATGAATCTTGCCCAACTTATGCAACATTTTCACTTTCCTCATACCTTACAGAAGAACAGACAAGGAGAGACAAACTGTGCCCCTACTAATAATGCATATTTAGGTATATGGGCATTCAGCACTGAAATGCAGGGGGCTTATGCCTTCTCCAATGCATAAGTTTCTACCAGCTGGGAGCATCAGTGTGAAGGGGTATGGAGGAAGTGGTTGCTCTGACACCCAAGTGGTTCCCCTAAAAGAAACTTCTACTGGTTTCCATGTCATTCCAGGAGACAAGACCACCTGGCTCTTCCATGCTATACAAACAAGTAGAGTAGCAGGGAGAAAAGAACTGAAAAAGCCAGAGGATATAGGTGATGATTTTCCATAGGGGAGTGAAGAAACCTATCCTGCCAAAACCTTATCTTCTAAATACATAAAGAATATAGAAGCTATTTATTTAAAAAAAGGACTCAGAGCCGACAGAAGAGTATCACTATGCTGGGATGGTGTTTTACATATTGTGTTTTATATTTATGCAAATTTTGTAAACACAAAGGAGGATCTGCTGCTTCTGTCACACCACCATGCTCTGTGACAGCAGCTCTTGCTGCAAATGGACATCATGAAAAAGGGAGTGCACTGAATAATTATGTAGTTTTATAAATGTAAAATTAAAGGAGCAGAGCTAAAAAGTCACATGGAAAATTCATTAAATCTGGAAATAGAACACTTTTCTCCCAACTCTATGATATGTTCTGGCTTCTAGTTTCAAAATCCCATATTATTAGGGGCTGCATGATGTTGAGGTGTTCTCTTGTATTAATATCTTTGTGCTATGTGACTTGTAATTATTCCAAGCGAGGAACAAAAATGAAATCTAAGCTTAGGTATGGCATTAACTCCAGCATTTTCTGCATGTGTAACCTATGTTTATTGACTACCTTGGTTTACTACATCAGGATTCTCTGAGTTTTCTTGTGCCTGCTGTGAAGCTTCTAAGAAAGAATATCCACAGGAGGGCTACTTTATGTAAAAACAAGAAACAAAAAATCAACTATAAAAGTTTGATATTTTTTGTTTTTAATCAGAAATTCTTCAGGCAAGTAAAAAAGCACGCGTTGTTATTATAAGCTTATACCACTACATTATGTCACCCATAAAATGCCTAGATGCAGTAACGTGCTCCTTTTCCTTACTTTACAGTAGCCACTAGATGGCGATCGTGCACCTCGGGCACATCTGGAACATCAGGCAGCAGAGGAGCTACCGCCCCGGAGGGTGCAGGCTGATGAACTCCCGGTGCACTGGCAAAAGACTTGATTTTTCTATTTCCCAGCAAAACTAAGCCGCCTTCTACCAGGTGCTGCTGTCTAATTTAACTCTATCTATTGTCCTGAATACTGAAAGGTAGCCTTCCTTAAGATGGTATTGCAGATCCTACGTCCATGAAGAAACGTTCTCTCACTTAGGTTACAGAAACGTTATCATCCCTGTTTCTGTCCCTGCTCATTATCACTGATAAAATCATGGAGCTGAATGTTCCTGCAAGGTATGGATATTCCCACTGACCAGCCAGCTTTTAATTTATGTCTTATCTTTCAGTATCAATGCATGTGTAAAACATTGCGTGCAGCCAGGGTTTTCCAGCTGTCTTACACTATTGCTTTGGTGAAACTACAAAGGAATAAAAATTACCCAAAAATAACAAGGACAAAGTTGTTAGCACTTCTGGGAAGCAGCTGGTAGATATGACTGAAATCAATAAAAAGATCAGTTCCTGAATGGCTTCATGGAGTTTCTTACTTGTCTCCGAGTGAGCAATCCAGTCTATTTTATTATCCCAAACCAACTCTTATCAGCCAGTATACAAGTCAGCAGAGGAAAAGAAGTCACAAGAGGAAAAGAAGAAACCAAAATATGCCCGTGCTCTGCTCCTCCTTTGAAACCTCAGATCCCATTTCCCTGTGACTGAGCTGTGGAAAAGATGAGATACAGAAACTGTGCAAAGCACTGATTTACAGCATCAGAACAAACACACTGCCAGTCTGAACACAGTACTTTAAGCTTTGTAAATGTAGGGACTTCAAACATACAGTAAAGATGTGTTAGTGATTCTTCACTTTGCAACTGCTTCCTTATGAGAAGAAACTATCTGTGGGCATAAAACCACCAATAGGGAGATAAAGACAGCAAATGTAAGTCCTAGGATCAATGCAATTTGTTCTACAAACTTAGTAATGGAAAGATGGAAAATCAGCCAACTTTCACCAAAAATTTTGGTGCACTGTTTGCAAGTATTTTAGAAGTTTTTTCTCTATTCAGAAGTATTAGCTTACTAATATGAATGGAGCAATGCTGGCATATGTATTGACTGCACAGGGTACATAGGAGCATGGCAGTTCATGCTTAGTTAAATCATGGGTGTCTTTCACATGATAGTGCTTGTGCTCCTTGATGTAATATTTTATGCTTTACAAAGAGAAATCCATTTCACTTCTGTCAGCAAGGGCACGTAAACAGGGACAACCATTCTTCAAAATGACTTTAGGTGTGCATGTTTATGGATATTTAGCCTGACTCTCATTTACACTTGCTTTTCCTTAATACTTTGTTGATTAAAATGCTCCTCGGCTATATGTTCACAAATAAGCTAGCAAATAGGGATCCAAAACTTCAGCAGAGCTCATAAGGTGGCTTTATGTGCATAAATACTGTCTGCTTTTCCCTTTTTGTAATTACACACCTGTAGTGCTAATACACACTCTCTTTTGTGTGGCTGCTTTTTCTTGCGTGTGGCAGCTTTACGAATTTTACTGGCAGTTAATGAGAATAATGGAAATGCTGAGTGTGAATTGTTCACACCTCACACACCACTACCTGGAAGCTCTGCAGCACGGGCAACAACTCCAACCTCTCCTGCTCCCTAGAGAGTCTGTTTAAGGAGTCAACTTCTCTCAGATCCCTGAGCTCCCATCCACTACAGAACAGGGAGGGCTTCAGGCTGGAGCCTGGAAGTAGGACACTGCCATAGCTGTGCTTTTCCCTATCAGAGAATCAAACTGTAATAATACTCACTTCTCAGATGTAGAAACCGAGAATAAAGAAATCCCCAGGCCCTGGTTTTAAGAGTGACAAATACTGTGAAGACAGGCCTGCCACCACCTCAGTCTTTCCAATGAAATGTCTCTGATTTAAAGTACAGTCATAGCAGAGTAAATGACTACTACAGTAAATGTTATGACAAAACTGTGTAACATAAAAAATGTTAAACAGAAGAAACTCTATAATTTGTATTAACGTATTCCTTTGAAAATGAGCCATCATTTTACAGGACTGTTACTTCTTCTTTTGAAATACATTATGTATGTAGATGTTTTTAAAACCATACAGTAGAAGTGACAGTCCAGAAATCAAACATTCAGAAATTCACACAGATTTTTACATTTAAAATTTAATGATCACTTTAAGGGTTATCATATCATAAAGACAAATTTAAGACGGGCTCTCTGTACAGATATTAGATATTTGGACTGTCATTCAGCCATATATTATGCATTGGGAATGACTATTAAAATCAAGGTAGTGATGGATCTCTTTGTTATACAGAAAACAAAGTATGCAAATCTTCCTTGACACAAGGCATGTAAATTCAGCATTGACTTTCATACACTGCCAATCAAAACTATTCAGTTGTTGTACCAACTTTCCTAATAGTCATAGACAGAGCAATCTAATTCATTTTAAGTGCAGTCATGAAACAGGACAGCTAGCATGCATCATGATGTCAATTAATTTGCTTAATTAATAAAAAAAAAAAGTATCTGCTTTGTAAGATGAAAGAAGTATGGATGAATGAAATCATAGGACATATTCACATGGTAACATTTCCATATCTAGAGTGACTATGATGATACTTAACCCAAAAGCAGAGTTAAATAAGTAGCATGACTGTAAGCTTTACCTAGAGATCCTTTCATCAAGTCTTGAGTCTGATTGGTCAGCCAGATTCAACTGTGTTGAAAGCATGAAAATGTGTGGAAACATAAAAAATACACTAAAAGAAAAGATACAGGAGCTAATGAGAACATGCATTAGTGATTCAGCTGAACAAAAGAGTAACTGGGGGACCTGGAGATGCACAGAGACCCTAAAACTGTGTTCATGTTTGTGAAATACAGATTACAAGAGATTTCCTGACCTAAATGGAGCATTTCCAATGTGATAATTATATTAGCAACAACTCAAAAATCAGAGAAGTTCAAGACAAAAAGCCTTATAGGAAAAAAAACGGCTAGCACAGTCTATAAAGAAAAAAAGATTATGCCCAGAAAGTGCTAAAAAAGATTTTGCAACCACTTTTCAAACCTACAGTAGCACTTTTTGACCTCCACAATAACACGTTTCCTTATTTCCAGTCGCAGTGCAACCCCTTCATCCTAAAGTTTCAAACAGTTCAATAAATCAGCAATTAAAAGAACCCCACAGCACAAATATTTAATCAAGGAAAGAACCTTCGCTCCCCTCACCTAAGGGACAGAAGAGGCCCAAAGAAAGCTTGATATCCACTGTACAAGAACCCATGCACCCATGCGGTCGGTTGACTGTGTGTGGGAAGTGGTTGGCCAGTCTGATGATGAGTAACAACAGGATAGGTACACTGGTAGACAGGAAGGTATTCAAGGAGGAAATTCCACAGCATAACATTTCAATAGCTTATAAAGGCTATATTTATATTTTTTTTTACTGCAGGGTAGGAGAACAGCTTCAGGGAACGTAGAAGCTGCTGCTGCTGCTCTGAAACTCCGTTTCGGTTGCATTCAGTTCCTCTGGGCATCACTTGCGAATTGTAGGCACTTCTCTGATGATGTACTCTCTCTCTTAACAGCCCCTTTCTCTTGCATGGGTAACATTTTCAAAAGCAGCTGCACAAAATTTTATCCCTCCCAAAATTAGTGGTAAAACTGCTGTCCTCTTAAATAAGATGCTTTTAAAATTCCCTCCCCAACGCATCCCAATTTAATTTGCTCCAGCTATAGTGTATCTCTGAATAAGACTATTCTTTCCTGTATAAATGTTTCACCTAAAGACAATAGCAGAAAATCCCAACTAGCAAGACCTGCTGAGTATTCAGTGACCAGAAATAAAGACAGCAGCAGCACTTAGCTCGATGCATTTCTGTAAGAAAATAACCCCAGACAGTAGAGGGTGTCCAAAGAGACATTCTAAAACAGATACATGTTAGAAATCTCATTAGCCTCCACACATCTGAATAACAGAAGCAAATACACAGTGCATCTTAAGAGACTAGTCCTTTCCTAATCGGGAGAAAGGAGCTCCATGATTGACCGTTACAGGAAAAACCACTTACCCAATGACCTATTTAGCTATTAATGAGTTAAGTACTCCCTGTAAGTACTGTTATGTGCCACTAGAAATAAAAAATTTACATACTTTGTTGATGTGAGTAACAGGTTTGCCCACTAGCCTAATACACACAGTTAGGGAGCAGGCGGAGACAGAGAGAAGTGGTTTAATGTGCTGATAGCTCACTAAACCCTCTGTACCTTTGGGAGATAAGCATATTGTTAATTCCATTTCAGAGGTGGCTGTATTAAGTTACAGACTCTGAGACTTTCCTCAAACTGCAACAGAATCAATGTCTAAGGTGAGGTTATCTTAAAGATTTCTGATTTTAAAAGAGGCATTACAGTATTCAAAATTTTTGTTCTTAAGCTGGATGTCGAAAGAGAAACAAGCTGATTTTTTATTTTAATAAAAAACATACATGGATGTTAGCAAGAACAGGCAACAACTGTTCTCTCTCCTTCAGAAAATGAAAGGTTGAGTTGAAAAGAAAACAAATTCTTGTATGATCTGACTTCTTTTATTCTTGACTCTCTTAAAGAGTGTTTGCATGACTAGAGATCTACTGGTTATCAAAAGAATTCTTGGAAGACTAGCACTAATAGACTAACCAACTGGCAGGTTTATTTGGAAACAAAAATCAAAACCTTTGGCAGGAAAAGCTGTATGAACTGCCAGATGTTTTTAGAGAAAGAGAATGTTCAAAGTTTTAATATACTCAGCTTAAACCTTGTTTTCAATATTATCTCCTTCTGCAGAAATCCTGATCTTTATACACAACTGAAAATAGTTCCACAAACCCATAACAGAAATTTCCTGGAATTATCACTGTCAAATCAATGTGTTTTTTTTTTTCCCTCAGCATCGAGTTTACCTGCAAAGATGTTTATTCTTTGTGTAGGTGTGTGACAACTTTGTGCTTTGACTCAAAGCTACTTTATTTCTTTTAGACCTATGATATTTAACATATTTTTCTTCAAAACTTTTTGCTGAAGTGGAAAATGTGGCATTTTATACTGTGCCACATGAACACGTGGTTTGGAAGAAAAGCACTGTAAAAAAAAATAATTTGGCACTGCTCAGTGAAACAGTTTCCCAAGAAGTACAGATCAGACCCAGCCCAAGTAATATTTTATCAAAGGATGAGCTAAACAGACCTAATTCTTCAGATGAAAGTGATTTTCAGTTGGTGAAATGAAATCAGAGCTTCTAGACCTAAAGGCACAAACAAGTGATATGCATAAATTTGGGAATGACTTTCTGCATGTCATTTACTTCACAGTGACTACCTCTTTGCCTACTCCTCACCTTAAAAAAGACCTTTGGAAGTCTATGCACTCTCTTCACTGAAGGTCAAGGCCCCTCTAACTAACTATCACTTCCTAAGGAATAAAAGCACACATGAGGACAGTTACTGCTGGACTTTATAAAAACATCTTTTCCTCAGTAATGCGTCTGCAGGTCCTACCCCTACTTGGGTGGGGTTTTATATTGTTACATTATGTCCCCACATTTTTCAGAACAGGAAACAAATCCTGATCCTAACTTGGAAGTTTTGCCGGGAGCACATTTATGTAGTATTTTTGAAGAGAAAACTATGTTCACAATTTTTAAATCACACTGCCCAAAGTCAGGCACATGAGCTGATTTTCAGATAGCTGGATTCTTTGAGATGCTGAAGGAGACAAGTTTGACATTTTCAACCCTGGCCTGAATGCTAGTGCTCGAAGCCAAAGGGAATTTTATCATTCCTTTAGTAGAAACTGAAAAAGATCTATGGTTCTGAGGTTCTACCACAGAAGTCCCCACAAAACACAAAAGATGCTGGGAAAACAGGATATTTGATCAATGTGTTGTTTTCAAAACACTTATTAAATTGCCTGTCACATTAAAAATGAAGCTAGAGATTGATACTATAAGATATAGTCAAGAAAATAAAGCACAACTGTTTCCAGACCCATTCATTTTACAGCACCTTGGAGATGGGCTTCCTAAATGAAGACAAATGCAACAGAGAATCTCAAAAAAGGTCTGCTTCCAAAACTGACTGTGAAGCAGATCTACGGCGCCCTGGCATTAAAACTCTTTCCAGTGACTTTCCTCAGGAACTTGTAAAAGTACCAACTAAATACTTTTAGCAGGATTCAAGTGCTCAAGTCAGAAATAATTGAAACAGAGGGAAAACAACTGCTAGCAGGCAATAGCAAGCACTGAAATAACTGAGAGGACTATAGAATTTGTTTCCTTGGAGCTCTTTAAAAATACATCAGATAAGCATCTATAAGGAGTAATGTATGTAGAGGTGACTCAATCTTGGAGTGGCCAGGCAATGAGCTGGACCTTCAGACATCCCTTTGAGTCTCATACTAGCTTTTCCCAATTTTACAGCATTAAAGATTTCTGTAAACCCAGTGTCTTATCCTTACTAGTTATAAAAAGAATGATATTAACATGCATAAAGTAATCTGTGTTTGTTTAGGCTGCACATAGAAACTATCTTTCCTAAGTGCTGCACATAGACACTACAAAGAAACAGAGTTCAAAGTGCAAAAAGCACCTTGCATTTGGGTTGAGCCTGGAAAAAATGCTGTAGGAGTGGCTGTGCAGAGCCAAGTTCCACTGCTTCTGAGCCAGCTAAATCATATTCTTCAGCAAAAGGCCCTTTTTTCTGTTTTTCTTTTATTTTTTCCACAAAGGAAGCGTTTGTGAGTCATGGGCTATAGATCTAACTTCTCTAAAGTAAGAGATGTAAACTAACACTGTGAATAAAAACGTCATTCAGGACATGATTTCATGACAAATTAACTGTCTGTAAAGCTCTGAATACTATGTCAAAAGCACCACAGCTACATGACATGAAGTACTGATTTGCTATAAGCTGACTTTCCCCCTTAAAAAATACCCTTTTTCTGAGGGCTTCACTTTGTACTGAAAGGTTGCACACTGCAACTTGCATTGTCCATCTGCGCCCTAACTTGTGCCACAGCAGGTATTGTCTGCTCTCCTACTGCCAGCATAAATCTGGCCCCAAGGCATCAAGCTGGTATAAATTCAGTATTGTGGGCCTCCCTCCGTGACTCTGACAGTAACACATTTATGTATCCTGCCTCATCCTGAGCAATTTCTATTGCAGTTCTTAACACATGACAAACCCCAGTCTGAATCTATTGCAAAGCAGCACCTGTGCAAGCACTTACGTAATCAAATCAGGTCCTGTTCCTGATATTATCTTCCTGTGGATGTGCCTGCACCAGGTGTAGTTCCCTCCAACTCATCCACACTCTCAGTACTATTCCAAATAGGCTCACATTCTCAGCATCTTCTACGGGCTGACATTTCCCTCTGCCACACATACCTTCAATACTGGGTTATAAAATCCCCTCCTTGTGACACCAGGCATGTGACACAGTGCTCATGGGAACCTCGGACTAAAAAAATCTCACATTTTTGAGTTATGTTTTGGGACTCCACGGGTGACTCATGTGGTCCAGGGGTGTTCGAAACCAATCACTGTACATAAGGAAGCACAACCATTCTGCCCTAGAAGGGATCAGGTTTGAGCAGCGTGAACAGGAGTCAGCCTGTATCACATCATTTGTAGACCAAAGGCTAATGCCAAGCAGATGCTTTTAGTACTACAAATCCTGCCCCTGACTAAATTTCATGGTACAAACATTTCCACAGTGTATGGGTCAGCATCAGAAAAATACAAGGCCAAACATCTAAGTGCAAATGCAATCTCTTGAAGTAGGAAGTTCCCAAGTCCAGGTTGCCAAAAAATAAATACAGAGAGTAAGTACTACCAAGTACTTGTCTCTGACCATAAAGAAAGACAAAAGGTAACACTGACTTTGAAACAAGTAGCCATGAACATGAGGTTGGCTGATTTTAGGTATTTTCTAACCATTGGAGAAATGAACTCCTGAAAGAGTTTTTCATCTTGTTTTGTCTTTTCCATTCCTAAGTTTTCAAAGTATTGTTCATACTTCTATGAACAATAGATATGGCAGAGTCCCCCATTGTTACAAGAAGCAGTGGACAAGAGCATCATTGAGGTTTCTAAATGTGGTGATACAGGCCCCAAACCAAACTCTACTAAAGTCCAGTAGAGTCTAGTTGTTTTAAACAACACAGGTTTAATCCTCAATTAGCAAACAGCACAAAAATGTTAATTATTTAATTCTCATTGGCTTCCTGACAGAGGAAATTTCTAAGAATGCTTCTAATGAAGTTATGCAGGAAGGATCAACACTGTGCTCTGTTCTGGAAGTTCTCGGCAATGTGGCTGATTAATAAAGTACTGCACAACAGCTGGGGAAGGGCATTCTATGGCAGAGAGTCTGGTTTTGTTACAAAATATTTGTTTACTCTGAACCACATTGAAATTCTCCAGTGAAAACTCTTCCTAAGTTGCACCTTGCCCGTTGTGCCTGAGGACACTGTGGACACAGATGCAATTCTGCGTCTGTCTGTGGTAAGTGAACTGCATAGAAAACTAATAACATCCCCACACTTTGGTCAAAAATGTTCACTACAGCAGCCCTAACCATTAAAACAGTCTAAAAAACTGCTATCATCTATTGGTGACTCTAATAATACTCAATACCAGAAGGAAGTAAACGTGTTTAGAAAAAAAAGAAAGAAGTCATAGGTCTTGGAGATACCAAGAGTCTGGAGATCAATGAAAGAACATGTGTTATGGATTTCATTCCCCTTCTATGGAATGAATGAAATCAGAAAGCAATTGGAGACAGACAAGTTGAGGGAGACTAGTTTGTTTGGTATGATAACATAAAGCATCATGTCTGACAAGTTAGGCAAAATATTTGAGAAGAGAATAGTCAGAAAACAGATGGGTGTGAAGCAATAAACACAGTCTATTTTCATTAGGTTTAAGACACTTGTGAAAAAACTGTAGAGCAGGTTAACCACAGTTTCAGTAAATGCAGAGTAGAAGCAGCGTTCCTCACCAGGCAAAAGACTGCAAAGTCTAATTTGATTCTGGAATAACCATACAGACATCTATTAGATTAGTCCTCCAAGCTTTCCAGAACAGTATTCAAAAACTATTCAAAACCAGTATTCTCCCCTGATACTCCTAACTCTCTTCCGAATTTGTTTTAGTGCCCCAATGATCACAGTCAGTATTCTTAGCAATTTCCAGGGCATATGCCATCTTCATGTGTGAATGTCACTGAAATACGTATTTGTGGCTATGGTATAACAATGGTAGAATGCTGAATTTATAAATGGCTTACACAGCATGCAATTTCCATTCACTGCCACTACCCCTCTACAGATCACCATTATTGTTCCATAGTTTTCTATCAGATACCAAAGACAAAAAGAAAACATGGAGGTAACGGCAGAATTATGATTCTACATGAAATGCAAGAAATGAAAATAGGAAAAAGAAACCACTGATAGAGTTCGTTCTGGGGAAGAGGATTAAATAATAATACAAGTGAAGCTCTTTTGTTCAAGAGACGACGATAGACATATTTTAATTAATTGTCACAACCTCAGAATTCTGAGTAAAATGCCAAAACACAGCAGATGAAAAATAAATAAAAGAAAAAATATTCACATGTAGAATATAGCAAAGTTGGCTAGTACAGAAGGATATTACACATACCACTATAAAAGACATGCAAAACCTGCCATAGGCAGATGATTAGAAGAAAATAATACCACAGTTTATCAAAAGAGACATACAGAAGTCCTGTTGTAACTAACCTATTTTATTTGAATGTCAGCCCCTAGGTAACTTCTGTCAAGATGAAACAGCTATGTACACAGTCAGTTCCTTGAGAAATAGAACATATTTCTGAAGTTTTTATCTTGCACACTTTACCCTTTACCACAGAGCAGCTATGCTCTGTGAAGGGTCAGATGTCCTTTTGACTGTCAAGGTCTTTTAGCAGAAAATCTGCTAACTGTTTTCACTTCTTCTGGATTTTATGCAATAGAATTCATTTTTTATTCTTTCAGTATCATGAATTTAAAAAGTGTATAGCTTAGCTGGGAACAGAGGCCCAAAGTCATCAAATCTCATTGTAGCTGTTTAAATTAAGTGCCAAAATTAGGGGCTTAGTTACTGCACTCTTTACAGGAGAAAGAAAAATCTGATACTGTTGTGTGGTTTACTCATTTTCAGATGTGAACTGAAACTCTTAAATTGCGGGTTTATGATAATTACCTAATCTTGGGAGGCATAAGCTATAGTCAAAATCTCTTACTGAAATAAGGCAAAGTACTGACCATTACAGTACTCTCTACTGCAAGGTGACAGTAGTACAGATTTGTTGGAAAAGTAGAGGATAACCTTCTAAAGGAGTTCTTGGATGGGTGTGGAATATGCTGACTGCAGTATGGGAGAAGCTGTATCTTCACACTTCCCAAGATGACCAGTGACACCTTCTGTGGAGATGTAGTAGCATGTCTTCAAAAAGTCTAAAATTCTGCTGAGAATTAAGGAGAACCTCCAAAGCAGTTTATACCATTAAAGAACCTGTCCACTGAAAATATCTGTAGAGATTTTAGGAAAGTTAGCCATAATTTGCATTTTGAAACAATTCATAGAACAAAAATGTCCCCATGGCAAAGAAATCAAGATATATTCCCCAACACTGTGTCCCAAGTACAGAAAAATACAGAGTGGTAACTATTTGTTGGATGTCTTAAAGATTTATTAAGATCACCCGCTATATACTGCAACATCTAGCTCCCAGTTTGACCACAACCAAAATTTGTGATCAGAGTAAAGAATACATATGGTATTTAATGTTCTTAGATAATACTTTTAGTCTTTCAAGCACTTTCTATTTTTTCTCAGTTCCCATGAGACAGGCAGTAACTGTAAGTGAACAGTCTCACAGTTCTTTTAAAGTATTTCAGTAGTTCACAGGGGATCCAAAATATTATACTATTCCTTAAGCTTGTAACCTATGTCTTTTTCCAATATCACTCAGTACATACTAGATATTGTATAAGGACATATTCACATGGCAATGTCCCGACATTGACCCTAGAGCAGAATACGCTAACTACTGAAAGTCCCTAAGAACAGTAGGGAAAAGACACTTTTTTGTGTCTTGAATTAGATATTTGAATAACAGAGTACTACATTGAGACTGTGCACTACTTAATGAAAAAGGAGTATGCCATTACACATTTGCCACAGGGTACTGCAAAGATAGCAGGATGTATGAAGACAGTTACTGCAGATGACCTGATCCGCTGGAGTCACACCCAAGCTTCTGCTCTGTGTGCGCTACCCCCTTCAGAGTGACCATCTGTGGTCTAGATTTTCTGGAATAGCATTATTCCCCCTTATTCCCCAGCAGAAGTGGGAAAGCCAAGCTGCAAGCTGGCCCTGTGTTATCAAATCAAAGGTCTTAAATCAATGATGATTTGGTAAGCTGCTCTAATCACACTAACAGAGGGTATGCTGCATCACTACTGTAGACTGTATTTGCAGTGGGTGTTTTTGCTCATTTCTACCAACTTTACAAAAATGTTGTTTAGGCTAAAATAATCAAATCTCAGGAGGCAAGGTAAAAACAATGTGTCCCGTGCATTATGCAAGTGTTGAAGGTCAAAGCCTGTAAACTAGTCACATACTGAAGCTCTTGTCTGAAAGTGAAAATCTTCCACTGAGAAAACAATTACCTCTATTACCCAGTAACTGCAGCTTTCATTATGCAGAGCTATATTCTCTTAATGGCACTGACTGATAATTAAACCGATAGGATCTAATTTTCTTGGTATGGAATGACAGGTTTCTAATTGCCTAACTTCATGCTTTGCCTATTGGCTAAGAGTTTCCTGCTCCTTAGCGTGGCTGAAATTAGTCTCGCTTTTTGTTACAGGGCTGTTCACACTGTCACACCTTTAGCTTCTCTATTTTTTCACATTGTTCCTTGTCAGACTGTGAGTTGTTGAGCAGCTATCTGCACAAATAGTTATTGTCTTTGACACATGCCTTGCTTCAGTTCTTGTGCAGAGTGCAAACTGGTGGGCTGGGAGGCTGTTTTTGCTTGAAGCGGCTCTTTCTATTTATTTTCTTAGTAAATCCTCATTAAAGGAGATGGTCTTAATGTGCATTTACTTCACTTTGACCATGGTATTCCTAGCATGCATGTGTCCCCTGACTGCTTTATTCAGCCTCTCAGAGTTATCTGACCCTTTGCTTAGCATTCTGCATTAGAGGAAAAAGAAATGTCACTGTAGATAATAGACCTAAGTGTTTTAGCTCACGCTTCCCATAGGAATTATAAGAAAACAGCAGCAGCAGTACAAAAGCAAATTTCCTCCTTTGCCTTCACAGAGCATGTATCATCTCAAAATCACGCTGGGAGGCCTTGCTATGCTGGAGCAGCAGAAAGTAAGTGCAAGAAGGTCATCTGTGGAAATAGTACTTACACTACATTTAACTCACAATCTGACACGCTGCAAACTCTCTGGGGATGCAGTGCAAAGGGTGCCCTCTGCTTGGAGCACCTTCTGGGAGCCTGGGTCCTGCAGAGCCAGTTGCAATGTCTCCAGTGCCACACTCCCCAGGAAGCTCCATTCCAGGACTCCTTAAACCCTTATGTTGGGGCAAAAAGGCCCTCTTGAGACACAAAACAGAAGGGAGCAAAGGGTGAAGATATTTAAGCGGTTCAGTAAGAAGCCAACAGCTGTGCTGGTGCCAGTGAGCTCTACTGAATTATCAGGGTTTGGTTTTTCCCTATGCTTGTAATCTCATACTAATCACAAAGCAAAACTTACATAGAATTTAAGACCATGCTACTTAAAATAAACTAAGAAAGAGTACACAAAGTTGTATGTCAATAAGGAATCGATATGTCTGAGGTCTTAGAGCTTACAGCAGAAAGAAGCATAACAAGGTGCACCTAAAGCTTGCATTTGAACTCCCTCAACTTTCTTATACCCGTCTAATAAGACAGCCTTTCTGCAACACTTAGCTCTTCCATCTCTTCAGCTTATGATCAGTGACATTTATGGGCCTTTTACTTAACATCAGCAAGTATGATTTTTTTTTTTTTTAACAAATCACACAAGTACTTACCAGAAGCTATATTTAAAAATTAAATCTCACCAAAACCATAATGATTCAGTGTGCAAACCATTTTTTTCTGTGTTCCCAGGTGCAGGTGGGAATCGAAGAGAGATAGGAGGAAGCACACAGCACAGATGTCAGACAGGCCATTAAATTCTGTGCAGCGTACTATAATGACATGAGTGATATATAGCAGAAAAAGATGGCCACCAGGAAAGATCCTCAATTATAAACAAAATTGAGAACAAAAGAAAAAGTAAGGCTTTCTGGAAAGTTGTTTTATTCCTTTATAGATCAAATTATTTAGCTGCTGAAACTAACATGAAATACCCTGAAATGGCAGGGGAAAGTACATTCCACTGAATTCTCTCCATGGCAGTAAAGTTTTCTTTGACTGTTAGTACAAGGCAAGTGTACTAACATATTCACATCAGTTTCACCTGGTTGCCTGGTTTAGTGCACGACTCAATTACTTTGGGATTAACCCCGCAATAAATTAAAATTCTGGGAGGGCTGTTCAAATTAGTAAATTTCCAGAACTTTACAACTTCTCACATACCATTCCTTAGTGTAACAGAACTAATTCAATGGACATTATTTGTACCATTTTTGTGTTTCTCTAAATTATTGCTTTAAAAAAAAAAGTCTTAATTAACTAGGCAACTGAAATGGCCTCACTGAGAAAAGTGGCAAGCAGAGACACCAAAACTATGGCAGCTAACTAGAGCATCTCACCTTTTTTTTTTTCCCCTCAACCAGTTCTCTAAAATCAGAAGCATTGCCTTAGTTTTTTTTTTGAAAATCTGTTGGTTTAGGTATCTCTGTGTTACTCTTCCAACACAGGAATACAAAGAGTTCACTGTGACCATCAGTAACAGCCAATATTTACATCCCAGTCATTCCCCTGGACCCATGTAGTACGACCAGTTTAAGCAGTCGGTGTGCGTGCTGTGGAATGCCAAGACACTGCTGCTTCAGCCCTGGGGAAAGGAGACTGGAGCTTCCTTCTGCTCCACCTATCAAGGTTCCTTCTCCCACAAATATCAAGTAGGAATAAAGAAGTTGCAAAGAAGTATCTCTCTGGTATAAGGCCAGGATATAAAAAACAGGACTTCAGACATGCAGGTCCACCAGTTCAGATACAGCCTTTAAATAAAGGAATTTACTGTGCAATGCAAGATATGCACATCCCATGGGCACTACCAACCAAGTCTAGAAATATTTGTGCCACATAAGCACATTTTGATAAATTACGTTTGCCTAGTCTTCTTCATTTTCGTTTCTGCTCATAAGCAATAGTCCTTTCTTGGTGCACCAATTCAAGAATTAATTCGTATCATCTTGCTTCTTAGACAAGCCTGTGCAATCCTCTAATAGCAAAATGAATTCTCTACACAGTGCACTGCAAAATCTCTCAGTTCTGCCAGTTCATGATTATATTGATCCTATTTTCTATGTTAAGGTTAAGATACCAACTAAACTACTGAGCATGTCAGCAGTGGGGAAAGGATGGACCAGAATGCCTGAGACTGTTTTTATTATTCAATTAGTAAGTTCATAATGGTATCAGTTGCATATGGAAGATAAGGCATTCAAAACTAAAGCTTTCTAGAAGAAAAGAAAAAGCAGCAACTCAGCCACCTGGGTGACATAAAAGCATGAGAGGCAGCACATGCATGAGGCATCAAAAAAACCATGGCTTGGCAAACAGAATAAAAATCTAGAATTTCTGGGGAAACAGAAAAATCAAGGAAAAGCTACCTTTATTGCTTTGGATTATGACAAGAGTCCCTAAAACACTGTTTCCACTTGATGTATCAAGAAAATTTCAGTGAGAGGAAAATTTGATCTAAAAGATATTATCCTGTATCCTGTACAAGATATAATACTACAAAGAACACAAGCAAGGGTAATATAAGATGAACAGAGTTTCCAATACTTTCAGACTCACATGATGGCAAAAATTACACATTCTGTTGAAAAGCGTAATGGAAAAGGGTGTTTACGGGTAAAACCCTTGTAGGAAGATGGCAGTTATTGTGCTTTCTGAAGGTAAGCCCTTATGCAAACTGACATTTGGAACCTCAAAGGAAAGAGTGGCCGGACAGTGAGTGGAATTCAAGTTGAGCATCCAGACAGAAGAGTATTATGTCAAAAAACGCTTTTTCATATTCTGTGAAAACTGAATATATTGTAGAACTGCATTTTTTTTTTTTCAGTACAGAGAGGAAGAACAGGTTTAGAATCATTAAGAAAAGTTTGAGAACAGGAAAAATCAGGAGCAAAGTCAAACAACACTTAAAAATACAAATGCCAAAACACAACACAGATATTTACAATGAAAGAAGACACAAACCCATTAACCATGGTAGGCTGCCATTACTTCTTTTCTGTCATCTTTTTTTTTTTTTTTTAAGTATCAAAGCATCAGAACCATAGTTAGAAAAACACAAAGAAAAAGACAAAGCCTACTTCTCCTATGCTATGACTGCTGGTCATTCATTTCTCAGCCACATACAAGACTGAGACAAAACTGTCAAACTGAAGAATAAATAATATACAGAATCAATCCTAAGGCCCAAAGGAACCTCTTGTATAATTAAATCCAGTACTAAACTATAAGAATCTAAATTTAATTTGTACAGCAAAAATACCTGAGATTTTCACCAAGTACTTACTGCACCAAATCCAGTAACTTCTGTAAAGGCTCTTGCATGCTTTTAGGAGAGCGATCAGATAGTGCTTTCACTTTGACTTCCTCATGATTATTTTTCCAAGTAGTGATACTTACTGATACAAAATGTTCAAGTTTTCCTAAATACATCTGCCTACGTTCAATTTCCAACCACTAAATTTCATTGGTACTTTTCCTGCCAAATAAAAAGAAACCCCAAACAAAACTCAAAACCCCCAAAGCCTGCTGTTATTACACTCTTTCTGATGTGAAACTAAACATGGCCTGGTAAGCAGGTCCTTAAGAAGCTACAACCAATGAAAACAGTATTGTGCCTTAAGCCTAAACATGAATTTATTAGTTGACTCTCTTTCAACTTGTTCATTATCTCAGGAACAAAATGAACTTGTTTACCTTATTCACATAGCCATGCTTCACCCCTCACAGTGTTCACATTCTTCATAACAAGAACTATTTCCCAAGAGGAACAACACAACGAGGACTGCAAACTGTTCTTACCTTCACAGAGCATACAAACTGTTTTCTTTACTCCTCTGTGCCCGCCAAAAACTTGTATAGTCTTCTGAAGATGCCTATGTAAAGGTAGTCTAAGCTGTCATGCCTAGGTTTATTTAGGTGCCTGTGGTGAGCGTAAGTAGCAGATTTTTGGTAGCAGGGGGCACACAGCAGGGCACCTGTGAAGGGACTGCAGCCCATTGCTGGGTGTGTTTTGCAGCAGAGATGATTAAGAAGGAAGAAGCAGCAGCAGAAGAGTAAGAAAAAAGGAGCAGCAAATAAAAGAAACCACTATGCACCAAATCGAGTCACCTGCACTGCTCCCTACCTCACGTGCTGCAGAAGCAGAGGAATGGGGACTAAGACATGGGGAGGTGGGTGGGCTGAAGTTGAGACAGGAGCAGGAGGAAAGGTGTTTTCCTCAAATGCCTCTTTAACTGTCTTTCTTGCTTCTTATTAGCCAAATGAGTGATTATGAATCTATGTTAATTGGCAGTAAAACAAGTAAGTCAAGTTCCCTGAGTGGAGACTCTTCTGTCCACGACAGTGCCTCACCCATGATCAGGGCCCTATTGCTCTCTCTCTGCAAGGCCCAGGCAGGAATTCCAGTGAGAAAACCAAAAATCTATCGCCATTTTTGAAATAATGATTTTCACTGGTTCAGTGGACTAATGAGGCATGTGTTAAGTCATTTGGGCTCACATTTAGAAAATAGGGATTTTATTGTTAGACAGTCTGAATGGCTTCCCTAATTATATTCTGGCACCTTCACACACTAACATCATTATCTCTTGTCATGTTACCACATGATAACTCCACGGGCCACCGTCATGGATGAAGGCCTCCTTATTAGGCACTTTACATGCAAGTGTCTCAAACAGAGAGCTTCGTAAGTGGAATAAGATTAGACCTGTTTATCAAAGAATTTAATACTATGATTTAATACTAGGATATGTTTATCCTATCACTTGCTAGGATAAACAGAGTATTAAGACTCAATATGTATGTCAAGCATGCATATCATCTGTAGAATGATTTTGAGGAAATCGTCACTGAGCCAATGTTTCCTTCATAAGAGCTCAGTCTCTCAGCCATTAACGGGCACAATTAAATGGAGGCTCCGACTTAACACTGACACCCCCTCATTGCTTTCTATTATCCCAGATACCAACTGACTCTGAGCCCAGGGAGTCAGGCTGCGGTGTTGATGTTGATCTGCATTTCTGGCCCTCTGCTTCTGTGCAAAATGACACTGGGTCCATTCAGGTGGAGATGATGACGTGAAAGGGCAGTGGGAGGAAGGAAGGAGATATACAGGAAGCTGAAAACACCCTTGCAATCCTTTTCACTTTCAGTTGTATCTCCTACTTTGAACAAATAACCTGCAAGTATCATTTTTATTCTGTTCATCAGCTCTTAATTCACTGCTCCTCATGGACCTGTAAGTCTCCAAACTGGCAGAATAGGCAGTTGCCTAGGACAAGTAATCAGTCATAATCCCTTGCCCATGCCAAGGACCTGGAAAGACCAAGTGGCTGCTAATACTGCCACCAACAGACAAGTACGTCAGGTGGATGCAGAGTGTTGGACGAATGAAAAGGTCAGCCTCTGCCACCAGTGACAGGCTCTTTTGCTCATCCAATGGCAGCAGGGACAGCAAGTTGGATTTTCCCATATTTTCTTTTATGTTGACATGTCTTTTTAACATTCAGTCTCCTAAGCATTAAAAGTGGTTTAATACATTTTTATGTTCGGCAATCCATGGAGAAAAAATTGGAAGTAACTGCATGGAAGAACGACAAAGAGCAGGTCTTTATCGTACTACTTCAAGTCACCAGTCTCGTGTTGCTAACTCTCCTCTAAGGGCAGCTGCTTGGTTTTCATCAGTCAACACAGTACTCAACCACTATGAATTCTAATCCTAGAGACAGGTACTCAACCTCTAGGCATCATTAAATCTCTCATGGAAAACATACTCAACTGATTGTAGCAGTGAGGTGCAAAATCCAGATTCACATCATATTATCTTAACCTTAATTCTTGCCTTCTGAACAATGGACATAATGCCACCCCAACCTTCTCCCAGTCTAAGAGCAATGTCGTTGCAATTCAGACTAGTTGCACACTCAAATGTCTTTTCCCCATCATGAAAGAGTTCCTGAGAGAACTAACGTAAACTACTGTGTTTGGTAGATAAAATTTCAGTTTATAGGTAGGCAAAGGGGCTATTTTAATCCCTGTACAAGTCTTTTATTAAAGCAATACCTATAAGCGAATTGAGGAAGTTGACTTTGCCCACACCATGATGTTTCCTTTAACAAACATTAAATTAGGTTCACTTTTAATCTAATCATGGTGAGACCTTTTTCACAGTGACATGTAAAATCTTTTCTTCTAATTACCAATTTAAAAAAAGGCTCTCAACTGTAGGCATGCCAAGAATATTTAAATTCTGGGTGACATATTGTAAGTGAAAAGGCCTTATAATAAAAGTGGGAAATATCCAAGACCTAAAGCTTTATTGCTGTTTTACGGCCCATGAAATTAGATGATTTTGCTGGCTCATTGTGCCATTGAAGTGTGTTCACTTCTACTGTAAGGCAAGAAAGGGTTAATACAGATGTAATTTCTGTGTATGTACTTGATGCACTCCTTACCATTGAAATTTCATTATTTGCTTCCATGATACAACATATGAGTGTTTCTCTCCTACATGTAAACCACACATTAATATAGCAGTATTTGTGAAATACTTTCTGCAGGTACCAGATGTAATTAGTATCTTAGGGTACTGGCCCTAGCAAATGACAGATGGTTTGATGATAAAGCATAGCATAAGATCTCCTCCTTTCAGAATGATCTTTCATGGCCTAAAACTTCTTTCCCTTCCTTCATAGAATAATTTTTTAACTTTTAGGTATCTTCCATTCTGGACTTCCTTTTCCTTTTGAGAATATTTGAAGCAATATGTAGCACTGTAAATCAAGGGAAAAAAACCCAACACATTCTCTAGGATTATGTGAAGAGTAAAATCAGTAATGTAGCTGCAAGTGTACATCTGTAGATGATTACAGATGATTACACCCATGAGGCATGTGGAATGATTGCTAGCCAGATGTTACAAAAATCTGAATGCAGAAGGATCTGTACTGTATGGAAAGTACAGGTAAGCAGGAAAATTTCCCAGGATCCAAAACAGCAGGGGTTTTGGCATATTTGTGTCTATGTGTACCCTTTCCAGCAGCACCCACGTAGACAGGTCTACCAACATCCTTAGTGTGATCCTGATAGCAATTACTGCCATATTAAATATTGACTAAAGGTAGATGCACACTCAGATAAACAGTGACGTGGAAGGCAAAAGTACTTGTCATAGTTCTCCAGTTGCCAAGTCTTCCATGCTCTTATTTCATTCAACAATTATGTCTATGCTTTTAGATATATCAGATGAAAATACTTATGCAAATACAATCACACGCCTAATGATCTGCACTATTACTGGAGTTTGTTCACAAACCAGGTCATTTTTCTCAATATTTAGCTCAACATTTTTTGCACGTTTCATGATACCCTCATCCTAACAGCTACAGTCTATGGAATTAAACACAGCTAGGAAAAACACAGAAAAGAAGAGAAGAAACAGGCCAACTGTGAATGTACCTGATGCTCTCAGTGGGAGAGAAGGCTGTTCCAGTATGAAGAAAACATCAACCTTTTTTAGAAGCCTGAATCAAAATCAGCTAAGTAGTCTGAGAAAGAGAAGAGCTTGACAGTACTATACAGGTATAGGCAATAGTAAGGATCTTTGCCACCCACATCCACACAGCCAGCCAAGCCTTTCATTCATATCCTTTCTCATACTCCCACTCAGCTCCACAGGTAGTATTTGAAAAAAATCTTTCAAGCATCCTGATGGATAAAAGACTTCATTTAATATGAAGGCTCCCACTGCATGAGAACAAAACCTACTTAAGAAGTTCTGTATCAAACTGTTGGAAAAAGCACTCCAGCTTCTGGTGAGTTCATGAGCAACTTACTAGAAGAAAGCACTAACTTCTTGTAGCCTCCAATTAACTGGAACCTGAATTATCTGAAGTCAACTCACCTAGAGGGGGCAGATTATTTTTTCCTCTATTATTCCTTCCTCCTATTTCAAAACTTCAGAGAGAAAGCAATTTGGAGTACTGAGGCCTTAGCTAATTGGTTCTCCACTCAACACTTCATTAATTCTCCAGTTTCCAAAACAGTTCTAAGATAGATCTCTGTGACTGTTGCTTGGAACTGCACTAGAGGTATAGGCAGACAGAACTGCACTGGCTTTTAGTGATTGCGCTCCCATTAGAGATAACACTGGTAAAGCTGGCAAAACCAATTGGTGTTAATTTCATCCTACATTCAATCTAGAAGCATGTACACTGAAGAACAGCATTAGCTGTAGATATACAGCTGACATGGCCGATGTTTGAAAAATTACCTTCACAAACATCAGGTCTAAGTATTAATATATATTGAAAGGGTGTAGGCACTGGAGAACCTATGGCACAAATCCTTCTGTAGTATTGCTGTACAAATGGAGAATGGAAGCAGTTTTGTAGATAGAGGAGAAACAGTCAATGGTCTACATCTTGATTTTAAAAGGCTTTTAACATTGTCTCACCATGACAACACACAGAAATATGGCTAGGTGAAACTACTCTGTTACGGGTGCAAGACCATTTCTTAAGTGTCCTCATGAGCAGTTATTAACAAAACGTTGTCAGAAAGGAAGACTGTCAAACAAGGTTCCAACAGAAATCTTGGTCCTTTCTATTTATTTTTTTCACTCTTGACTAGGTTGATAGAAAATAAATTATTCTCATCAATTTTCAGATAAAAGTTAGCTAATAGGCCCTAAAAGTATTCAGGAGGAAATATTTAAAATTCCAGAAGAATTTTGCAAATCGAAGAAATAATCTGGAAAAAAAAAAAGGAAAAGCATGCTATTTGACAAAGACAAATGCAGGGGTCTACACTGAAAAATAAATAATCAAGTAAACAAATAGAGGATGGGAAACAGTGATGGCAGCTCTTTCAAAAGGACACAAGGTCTGTAACAAACCAGAAGAACACATGAATCACCCACAACATGCTGTTCTGAAAATGGAAAAATTCTCACTGGGATGCAGACACTGTAATAAAGCTTAAAAACACATAAAGTAATGGCTCTACTGGGGTATTCTGCCAGTACTGCACTCCAACAAAGGGGTGAATCAGCTGGAGAAAGTGTAGAGAAGGACAATAAGAATAATTTAAGATATAAAATATAAGTTTTATAGCAAAAGACTGAAACATTTGGAGGTATAGGGCCTTGGAGGGTGAAGAGGCATAATGATAGCCTTGAAAGATGCAGAAAAGCCTTTTTATTTAAAGATTTCTCTATGTCAGTAGTGAATAAGGTGAGAAATTATGACCTTAAATTGCAAAAAAAAGAAAGATTCAGGTTGTACTTTAAGAAAAGCCTCCTAAGCCTGGAAAGACTGTGAAGTCTGCTTCACATCAGAAGGGGATGGCCTAGATTATCTTGACAAGATGACTTCAAGCCATATTTCTCAGTGGTTTATAACTATGTTCTTCCTTAAACAATATATACATACCTGCACAGAAGCATACATAAAACAGATAAGCAGAATACCTCAAAACTAAAAATAGAAAACTTGGGAAATAAATATATTATCAAGTGTCAAAACTTATATTATCATTTTTCCAATTTTCATCCCTTTAAAGCCAAAGCCACTTATAAAAGTGGGAGCAGGATATAGCCAAAATTAAGAGATTTTCCAAATATGTTAACTACTTACTTGGCATAGCCTTCACAGTATAGAAAAGTCTATTTAATTTTATCTGATTAGGATAGTTTGGTCTTTACCAAGTAATAAAGTTGCAAAACCCCCTCCCTTTTTCTTTAAAGAGAAGAAAAATACAGAAATAATCAAATTCAAATATGCATAACTTGTACTTATATACTGCAAATTAAGTGGTACTAATTACACAGTAGCTGCCAAATTGCTATGCTCTTGTGATTTTTGTAATGACAGATTTCAGGAACCAACAGGACAGGATGCATAATAATACCTGCAAGTAAAATGCCAATGAATGCATACAATAAAACAGTATAATTACACAGAAAAGATCTACTGCATTACTTACCTATTAACTACATACAAAGGTGCATCACAAAAATGGAGATTTATAAACTATTGATAAACCTGTTGGTTATAACCCAATTTATAACAATCCTAATTTGAGGAATCTTGTTTAACATTTTGTGGCAAAGCTGCTGTGTCTTACCCAGTATTTTAAAGTTTAGAAATCAGCTTTCAATTGATCATCAACTTAACTACCCTGGCTACCTATTTCTAGACAAAACCAATGTATCAATAACAAGTCTCCTAAGTCTCTTAGCAATATTTGATCTTTAAAATGCAGAATGACATACTGATAAAAAATAGGACTGCAACACAGGAGACCAGAGTTCGAGCCCTGTTTTTCAAATCAGCTTTGCAGGCACCCTTGGACAAACCATTTCACCTGTCTTTGCCAATCTGCTCCCATCATTAAAAACATACTGGCCTCCTTTATTAAGCACTCTGAGCCTCATTCAAATCATCTACCTTCTTAAGCTTGTCAAAAGCATAGCAACTACTTTTCCCTGGTGACCAGGTAGGCAGCTGGAATAACAGCCTTCAATGCCACAAATAATTTTGCATGTCAAGATAAGAAGGGCGATTTCAATCTGGGCGCATATACACCTATCCCACGCTCCCCTGCCAAGCCATCACAAACCACAGAACTTACTTATGTGTGGTTGTTTTTAACTTCTAGTGTGAACTCAGCTCATGTTCACTCGGACATGGCAGTATGCCACTAACTTAGGAATCTGAAAGTTGCCTGAGAGATCAGACAGGGTTATCTTTTGAGATCTACTGAAGAAAAAATTTAAATAAAAGGTAGGTATTATCAGTAGTGCTATTCAGCCAGCAGTACTGGTACAACTGGTATGCTTCTGATCCCAGAGGAAACAGAATGGAGCTTGGTTTAAATCAGTTTCTCCCTTTCTCACAACAATAAAGAAAGGACACAAATGGCAGTTTTTGTGCAGAAAGTATTTGGTATCACAGAGTACTTATTGTAACAGGACTCTGAGAGTATTTCTTGTAACTCTCTGGCTCATTGTGTATATTCAGCAGCCTGGGAACCAACTGAAGTGATTTCAGCTGCAAAGGCTTTCCGCATTTAAAAGAACTTTTTGGGTAGCAGTCATTCAGTCATTAAACCTTTTTATTACCTTCAAGTTCAGCTGGGGCCAGGACAACAGCCTGGAGATCAAACCAGGAAAAATGAATAAAAATAGCTTATCAGAATCAGGGAGATGGATCAGAAAGAATAGAGCCTGCAGGCATGCTTTATCATTTGAAGGGACTTCCCTACCTGTGCTTAAATGAAAATTTACAGCTGCAGGCTCCTGTTGGATCTTTGTCTGTTAAATAAATGTGAGGTAACCACAACGTTCTGACAGGGTAACTGTGTATTTTCCATTTGGATATGCATCTTGCCACAGCTGCCCATGCTCCTGCCACCTCTCCTGATTTGCTGTTCTGCACTTGTTTCCTTGTGGGGATGGCATGACACACTGCAGCTGGCAGAAAATGTATTCTGCTGGTGATTCTGCAGTGTTTCTCACAGAACACAAATTACACCTGTATTTCAAAATCTGCCTGACTCCCAATCATTTTTCTGGGTGATGCTCTGACTTACACAATTTGGATCAAGATTGTTACAGATACACATGATCTCATTTTCTCTCCCCCCTTCTCTTTAGTACCAAGTGATCATCAAAGTAATTCGGGATGGGGTTTTTTTTTTTTTTTTGCATGGGAATTACTACTAAAATTAGACAAATAGGAGGAATTATGTACTCTAAAATGAATCATAAATAAAACACAGAAATTAGTCATCGCATTTGCATGCTGGTGATAATCAATGGCTGACTCTTCTTAAATAAAGATATTGTTTTAAAGTTATTTAAAACCTGGGATCCCAGGCAATGTAAAAATAGATTATAACTTCATCACTCCAAAGCAAATAGCACAGCTTCCCTTTCTGGCATGTGCTCTACTTGAGCAGAATACTGATTGCACTTGGTATCTTTTCAGCACAGACATGAGCTATCTGTTCTATTCATTTCATAAACATTTTAAAATGGATACTGAAATGGATGTTACCGGTAGGACAGACCTATCTCATTAAAGCCACTGTAGCCCAGCTCTTGCCTGCTTAGTCCCAGATCTTCAAGGTCCATGCATTTAAATCCTGGTGGGCACTGGTAACCCTCTTCCAGCTCTCTGGAACAGTGGGTGTCTGGGATAGCTAAATTATTCCAGGTTACATTTCTGTGAAAAATAAAAAATCAAAGTGTTACACAAACTCAACCCATAGCAAAACTGAATACTTGAAAAAGTACATCAGCTATTATTTTTGCTATCTGATGTTCTTTGGTGTATGTTACTTCCATTAATTAAGCACTTTTATTGTAAAGGGCAAGCTAGCAGTCTCCTAAGACTTCAGTCTTATGTAGCTGTGTACCACATTGTGACTTCAGGTAGATCAGCGCTAAGGGACGTAGAAGTCAAAGGAGAGAGATCACAAGATTGTAGCTCCCTGTCTTCTTAAATGCCTGTGACATGTACACATAAAGATGTGTATCTAAGTTCTCCCAAACTTTTGTAAGGAGAAGCTCAGGCAGTTGATTCCTCCTAAGCATTTACAGCACCCAGTTAATAATTGCAACACACACAGTCCTTTGCCAAAACCAAACACCGGTCAGTCCATTTCCCAAGAAGTAGTTTAGTTAAGAGGTAACCTTAGGATCCCCTCCAACCTACCCAGTCCTGGCCAGGTCCCTTTAGGGTCTACAAAGCCACACAGCACAGTAAGAATTCCTGTTACTTCTGCCATAAGTCAGCTGGGTAAACCAATGAGAAGAATGGTTCTAATATGACATAGCTCCAACTGTGCTGAACAGGCACACAGCTAATTCCATTTATTTTCAGGTTGATTCTGACTTCCTGGTCACAGTGCAGACTTTTGATATAGAAACATCCAAAATGAAAGTTGAAAAGAAAATCTTGTAGTTTGTACCCTGTTATCCCGAGGCTTCAGACCAGCACCTTAAAATTCATCAGTTTAATTAATCTTGCTTGTCCACAGAAAAGGTGAAACTCTTCAGTCTGCACTTTTGTACAATTAGTATCTTACTGTTCTTCTGAAAGTCCTCGTTCTTTAACCTAACTCACATATGCATTTTGACAACTAAATTGGGTGAACAAAAGCTTTAATTACTTTATTTTTCTTGCTTTTATGCATTGCATGCAATAGCAATAGATTAGTCTAAATCTGTCAGTGTGAAACCAAAGCTTCCTACACAATTTTTCTTTGGCAATTATAAATGCAGAGAAATAACGGTAGTTGCACCCATCCTGTAGTCATTTCTTCATGATACCAGAGAGCCATACAGATCTGCATGGATGCACACACAGACAGGTACAGTTCCAGCTGAAGTTTTAAAGAACACCCCGAAATTTAGCTACATGCATAACTAAAAAGACAGCCAGATACACAAGGATATGTGCACTTGTTTCACTTTTGTTAAACACGCTCAGCACAAGTCACTCAAGGATTTAAAATTCATCTGGGAATCTTAATTCCTTTATACTAGAATATGCTTATTCATAACCAGTTGTATGCTTTAAGTACATTAGATTTATGATACTGCCATCTAAAAGCCTTTATAATATATGGGATTATCATAAGACAACATTTTATGAATATTTTCAGAAATGAAAATTAATTCACTGGCTCAAGCAGATTCAGAAATCTGACTACTGGTAGCTAATGAATTTTACATTATGGTTTGCATTAGAAAATCCCTCAGATCCAAGAGGCTTGCAGCGCGAGGGCATATTATTAATGATCTTGCTGGCTCAATCACTACAATGCAAAGCACTTGTTTTAAGTGCTTCATTTAAACCTAGGTCATTTTTGTATCACATCAAATCTCATGAAGAATGAAAGCTGTCTCCATGCACTGAGTATGATTACGCTAAAAAGGAAGAACCTCTCCTTATAGTACCTGTACCTGAACAGATATAGGCTTTTTTGGGACCAGTGTCACCAAGCAATGTGTTCTGCCTCAAGACAGTAATTAAGCATAGACTAGTCTACATGGACTCGGCAATATTGTATATCTAGCCTAGAAGAGGCTAGAATATCACTAGATGTTTTCAATATAAGATGATTTGTTTTATTTTTTCATAGGCCATACTCAACACCAAATAAGTACCAAGATGCTGATTCAGCACCTAACTAGTTTTAACCATCTCAAAAGTTCAATTAGGCAATGTGTGTAAATGTCTTGCTGAATTAGGAGCCTTTATAAAATTACAAACTCTTGTAAAATGACCAAAGAAATAATTCATCCCAACAGACCAACTGAATATTCCTATGCAGAGTATTCAATCTGCATGGTACACAACAACCCAACAGGTGAGCTGAGAAATTAGTTTTGCAGAAGAATGCAAAGGTTGCAGAAGGAAATAATTGACTTTATATTGCTTGATAAGAATCCTTCAATAATGATTGTTAGAAAGGACGTAGGAATCTACTCTGATATGTTTTTAAATGCTTGAAGAATGTTCTGACTATGTACAAACACATGTACATCATGAGAAGAACCTGAATTTATTTGTCTTGGCAATACACATCCTGTCTTCCATGCCACCAGTAGAAAAACTGGTCTTTCAACCACTATGTGCTCACGGGATCACAATCTGTTTTTGAGCACCATCTATTCCTTAGGGCCATTCTTCAAAAAGAGGTTTTGGCAATTTAAGAGACAAATTATGCGAGGTAGCTCCTACTTCCTCTTTTCCGTTAGCCTGACTTTCTCTGCCAAAAACAAAAATGGAGAAAAAATGGAATATTTTAATTATGGTCTTCTATTAAATTTCTAGATTATCACCAGAAAGCTATTCAAAATTACCGATCTAGTAATGTAGTTTCCAGGTCCAGAAAATTACAGAAAAAAAGTAAGAAGGATATTTATTGATAATGTATTAAAAAAACGCATATGGTCAATTAGGCAATGAAGTCAATAACTAAAAATGAATCAGCTGGAGCTGAAGGATTTTTTGTATTAGTTGAAAGGAACCCCATGTCTGTCTCTGCACCAAAACCAGGCAAAGTACTGCTGCTGTCTAAACAACTATTGTGTTGGTAAAAATACCACAGCAGTCATAAAAAATGGCAAAGCAAATAAGTAGCAACTGTACAGCTTCCAAACAGGGAGCAATACATTAACCGGGACCTCAGAGGAATTGGTAATGGGTTCGGTGTTATCCATTTTCATTAGTGACCTGCAGGATGGGTGAAACCAGCTTCATCAAAATCACACAAAGCATATGCTGAAGGATGACAAAAAACCTTTGAGAATAGAAAGATTATGTAGTTCTGAAGAGCTTAAAGGTTACTCTCAATAAACTGTGACTTAATGTGAAGTAATGAATTCAGAAAGTGATAGAACATACATGCAAAATAGGCCCTGCCATATAGAAAGCACTAATATAGAAATAGGCTTGGATCAGCTGACTGATAAGAGACAGATTTCTCTTTAAGATCTCAAGAATTCAGTTTCCTCTTTCTTCTGCAGGATGAATTTAGATGTCTAACTCTGAGTACACAATTTCGAAAAAAAAAAAAGTCATTCCTATACATTTTTCTAGAAGACACTTCTGTTTTGCCATATTGCCAGAACCAAAGGCAAAAGCACCAAGCTAGTGAGAATACAGCAATAAACCTAAAATAAATGTGGAAGAGAAGACAGAGCTCCATGTTACAGAGAAGTTCCTAAAGTACAAATTAAATTGATTCTGGGCCAGGTTCACTCAATAAACATTTTCTAATCAAGTAATATTGTCGTTCGATGTTTATGTTAGACAAGTTATCTCTTGAGTGCTATTAATACTGCTCTCTTATGTTATATAGGTGAAAGATACATAATTAATTTCTCTTTATTCTGAAAACCAGGGTGATCTACTTCTGTGAAACACTTTCACTGCACTGTTCTAGACAGCCCATGAACATTTTTTTCGTAAGCTTTAAATTCTATATTGTATCAGTGTTTTATGAAATGAGATGTAATTTGCAAGCTGGATTCACAGTGGGAAACTAAGGTCAGTTGCGTCATAAGCATCCTGATTTTAACAATGGTTTTGGAGCTTTCTTTGAAGCACCAAAATATAAACACAAGATATGTACAGATTGGCAGATTAACGATAGCAGAACCTCTCAGACAGAAATCTGAAATAGCAAATACTGATTTCTGGAGTAGCAAATACTAACTGCCTCCTTGTTAACTTCTTACCAATAGAGTTAATCATATAATAGAACAGATTTTCACATCAAATGCAGAATAAGCTCTGTTTAGTCACAAGACTTTGCCTTCTAGATTTAAAGCTCCCTCCTGCAATTGAGTCCATGCAAGTACCCCAGACTTCTTACTCAATTTGATTTTCCTCACACAGATTTCTAGTGCCGTTTGGGATGCCTGATGGTAACCCTCAACCTTTAGATGCTGATCTAGGTGGTCACAGGTCTCCGTAAGTCCTGTGCCACATCTGGGAGCCCTGTGTCACTACTTGAGGATCTTGGACACATTAGTTATTTCAAGTAGCACTAAATGCCTACACATCAGGGCCTCCAAGTTAAAAAAAAAAAAAAAAGATGGTTCCTATGGTCCATAAGCCAAGTCATCAGCTTTAGTTTGCTTTTCCCCTATACTGCTATCCAGTTTTAGAGCACAGAATCTTGTTTTCCAATCAAGAGACTTTTCTTAAAGAAGATAAAGTACATAAATGAAAAAGGGGGGGGGGAAGATACCCCTGGCATATTCGTAACTAATGTCTGTAATTTTATACCAATAAAAAATAGGAAAACTGAGATCAAGGTTCCTGTGACAACACTGTATCAGTAACATTATGCAGAAGGGAAGTTTTAAATAATTTTCCCATTTAGAATATGTCCTCTTAAAAGCTCAGATAGGTCATGACAACTACTGTTCAGCTGCTGATATGACTAAGTAGTTAAAAATACTTCTTTCATATTCTAAGTTACCTTTGTTTTTAGAAACTATTAGAATTTAAAAGATAGGAAAGCCAAATTGGAAAAACACTTGCTTTTTATCCAACTTCTTGTGAAAAATAAACAGGAGAAGGTTTAAAGTGTTTTTGTTGCTTGGTGACCATGAAAGCAATCTAAGCGCCTAGGCAAATATCCTTTCATTTGTCCTTTTAAATGTGTCTTTTATTCCCAAATCCCTATCTTAATTCTTAAAGCACTAACCCAATCAAATGCATTTTCTCCGGTGGGAAGCTCCAAACATACAACTACTATTAACAGATTGTTCCTAGACTACTTCCTTACAATCCTGCTCTTTTTACAGAAAGACCTAACAACAGCGACTCCTGCACAGCTGTTAGGACAATATTGTATTATAATTATTGCATTGTATTATAATAATTAGAAGAACTCTGTTTCTATCATGAACTTTTCTATTGATCATTTTCATAATTATCACATTATGACCTCAGCTTAACAAGGAAAATACTAACATATAAATTAGTGATATTGACATTCCTAAAATTTGCAGTAGTAGTTTATCATTATTATTGGGCATATTTTTTTCAAAGTGTATTCACTGTCAGCTAACTCTCCTGTCACTGCAGTCAGACACATATATAACCATTAAATTCAGTGAAAGGGAGTCATACTGTAATTGAGTTCTATTGATAGATCTTCTAGTTTGTGCAGAAAGAGATTGCAACTTAGGACAGTGCTGCTGCTGCTGGAGTCATTACAGGTTCTAGGTAATCCAGTAACAGTATCATCCAAAATCACTCTTGATAGTTAAAGAAATTTCAGAGATTACCTCTCTGGTTTAACGATTACAGATATGCCTAGGCACAATTATTCCTCTGATATTTTATAATCTTAGCATTCCCCAGGGTAATTTTTAAACATTATGTTTTATTTTCAAACTTAGGTCTGAAGTCATCATGCACCATACTTACAGAAGCTGTTTCCTGTTTTTAATCTGAGAACAAAATCTGTTTTATCTTTAAAATTTTAAGTGTGAAAACTTCATCTATATTTAATGTTTCTCATAATTATATCTGTAATTACAACTATAAAGCTTTCAAACCTTTCTGGTAACAGATTGCCTCTGATATTTATTTATTATTTTTATCATATTAAAAGATAAGATAGGGCATGTTTAAAGGACTTGTGACTTTAGAAACACTGCAAACACAAAGCTTAATCTTTGGCAACATCCCATATTTTACATTTTAACTTGGCAAACACAGATCTCACTACTCAAGAATTAGTAACTGAGAAGAATATCAGACAGCATCTGCTATGGGTAATTATATTCAAATCAACAGGCCCAAATAACTGAGGGCATCTCTCATCTCTTCTATTAAATTTTAATAAATCTTGAAATAGCAGGGAAATTCCAGAAGAATGTTAATGCGCCATTAATTTTTAAAGAACAAGCAGCAAGACAAATTAAGATGATGAATTAGGAACATATTTTTAGCAGTGAAGCAGTTTTTGGTATAAACAAAAAGTTCCCTTGCTTAGGAATTGTTCTTCTGCCAACTCATCAAGAATAGCTACCTATCTAGGAGACACACTGGAGTCAGATACAAGCTATAAGGTTTCATAAAAGGGAAACAAAACAAAGTCTGACTAGATGATCTAAAAAACTAAGTTGGTTCTTTTGACTCAATATTCAACATATAGATACTGTAATATTTTACTACTGCTACCATATTGTGTTTCAGTATATTTGCCCCAAAGCACATAGATCTTTCTATCTTATGATTCACTTCAGATCTTTCCTCTTTATTTATATGTATGGTTTCAGGTCTTAGTATCTGGTCTTTTTGACAGTTTTCGTAGTCCTCTAGTGTCTAAGCTTGGAGATTCTTACTTTTTTGGTCAATTTTTCTGGAAGAAAACTGTTTACATGTTTATTCAACAGGTTAAGAAAACTAGGGTCTTACTCTCTTTCTCCTTCCACCCATATTCATTAACCAGGAACGATTAAATTAGATGGCACATATTGCACGAGGCAGTGATATCAGTTAGAGTTTGATTTGATTTTGATTGTAGCTTTTTTTTATTTGATGCATGATCTAAGTTAGGGTCTACAAAATGTGCCTTTGATGTTCCATCTATTCCTATTCACTGCAGAGGAATTTTGAAGAGATTCACATTAAACCTTATCTCACACTTCAGGATGTGAAAATTCAAAGACCGAGACTTTATCTGAATCACTAGGAGAAGCTGCACAATAAAAGGCTGCAGCTCTGCTGTCCTGACTTATCCCACCTCATTTTAGGCAATGAACAGAGAGAGAGAAACACATCTCCAGAGGTTCATAGGTCAGTGGGTTCAGCCACACTCCAGAAGCACCTCTCTCTCTCTGCTAGACAGAGAGGGAATTCAAGGCATTTAGGTTCTTAACACAAGTGCTAATATCAAAACCAGATGACTCTATACTCATGGCAGATCGCTCATGTTATGCAAAGCCAACGTTATCATTGCCCAAATGAAAACAGGATGATTGTGGCTACTTAATAGCTTTGACAATCTATTTGTTTGATCACTAGTTACTGGCATTAGAGGAAATTAAATTCAAATCACTCTGTCATTACCCTTCAGAGGTCCAAAGCCACCAAAGTTAACCACAGAAAAATGAGTCAAAGGGGAGATCTTTCTTATGGACAGTGCTAGAATCTACATCCAGGCACTAGAAAGCAAAGCTCAAAGAAAATTTTCACAAGTTCCAGTATGGGTTTGTTCTTGAAGTAATATGCTACTTTGAGATTTTAACAAATGCTACATGGCATAACAACTCTATGACAGCCCATTTTTGTGACTGCTACAATCAATCATGAGGGAGCTGAATTCAAATAGCAATTGTGATATATGTATGCTAATGCAAGGCTTGCTTCACAGGAAATCAAAATGACATGAATTAATGGTGTTCACACAATGAAGGAGGCTGTCGCTATAAGTGCTAATCCACAGGAAATAAACATGGAGAGTTAAAAACAAATCTATCTAGTTTGCATGAATCTACATTTCACTGAGGTGTATCAAATTAGACTTATTTACAAATTGAAGTGGTCTCATACCTATAGTACCTATTACAACCCAAGAAAGTATTTCCTTAGAGAATTTAAGAGTGTTCTCTTTTTAACTGCAAGGACATGAACTGATATATATGAAACTAAGCTGAAGACCGTATCCATTTTGATTTTAAAGGATCAGGATCACTTCAAAAAACCTAAGCTTGCATATCAGACTACCTGGAGTAAATATAGATAAATACCTTCTAAGTAGCTGTCTACCAACTGTAGGGAAAACACAAGGTCACTAAACTGCACTACAGAATTTGAAAATCCTAAGCGTGAAGTTCAGCTGGGATTCATTTCCATCAAAGCTCACAAGCACTTTTGGATCCATCAATGAGAACAGCGGAGTTAGCTACAACTAACAATCAGGGGAGGTCCACTGGCTGGACCACTGCACAGCGCAGTTTTATCTCAGCAAACCTCCTACCTAGGGTAATTCAGGGTAATCCTCAGCATCATAAAAGAATACTGCCCTGAATCCAGATCTGAACTACTTGCAAAACAAATTTCTTCCTGAAGTTTGTGTTGTGAAGCACCAAGACTAAACACGATCTTGACACTATGCCTTCATCAAATGCAGGCTAGTCACTAATGCAACATCTGAAGTGGTAGGAGATGTGACTCAGCATAGAAAAGAAAGGGGCTGCTGTCACTGAGCACCTAAGAATACATTTTCAACATCATCCAGCTAGCTCAAAGTGGAAGCTATTTAACATTTGATGATAGAACCGGTCATTCCACCAAAGCTCTCACTTCATCCAGGAGAAAGCAGGTTGATCTCTCTATTTTATAGCACGGCTGGTACACAAGGTTGACAGGAAGGCTTACTGCCAAAACTGCATCACCCTTTTATCTGGTGAAAGGACTTCACTGACAGGGCATTACAGAGAACAATATCTTTAAATATGCAGTTGTAGACCCTCAGTGAAGCCAAATAATTTTGTCAATAGGGATCTGAAATATTGCTGGGGCTCCAAGAAACCCACATGTAAAAGCCCAGATTAGTCTAACCTTCAAACCTGCAGGCTATAACAGCTCAAAAGAGAAAACTAAATGAGCCATTGTCAGTCTGTAACTAAAGCTTGTTCAAATATCAGCTGAAGAGCCCCCTCATTAATCTGCCAAGTAGAAAGTGTACAAAAAATTGGTCTGGATTGTAGTTTTAGTACTGCCCCTAGGCAATGTCCATGATGATCAAGAAAAGAGGCAGGTGATGTAAAAGATCAATATGTAACAAGAAATAACTCTTGTTCCTGCTGCCTTGGGAGAGTGTGAGAAGGCTAAGCCTTTGAGGTAAGCTAGGAGGGCAGAGATAAAAAGGAGCTGGAAGGGAGAAGGTGGGCAGTAAACTACAAATCTGTGAAGGAAACTTGTCAAATCAGGCTTCAGTGAGCCCATCAGAACCAGCTATAGCAGAGACAGAAGGGTGGCCAGTATTTTAGGCACTGGAAAAGAGGGAATGTGGGGCATTTGTGTCGGTTCATCAAGTACAAAGGCAGCTGATAAGCCTGTTCCACGCTATGGAAATAGGGAGTGATGCTGGATCTAGGGTTTTTTTCTGGAAATGTATTTAAAACTCTCCTATCTTCTAGGAGAAGGAGCGGGCAAAGGACTGAGGGACCGACTAGGTAAGAGGATGGAGTTACAAAGAGAGACAAAACAAGAAGAAGCAGCAAGCCACACTCAACTCTGCCCTAACACATAATAGTTGCACACCTGCATCCAATCCTCCCCAATTTCAATGTGGGTCCCTCTAAAAGCAATGTAGCAAAGGTAAGCAGGTCTTTGGATGCTGAGGATAACAATATCTGACTTTTTTTACATCAAGAGGGATCACACAGAATTGTAGAAAAATAAAGTTGGATACGAACTCTCAAGAGGGCATTAAATATAGTTCCCTGGCCCAGACTATTTCTACCTTTCCCAAGAGAAGTTCCCACAGCCTGTTAAGATCCCCAGTGGAGAAATTCAGAACTTCTGTAAGGAATGGGCTCCAGTGCAAGGTTATCCCTACCACTACAAAGTTTTCCTGATATCCTATCTAACCTAAAATTTTCTTCCTGAAATTTGATACAAATACTTCTTCTCCTAGTATTCCTTTTCACCTCTTTTAGATTCTCTCCAAATGATGCCTGACGTTGTCTGATACTACAATTTATATATTTTTACAAGAGCACAATTCTGTTGATTTCTGTTCCTCTATTATGCTCCTAAATAACTTTATGGAGAACTATCTCCTAAACTGTAATTCACAATGCTGTATTTGTACAGCTCATTTTTCCTACATGCAGTATATTGTCCCTGCTGACTATCATCCAATTTTTTCAGAGCGTCTTCAATTTTTCAGGATCATTTTCATTCTAATCTTGCCTTCCAAAATGTTTACAGTCCCTACAAACCTTATGTCATCCTCAGTGCGATAAGTATATTCTATCTGCCATTATCCAGGCTGTTAATGAAACCTCTAAATAGCAGAAGACAGATGTAGGTGGACCCCAACTCTTTCCGTTCTGACAATGAACCATCAATATCAACTTACTGAGCATGTTTTCCAAGCAGTTTTGCACCTCTTCTATGATTATTGTCACTTTAACCATATTTCTCCTGCCAGCTTACACAAATGTCCTATGAGACTGCCACAAAGCCTTCCCAAAATAAAGATATATGACATTCACTCTTCTCTCCAATTCACATGGCTGTTAGCCTGACATAGATAATTATATTGGTTTGACATGGTTTATTCTTGACAAATCCATATTAGCTGCTACTTGCTTCCTTGTTATCTTCCAGCTGCTTAAAAACTTTTGTACATTTAGTCACTACAGAATTCTTCCAGGGATAGAAGTTAAGCTTACCTGGCTTTTCTTTCCCTGTATCTTATCCCTTCCTCCTTTTTAAACTTCTGCTGTTTTCCTGCCATCCAGTTCCTCACCAATCCTCCACAAGTTCTTGAAAATAATAAAATAGCAGAGATGATTGCTTCAATGTGCTCATAAATACCTAAGAATGAATACTCCAGCATCTCCCAGACCTTTTTGAATTGCACTAATCCAAATGACTGGGACAGGAATCCAATTTAGACATCACATTCAGCTTCTAGAAAGCAGTACAAAACCGAAAACAGTCACCCGATTTTCAAAACAACATATAAGATACATTACAGAAATAGAGCTGAACTCTCTTTTAGAACTTCTTTCTTACTATTTCTTGTAACTGCTTGCATATCCAGAAGTGACTCTTCCTCACAACATTTTCAGGCTAAGGGAGATGTACTGCTCAGTGATAACTGTTGTCTAACCTATGAATGTCAGGACATCCATGGTTTCTCCATTGGTTGTCTGGCTTTTACTTACAACATAAAGAAGAGAACTTTTCCAGCTTCCTTTCTATTCAAGAAAGCATTGGATCACCCACCTGGCAGATTCAGTGAAGAGTATTCTGGTTCTGGTTTTCTATTGATGCCTTTCCCTCAATTTTATTATATACTGGAGGATGTCCTGACTTGCTGCATCCCGGCCTCCCACAGATTTTCTGTGGAAAGTTCATTACTCATTGTGCCTTAATTCTATAAAGCGATTATAAGGTAAAAATCTTGTGGGTAAATATGGAACTTTTTGGAGTTGTGGTAGCTGCAGAGATGTGGCAGTTACATTATTCAAATTCTTGTATTGATAGCCAATTTTACCAGTCAATAAAATTCACTCCAGCTGACTCAAATGGAGTACTTACTAGCCAGAGAAGGCCAGGGAACACATAAAGGTTGACAGGCTGAGTAGAAGTTCAATCAACTTTGATGTCTTCACTAGGACAAAGAATTGTGTAAACCAAATGGTTCCAAATCTGAATACGGGTAAGTATGTGTCATTACTGAGACACCAAGTGCTGATGTTAGTGCATTCCAATCACTCCGTTGTAGATCTTCATTAAAAGGTCACCTTCTCTCTCAAAATGGAGCTGGGCAAACAAAAATGCTAGAAATCCTGAATGAAAAGAATGGATGAAAACCAGCCCAATTGCTTTGGATAACTGTCTATCTAACAGTTCTAGACAAAATCAGGATTTCTGGCTCTGAAATCACACACCCTCTGAAAGTGAGGAGAGTCCACCCTGAGGATTGCTTCCCTTGGGAAACAAGGCTGGCCATCACCTCAGATAGGATACCATTTGACTGAATTACTTCCCTTTTAGTCTGATGTTGTATTTTTCTTGATTTTGGTGGGGGCCTAAAAAACATCAGGCCTTTCTTCTATTTCTCTTCTCCCTGAGGAGTTTATACTAGAGGCATATCAGCATTTACAGATTGTGAATAAATCCCAAAGGCAAGTGTTAAAGCAGTGCTGGTTGTTCAACCAGCATCAATAAATTAATGTGCCCTGTTAAAGAAGTCCTGTTATGTTGATTTTTCAAGCTTGGTCTTTGATTTCTTCCCTTTCTCTGAAAACCAATTACTCATTCTTATTTTCTCACTGCTGATGTGAAACAGTATCTTGTAACCCTTTTGTTCTTTTTAATCATATTTATTTTCTCTATTAGATATTGTGGTGAACTTTCAGCTCTAGAACCTTTGAAGCTGTTTTCTGACATTTTCGGGGCCTATCCATAGCCAGATGGAAAGATGACCAAGAACCTCTTAGATCTTCCTATAACTCGGTAATTATTTTTCTTATCTATTTTCCTGGGCAGTTTGTACTTTAAAACAAGAAACCTTGCAAAGAAGGATTTTAAATTGACTGCCATGGTGACAAGGCAGACAGGTCTACAGAAATATTCAATCATCTATACCCTGCTGAAACTGTTAAAAAAGGCCCTTAGAAATGATTTTTGGAGAAGAAATAGATAAGTACTACATTTTATGGCAGTCAGCCATAGTTCGTTTTGATGAGGGAAGGCTTCCTTTACCCTCGCTCCTGTGCAGTCTGAGAAGTACAAAGAAAAAAATTGTTGTTGTGGAATAAAAATGATCTAATCATGCAGCATGAGAGTATTTTGGTGTAGTCAAACATGTCTTGGTAATAAAAATAAAGAAAACACTCAGTAGCTAGTGTGTGAGGATATATAAAATACTCTAACAGAGCCAAAGCAGTGGTTTGGAAATAATGTCTCTTTCCTGTCTTTGTTAAAGTACCTTTTGTATGCTGCAGGTGCCCAAGAGTATATAACAATAGATTTGGGAACACAACCTATTTTCCCTATGTTTTTTCACTTTGAGATTAATCTCAGATATAATAAAATAACTTGTCAAACTTCTTATAATGTATGGACTTATATAGATAATTGAATATACATACATTACATTCCAACCATACTGTGTGTCTTTCAAGAAACTAAAGAAGACCCATACTAAGGAAATCCATGTAATATACCATTTATTGGCAGAAAAAAAAGATGTAACAGTTGGAAAAATCATCAGGGAAAAACTGTGACAGCATAGTTGTAAAAAGCTAAGTAATAATCACAAGGGAATACTGAGTAAGAAAATTGTCTATGAAGAAGACAGTGTTCCCTGTAGGGAAAAAAAGTCTGGCAAAATAAAGATTATAAGAATGAGAGGAAAAAAAAGATTTATTATCAAATGACAAAAAAAAAATAATCTTTTCAGCCTTTGGAAGGAAGTCAGATTTTGCTGATTTCACAGATGGAATGAAAAACTCAGACTGCAGTTAGCTCACTTCAGTATTTCTGTTTGTCAGAGTTAGCATTAGAAAATGACTGAGGAGGTGGAGAGACAGGAGGTCAGGCAGTGTGGGCGTCAAGAAGGATGGAAAGATAAAAGAACTTGCAGCAGTCAAAGAGGCAATGAGCATCTGATGAGGCTGCCACGTCCTTTCAAATAAAAAAAAGAATAGCAAGATTTTAAGATGCTGTTTTCAAAAGACACTTGCCTCCCTTATAATAATAATTCAGAAGGCAGCAGACTTAAAAAGAGTGATTTCTAAAATTTCTGAAATAGATGAAGACGACCTCAATAATAAGACTTTACCCTTGCGGCTTGCCATGAAATTTTGCATAATACGAGGCAAATCACCTAAAATTAAAGTTCTCACAGGTGGCCACTAATTGGATGCTTTTCATTTTCTAATCTTGATTTGGGAGCCTGTGATCTGGTTTGTAGAAATACTGAGTAGTTACAGCTGTGGCTCATTAAAGACTTTGAAGTTGTTTAAGGCCAAGTACAGCCAACTTTGGCCTGGAACTGCACCACCTGAAATAGACAGATAGACTCAACTTCGGAGAGGAATGTTTAATCCTCCTTACAAAGTTGAGAAATTGAACCCCATGGACAAAAGTAAAATTTGTCTAGGCAATTTTTGTGGTTTTGTGCTCTGCTACATTTCAGCTAATAAATCCTCCTGGATTCAGAAGTGGCATGCTATTGCCTTTCTAACAACATTTTGGACCAACGTCTGCCACTAAATTATCCCCCTTTGGCACCAAAACTGTTATTTCTTTCTCTATATTTATTTTCCCAGCCCATGGTGGTTGTTCTTATAAATTCTGCATCCAGCTCTGGGAAGGTCAGCCCTGACCTAGGCAAAGAAGGCACAGCCTTCAACTAGAACTTCTACACTACATTCCTCAAAAATTAAAAAAAGGCTCAGATATGTGTAAGAGTTCACAAGGTATGTGAACCTTTCTGTAAAGCTACAGAAAAAAAAAAAAAGTTTTCAGAGTAGGAATGAGCAATGTGCCAAAAATAAGGTATAAGTCCACATGTTCAGCAACAAAGAAAAAAATATATTGTTCTTCAAGTGAGCACCATTCATTTGACAGAATAAATGTGGCAGCACTTCTAAGGGAAAAGTGTTTTTCAATATAACTGTAGTCCTCATACACAAGTCTGGGAGCCATTTAAAGTTACGATTTAAATGGCAAAATCGTAGGAGATGGCAAAAGTGATTAATTACTTTCTGAAGCTGCCTAAGGCACCTAAAAAGTAACATAAATTAGATTTCTAATTTTTAAACAGCTAAAAATATATATACTTGATGATACTGAAAGAAAAAGGAGCTAAGGCTAGATGTTCAACCTGACAGAATCACAGAATTGTAGGAGTTGGAAGGGACCTTTGGAGATCATCTAGTCCAGCACTCCCCGTCAAAGTAAGTTCCCCTAGAACAGGTAGGACAGGAATGCATCCACGCGATGTTTGAATATCTCTGGGCTGCCTGTTCCAGTGCTCTGGTACCCTCAAAGTAAAGAAGTTTCTCCTCATGTTGAGATGAAACTTCCTGTGTTCCAGTTTGTGCCCATTGCCCCTTGCCCTGTTGCTGGGCACCACTGAAAGGAGTCTGGCCCCATCCTCTTGAGACGTGCCCTTTAGATATTTATAACCATTGATAAGATCCCCTCTCAGTCTTCTCTTCTCCAGGCTAAACAGACATAGGTCTCTCAGCCTTTCCTCGTAAGAGAGGTGCTCCATTCTGTTCATCATCTTCATATCTCTCTGCTGTACCCTCTCCAGTAGTTCCCTCTCTTCTTGAACCAGAGGGCCCAGAACTGGAAGCAGTACTCCAAATGTGGCCTCACCAGGGCAGAAGAGAGGGGGAGGATAATCTCCCTTGACTTGCTGGCCACACTCTTTTTAATGCACCCCAGGAGACCATTGACCTTTTTGGCCACAAGAGCACATTGCTGCATCATGGTCAACTAGCTGTCCACCAAGATTCCCAGGTCTCTCACTGCAGAGCTGCTTTCCAGCAGGTCAACCCCTAACTTGTACTGGTGCATAGAGTTACTATATCTCATTTCCACTCTAGATGAAGATCAGCCCCCTAATCTGCTATATTAAATTAATATAAATATGGCCATGTAATAATAAATAAGAAAATATTCAAAAGTCCTTTTTTTTTCATTTAACAAAACACCATATAGTGTTAGCATATTCTCAAATAATTTTGTAAAATTTTTTGTATCTGACACTTCTAAAAACATTATTTATATTTGATAGCTTATAGGCCCTAATCAGACTTTTTTCAGCACAGTGGCAGATTAAGCCATGGTTTGCTTTCTTATAATATCTACTCTATTTATTTTATGTTCTGTTGAAATAAAAGGATCCACTTTTGACTAAAGCAAAGGCTACAACTCCAGAGCTAATATTTCCCTATCCAAAGAAACAGGGACAAAATGAAGAAATAGCTGTAATAGAATCTCAAGATGTAACGCTGGTCAAGCATACGGTCATGCCCTCAATTCAACAGGACACGTAAGCGTATACTTATCTGTGATTTTATGAGCTATCCCAGTGACAAAAAGGCTATACTGTACATCAGATTAATCTTGTGATTGAGTATGTGCTGAATCAAAAACATAATCTCGATCACCAGTGTAAAATATTAATCATAAGTATTTTCCAAAGACCCGTTATAAAGGGTCTTTAAATCTGAGCAACAGGTCCTAGTGACCTCTTAATATAGAAAGGGTGTGAGATTCTAGAGATAGTTCTGCCCTATACTGTAGGTCTGGCCCCACAATACATGTTCTGGGAAAAGACAGGAGAATACAGTGAAAGCTGATGAATCATCAGTGACCCACATCAGCCACAAGTGGCAATGCTCCTCTTAAAGCCCCCTCTGCTTTCCTGCTCTCACCCCCATGCACACATACAAATTCACTCACCACCTACATCAGCCCAATGCCATAATTTGTAATCTCTCTGTCACAGTTAAAATTTGCATTTTTCAAAATTCCTAGCATTTTTGTTTTGTTTCTCTAATTTATCTTAGTGTATTTTGGTGGACTACTTTTAATCTCTTATAAAGACCATTTCACATCCACTGGTGCTAACAACAATTACACATGTGCGCTGAATGAACAGCCCCACATCATGCCTGCACCGGCAAACTCACCCTGGCTGCGTGTCATCAGTCACACAATGGTACGTAAAAGTTCCAAACATCTGCACTCCCAGGATCCCATACAGGAGGAGAAAGAACAAAAGGAAAATTGAAACGCTCCAGATTTGCTCTCCAGAACGCCTGGAAAAAAGATAAAGATGAGACTGAATGCACAGCCAATGTGACACCTCCCATGAAAAGCTCCAAAAGAGAAAATATGCTAAATAGAAAATAGAAAATATGGAAGTAGTATTTCATCCTGCAGAAACTTTTTCTTGAAAACTGATCTTTTATTCTGTGCAGAGACAGAAAAGGGAGCCACGATTTTTACTAAGCCCGTAAATTAGGGTAATTGAACCAGCTGTAAACTATGAAGGATGGGGAAAAAAAGAACCCAAATAAAATCTATAGTATTTAGCTTTTGTAAAATAGTGTCTAATGACTTACACAGACAAGATTAGATGATGAAATAAAGTTGATACCAAATAAAAACAAAAAACCTCTTTCACATTACCATTACGTGGCTTTTACCATTACATGCTGTATCAAACATACTTCTGCGTGTTCCCTTGCATCTCTGTGCATATACCAAGACATTTACACTTGTACCTGTAATGGTTAGGGCATGTGCTCATGTATTTTTAATTATGAATTACCCTAGTATGAGTTTTTACCTTGATTAAGTGCCCATATTAATGGAACAGAATTTCCTACCATTGCTTGAAAATTACTGGCTACAGTTACTAGCAAAATGCTTTAAGATTTATTTGAATTTTTGACAGTTTTTATCATTTTCTAGGAAACTTGATGATTCCTTAAATATGGAAAATAGCAAGAATTTTTTGACCAGAACTAAAACTCAGCAAGAAAATGTCCATTAAGGTCATTCTCTGAGCTACACAGTCAGTCTTCTAAGTCAAAGCTGAAATGAAGAATGTTCTTCAGAAAACAGCCTTACTTACTTCAAGATATTTGTTATCCTAGTTCTTGGCAACTCAAAACGAAAATATATTCGGAATGCTCGAATCATAATGAGTGGTCGTGGAATCCGTAACATGCCCCAAGGTGACATCTGGTCAACTATTTCAGCAATTTCAAACACCTACAAACAAAAGAATCAGGAGCTTTTCTTGATGACTCTGCCCTGTCATATAAAACTATGAACAATATACATGTTTTTTATTATATCTTCCAACCTTATCTTTGTTTATTTTGTGGTTCATTTTAACCATGTTTTTTAAAAGGAAAGTCTCAGTAAATCCTTTAATCCATTTCTAGGCCATCCTAATGAAATTTCAAAAATATACTGTGCCTATGTTCATAATGCTCCTGTTTCAAGCAACTCAAGAAAACTGTGCAAGCTTCTGTTAGTGGCGTGCTCTGCACCCAACCCACCAGACAAGTTTCCCACAACTTCAATAGAAGTGAATAGTTTACATTTCCAAATACGAAAATCAGTATCTGTTAATGTTGCACACCACTAAGGTTTTTACGATGATATAAACCTACATATACACAGACTGCCTTATGATTTGCAACATACTTACAAACTCTTCATTTAATTCCGAGTGCATGAGAAAACCGTACACGTTCTTCTCCTGGACTCCACTTACAACACAAATTTCAGCCAAGCCACAGAGCAGGGAATCATTTCCTTAATACACTGCCCATTTAGGCACTCCATAAAGACTATTTAGCTTAATTATTGGGTGAAAATGTCTTTCCTTGTCTCCTACTCTCTGAAAGTAACTGCTTAATTTAATATTTGCTCAAAGTACTACAAAATGGAGGGTAAACCTGGCAATGCATAAACAGAGTAAACTACAGTGCTTATCTGTAATGATCAACCTTCACCGCACATGTATACCTTATGTGTCAAAGTTTCCCCTGTGTATAAAGCAGAAAATTACAATGTGTCTTAAATCCACTTATTTGTGGAAAAGTTATGTCTAACAGCAATCACTACAGAACTTTTACAATCCTTATACTATTGCAGTCCTGGTCTCAGAGTCTTCAGTCTGTCCTTACCCAAAAAACTGTCTATGGTTAAGGACTGGTTGGTTTGCAGGACACAATTTGATCCGTACGTTAACACTCTATGCTTTCTTGCAACACGTCCAAGTTCCCTTCTTTATGAACATTTATCAAATTGTTTCCAAATGTATTTTTTTTTCCATTGTGCTTTAAACTGAATTTTGGAAAAGGTTTTGTTAGGTGTGGGCCATATTACATGAAACCCCTCCACTCACCATACCATACCAATACACCTACAGTATGGCAAACATCTACTGTTGGAATCATTGTCCCTTTAGTTGCCTAAGCTGGTCACCATGGAATCCTACTAGACTCAATGGAAGGAGATGAGCACAACTGACATATGGAGTAAGAGATAAATGGCTCTCTGAAGATCCTTCTCTCTCCTTTTGACTATGCAGAAAGTTTACAGTAACATACTTCAGATTAATGTATAACTTCTCAATAGGGAAAATTAAACAAGGTAAGTTCTACTACTAATGTAGATGATCTTTAAGGTCCCTTCCAACTCAAACGATTCTATGATTCTGTGATTCTATACATTGCAGTGTGCAATTATGGAGCTATTGAATTGATCACAGATTTTTAAAAACAACGTGACCTATGTACAGCTATACTTTCACAACCCATAATTACTTGGTTATGCAACGTATTTGTCACAAATAAGGAACTATTCATTGGAAAATGTAAGAGTAATAATTACCTGCAAAACCAGTGACACCCAAAGACAAAAGACCATGAATCCATCAAACACACACCAACGATCCTTTACATAGGAGCTATCACCCTACAAAAGAGAGAAAAGCTAAGAGGTTAATTGTTGTTGTTGTACTGTCAGGATTTACAAATATCATAAACAAAAGTTTTTGGAAGAAGGAAAATTATTCTCTGTACCACTTCTGAAAGATTTCAAAAGCCTACCTAGTATCTAGGCTTAGAATATGCTGGGAACATATAAACACATCTGGGTGAATAAATGGTAGCTTCATTCTTGTGTGGTACTTCTCTTCAGCTTGTTTCAAAAAGGACTCATAAAGAGAGCTATTATTTACACTTTGAAGCAAATCAAAAAACACTCAAAAAATTAACACTGGACTCACTTTTCCACTGTATTGCTGATTACAAAATACTTGCACAGGAAGGTAAGTGTAAAATGCTATCAATCTAGTATTGTGCCATTCAAATACTTCAATAATGTTCAACAGCGTCAATTTACCATTTTGCATACCTTTTTTTTGTAAGTTTTCAATCATTTTTCATGCTTTAGGTAAGTCTTGACATTTCCAAAATACTCAAAAGTAACCACCATCTCATCACAGCATAGGCTTTCATGTTTCTTTGGACATTTCCTGAGCAAGTCTTTACCATCTCAAAATGACAATTCATTCTTTAGACTTCATTAATAATTTGGGACTCAATTAATTGTCTAACACAAGGATTCAGATCACACCTTTGCACTACTGAACATAAGAAACTCAGGGAAGAAAACTGAGCACCGGATCCTTGATGACCCATAGGCTTTCCTACCTGTTCTCTGGCTCTGCTTTTGACTTCTTCAACTAGCTCTCTAAAATAACACCCGAGTATGGTTTTGGTTATAGTTCAATCCAGACATCATTCCAAAAAGGCAGCATGGAGAAGACTGCATCCAAGCTCGGTTTTCTCCACACTACATATTCTCAACCACCACTCCAGTTTGCATCCTTAGATATCCTCATGTCTCACAATGACTTGCCACACAGGCCCTCCGCTGCAAGCTAGAACAACACTTCTTTGGTGGGCTGCTAATGTCTCACACTTTATGTCCACCACTGAACTGAAAAAGATCTACAGTTATTAGGTAGATTACAGCTGAGAGTTAGATAGTTTCGTGTACCACATGGAGTGTGGAGAAGTTGGGGACCAAATGCATATAGATAGATGCAGCTTGTTGAAACGGAGACTATACAATACTAGACCTAAGGAAAGTGGATATCCCAGTTTCATGCTGTATGGCAGTAAAAACATACACAGACATTGGCAGTGTATCTCAGGGCAGACGAACATCCCTTTCCAAATCAGGTTTAGGTTTCTCCTAACAGATTGAACATACCCTCTCCTGCCTTATATGTTATCTGGTTTCTTTTCTCTCTTGTGTTCTTTGAGATACAAACTATAGTGTTTAACATCCACTTCTCACAGGTATGATTGGGGAAAAAATTATTGTCACATATCAAGAATTTTGAAGACATTACTGGACTTTGTCCTCCTACATGATTCCTGGCTTGAAACAGATTGTTTCTTATCTCAGTGGTAGTTATTTCAGCCAACTTGTACTTATTTTTAAATGTCTCAGCATTTTCATTGATTCTTAAAGCACAGACAAGTTGTTTTGTTTTAATCTAATATTTTCAATAACATACACTATCCTAAAAATGATTTATCATTCCTTGCAGTAGGTGACAGCAAGATACATTGTGTATATAGAGATAAAATATGGGGTTTTTTTTAAAAGTTGAAGTTGCAAAAATTCTTCAGGGCAGAAAATACAGCCAGTTTTTTTAAAATCAGTAATAAAAGACAGAATTTCAACACTATTTTCAGATGGAGGATTTTCTTATACATCAGGATGTTAAAGTTAACCTCAATCAAAGAATTAAGAGGAGGAAGACTGCAAATCATGGAAGCAACAGAAAGGGAACTTTTGCACTGTAGTATTAACCAGTCCTTCCTGAAGAAAGTAGACCTAATTTCCTAAGTAAAATCTGAGCTGATCAGAAACTCTTCACTCAGAGCTGAACAAAGTCAGCTGTTTCAGCTCTATCTACTGTGAAACAGATACATGTATTTCTCTGCGGAGATCAGCTATCAACAGCCTAAATACCAGTCTCTCCTCTCGCCCTGTTCCCTCTTAGTCAACAAAACTCCAGTGAGATTTTTACCCACATGCAACTTGAATTCTTCAATTGCGGCTCTGAACAAAGATGCTGATTGGTCTTTCTCTCGCCAAAGAACTCTGAAACTTACTTTTTTTCTCTTAAGCACCCTTTGTCTAAAGCAACAAGTTTTCTCTGAGTTGTGCTGTACAGATCCAAGAATGAACTTGTGCTTTATTCATTGTCCTCCAAATAACATGTCGAGCACTCACTAAAAGCCAAATCTTTTTTTAGAAATTGCTTTTTCTCTCCACAATACGTGTGGCATGATTGAAGCAGTTCCGTTGTTTTCTCCTTACAAAGGAAGATGTCATGACCCTTTCCAGTCTTCTCACCATTCAGGCTGCTCCACCACCTCACTTCTCTCATTGTCACATCAGGCCAGCTTCCCCCGCTACATCCTCCCAGTCAGGGAGGCTTTCAGTGGATCACCCACAGAAAACTTAGAGCATCTGAATTACATCTGTAGAAACTACTCATTTTGGGGGAGGTTTTGGCCCTTTCCATTTTGCATGTAGGGAGGCTTTGGCTAAATGCTTTTCACATTTGTCATTTGGCTTTGCAGTAGATGTGCTGGGGAATACTTAATGCATTTATACCATGTATTGGCATATGGGATGTGATTTGGTGTTGGAAGCATTTTTAAGGCAGAACCAGCTTAATGTGAAAATCAGAATATAATTTTTAGTATTAGTCTTGATATTGACTTCTAGTGGTACTTCCATGAAAAATCTAATTCTGACTAAACACAGGCTAGCACTCATATTAATAGCAATGAACAGTGAGTTTCATTCACATTTAAAAAAAAACCTTGAGCTGAAATTCCACACTCACAGTCAATGGCAGCCTGTTCTTAGACTTGGAAAGGAATACAGAGACATGAAATTTAAATACATCTGGTTACATCCTACCTAAAATAGCTGAAGTATTGCAATGTGTTAATCCCTCACTCTTTTTTCATCCTGTCTGCTGAAATTTGAGAATCATTGCTGAGGTCTGTTTTAGCATTTCTTGTGAATGCACTATCCCAGATTGTTTACGTTATGGTTTATAAGTCTTTGAAATGTGGTCTAAACATTTGCAAAAGATGAAGAATTAGTACTGCAGACTAGAAGCCTCTTGCTGAGATTAATTCAAACCTCTTAAAGTCATTAAAGTTGCTGACTCCTTACTGCCTACAGTGATCTCTTTAATGTGCACAGAAGTCCTGAAACTTCTCCTGCAACATAACTTAAAGTCTTCCTAGACAACAAAACCATTTGCTTCCGACAGAGCAGTGGATGCCAGTCCACTTAGACTGCCCACAACTGCAGGCTTGGGACAGCTTTTGAGCAGTAAACCATGCTCTCACTCAGTGCCTCTCACAGGCAAGCTAAGGAGTGCTCCCCCAACTCAGTGGACTAGCTAACAGCTATTAAAGATAGATAAAACATCTGAAGTCCAAAGCAACTAGTTTTTTAGCTGTTAGATCTTTCCTTTGTTAGATGCCTATTCATTGTTTTGTAATACCCTTCCTAGTCTCCCCAAACAGTTTCTCCTAATGAGCTTCCAATTTTCCTGTTATTATTTATTTACAACAGGTCAGCGTCACTGTTAGGCTAGTATACAACCATGGAAATTACTTTCCAGGTAAACCATGCATGTGGCATGGATCGAGAGTCTGCCTCTCTCTTAGAGATGCTAATCTGAATTAATCTGAAATTTGATATTCCAAAAGAACAGACAAGCTTGACATAACAGTCTGTAATTAAAATATTCTCTGCCCTAAAAGAACTTAATTTTCTACAGCAATGTTGCCATAACAAAGGAATAATACCTCAAGTTCAGCACAAGATCTTAGTCTTTCTTTACCTATTTGAAAACAGGACCAACAAGTGAATCTCCTCCCGTCTCCCTACATTCTCCTTATTTCATCAGGTTTTTTGCCTATTTTTAGCACCATTACATTTATTGAGTATAACGTATTAGCTCATTTTTTCATTTTTTATTTTCACATGCAATACTAATACCCCAACAATAGCACTGAGATGCCAGAAGATACAATTTCTCAATTGTAAACAGCATGTTAAAGTTAAAACATTAAAACATTAATTGCCAGCATTAATACACTAGTTGACAGAAAAAAAAATCTATTTAATAAGACCTATCTTATTGGAAATGTGAGCCAATACAAAATACAGACAGAACCATAGGCAGAAGTAATAACACCTGAGGTAGTCACTCCAAGAGAGCCATTTACAGTTTAATTTACACCAGATGAGCCAGACTATAATTTTTTAATAAAAGTTTATTCCATGACTAACCTTGCTGAAAACAAAATACTCTATGAAATCAACACCAGAATTGCATAAAGCAATCTGCTAGAAGATTGATTTATGTCTCCTAATTTTGTTAAGCAATTTCAGCAATTAGAAAAGTAGACAGCTTTGCAAGATGATGGCACAGTCATGTCCTAGGTCATTTCTGCCCTGCTTAACTCTTTAACATCTCAGGACCACGTCAGGATGAACAGCAAATCCCTGCAAGTGAAAAGCCTCCTCTGCCTCCCTACTTGCCTTCAGGAATTTCTTCTTCTCTCTCATTCCTGCTACAACCCGTTCTCTGAATCCCTCCCACCTGCCTCTTTCCAGCTGCCTCTGTGGGAAAGCTAAATAAAAGAAGCGCTATGACATTTGCTCTGAGTAATCAGATTTATCATCATCTTCTCTGAAAAGGAGGCCTGTTGTCTTGGGTCTGTCATTAGGAGAATCTTTGTCTCCCATTTTTCCTCACAGTCTCTGACAAACAGGACAACTGAAAAGATAGTACAAACACAAAGAGACCAGCAAGCTCAGTAGCAACCAGCTACTTTGCGGTTTAATCATGGTGGCAGTAAATAAAGCACGTCAACTCTAGCAAATTCTGCAGGTTGCCCTGTGGGCTACTTTGTGTAGCAATAAAAATATGCATTAAGGGGTGGAGGCTGACATTTACTGGTATTTTAGGAGCAGCATAAATGAACAGGAGGAAACAGAAGAGAGGGAAATCAGAATTCGGGAGTCATTTTTCCCCCCTCCACTATGCTCATTACAATGCAAAAAAAGCAAGCTAGAAGAGAGGGCACAGCTGAGTTAGCGAACCAAGACTCAGCTTCCCTCTCCCATTCCCTTACTCCACATAAACACTGGAGGACACAGAGGTGGGAACAGGACAGAAAATGAAATCAGAGTTCAAGGGAGCCCCTGTCTAACCTCTCCCTCCCCCCTGCAAATGCAGATAGGGATATACACACACTCACAGAGGGTACGTATCTCCTATCCAGCCACACATACACATACATCCCTTATGTTTCTTGCTCAACTTCAAACTCTCCCTATTTCCTTACAAACCTGCAGTTTACCGTTCTGGTTAGTAGCAGAATGATGTGGGCAATCCAGCCCAGCTCCCACCCACCAAATATTTTTAATGTTTTCTTCACACAGGAAAAAAGAATGAAGAGATACAGCCTAATCAGGAAGAAACTCCGCCTCTGACTTCTGTTCTCAATTCTCCTCTTCTGTCCCCCCCCAAAAAAATATTTCTCAGATCCGCTCATGTGTCAAACACGAGCCCCCTTCTTCCTTCTTCAGAGCTTTGCAACTCCTCAGCTGTCCTGGGGACCAAATGAAGTGGAACTGAAATCCAACATAGGATTGTCAGCCACACCGCCCACTTAAAGTCCATCTTCTACTCTGTGTGATGTAATGAAATTCAACCTGAAGCATTTTATTATGCAACAACCAGCAATATATGATACCCATCTTTTAATGCAAAGTACTTCTGTAACTGTAAAATGGTAATCCATGCAGGAAACAAAGGAAATCAATGGATTGCTTGGGTAAAACCCCATTAATAACCAAAAGAAAAACTGGCATATTTTAAAATGGGTGGTAACCTTCAAGTTAGCCGTCTGCGACAGTGATAGTACCACTTCAAAATGAATCAAGATATTTCCCTTCTATAAGTCTGTATTTGGGAAAAAGAAACAATATGGGGGAGGCAGGATGGCCAACACACACAATGGGACGACAACACACACGACATGACAGCTTCTCATTTCTGTATGTCTTCTTTTTCTCATAAAGTATCTTCATTCACAGTGAAGGAACTTACTTAAAATATATTCACATAATAGCAAATGATTTGTAACAGCCAATGGAATTAGAATTGCTGTGTGAAGCTTAACTCTAAACGGTTATAGTGGGTGTAATATCACTTTATCATCACTGAGTTAAACAAGTTCAATTTGTAACTACTCATGCATTGTGCTGAACTGCTCCATCATCAGATGCTTCCAAGTAACACGTTACACAGTGCATAATTTATCTTTGTCATAATATGTAATGTAATATTTATAGTTATCTTGTAGTCTATGCTAGAAAAACGTTGGAAAAATCACTTGATGTTACAGCACACAAAACAAAGTTACTCTATTTATAATTAAAAAAATGAAAGACAGCTCTTGCTGGTCCTTTCAATTAGAGGGTGATTCCTTGCATGTTATGGGGACACAACATACACAGTTCCAATCTATCACTACAAAAAAGCTGTAATTGCTATGGATCCACGACTTCATCATTTGCAATAATTAAAAAAATGGGTTTTTAAGTGAATTTGTTGAGTTTTTCAGATTATTTTAGGAATTACAAAAGAAGATGTAAGGCTATTCCATTCATTAAAGAACAGTCTCAAACGTATTTTTAAGGCACACTAGGTTTCTGTTAATTTATGTAATTGATTTCACCAAACGTAATAATTTGTTTTTCACATTGTAATGTGAAGTTTTTAAACAGTAGTATTCACCATCTCATTTGCTGTTTCTAACAGAAAGAGAAAAAAAACACCCCAAAGCCAGCAAATTATCAAAACCAGAATTCTTATTGGGCTGTTCAGAGAAAGAATAAAAAAACACTATCTCATGTCATTTGATTTGGTGACTTCTGTCATGAACAAACAGTAACAGTTTTAGAGAAGTTGTGGGAGGAGGAAACAATTCCAGCTGTTAGGTAAGAATCAAGACTTTCAAACAAACAAGAACCGTTTTACTTGCTAAAAATCCCGTAACAGCGTTTGCTGTAAAACAAGGGGAATTGGGAGGAGTTAAAAATGGTGTTTTAAACCAAAACTGTTGAAGAAAATTTAAAAACAAACCAGAAACAAACGTGAAAACATTACGCAACACTCCCTTGCTCAACTACAAAAAGCGTCAAGGGGAATAACCATTTCCACGAAACGGGAAGGAACGAACGCCTCAACACACCTCCCATTTCAGCAAAATCCCTGTAGAGCATCTCAGTTCAGCTGAGTGACAAGTAATTCAGACTGTTCACTACTCACAGCTGCCGGGGACAACCTCATACATAGTCAATAGAGGACAGATGCTAATGCCTTCTTATCAATACCTAACAGCAGGTACGGCTACAGAACATGTGGGGAGCTTCGCTGGTGTATTACATTGCCGCTTTCCTGATACACCACTTACCCCTGCAGCTGGGTGCCAATGTGCCCTGCAGAGAGATTTTATGGGTTACTACACTGAAGCCTGAATTTCATTTCCCTCTCCATCTGCTCATTAGCCTACCGTATTTGGTGCCATCAGTATTGCCTTACTAGCTGGTCTGGCTCCCTTGGATGTCTTAAAGGTTCAGCAAATCTAAAAATGGCTAATCAGGAAGAGGATTAATAGGATCCCCCCACCTGGAACAGCACTCACTGTGTCCAGGACTTGCACAGGAAAAAAATCTTCACTGTGAGAATGATAAACATTGGAACACATGGTCCAGAGAAGTGCTAGCATCTTCCTTGCTGGAAATATTCAAGACTCAGCTTGGACTCTAGATAACCAAATTAAGGCCCTACTTTGAGTAAGAGGTTGATCCAGATCATCTCCATAGGTCCCTTCCAACCTAGACTCTTCTCTGGTTTTGTGCACCTAAGACAACCTCCTCAAAATGCCAGTTCCTTGGGGTAGACTCCAGTTCTACACCTAGTTCCACATGCATGGACATCTGTTCATGCCTCAAAGTACTCTGCAGTCTTGAGAAGGTGATGTGTGTCAAACACTGCTGTGTTTCATCCAGCAGTATTCTGCCCTCCCCCCAGCTTCAGTGTTTATGGTGGATGCAATGGGTGAATTTGGATCCAAATGTTTCAAGGTGAAAGCTTTTAATCCGAAGCATCAAGTACTGCCTAGAGACTGAATAGGGAGATTTGATAGGCTCATCTAATATGACAAAACTCAGATTTATGATTGTCATTCACAGCTCTCTTTCAACAGAAAAAAAAGCCACAAGAATGAAAATTGGAATAGATAAGAAGGAGGCACTTTTCAGAATGAGCCTTTTATTATTTAGTAATTAGCATTAATAAAAGCTGGAGAATCCATTTTATAGTACAGATAACCAGGAAAAGTTTATTGAAATAGCAATTTTACTATAGCTGTAAGAATGCAATATTTATATTAGTGGTAGAGAACACAATACTTTGAAATGAAATTTTACATTCAGCTTACTGCCTTAAAAATCCCACTCAAATTTCATCATTTTCATGAAAATAGAGCTGCACAGAAATGTACTTATTCCCTTCCACGGGGATTTGAATGTCATTACAATTTTTTCATCTTGATGTCTTGTTTTATTCTCTAAATAAAGAGAGAAGACAACATAGGCATAAAATAAAAAAAATAAAAATAAAAAAAAATAAAATAAAATATATTGTTTAATTATATCAGGCCTCCTTGAAAATATAGATTTCAACACAGCACATTAGGGTTGAAGTTCTCTCTCCTCCTACCTGAATATGTAACATATTATCTAATATGTTGATTTCACTGCTATCCTACTATCTGTGTCATTTTACCCTGACATGAAGTGATACATTAAAAATATGCCTTGATAACAACTGCTTTCCTGAAGAAAAACATTAATAATTGAAAGTGCTATTAGAAAGGGAAAAAAATTAACATTACTGAAAACTAAAGTTTTGTTCATCTAATTGGTCTGCATATTGAAAGAGCAATTTCTAAATATGTTATGAAGGTCAGTATATTGTGTATTTTTTCTTAGCAACTTTAAGGTTAAATTTTGATCACCATGGTAAGTCACTACGTATTATATGGACACATACTTCAATCCATGCCCAAAAATACCTTCTTACTAAAAGTTTCTATGACCCGTTGACTGGTTAGAAAAATGACCATTTTTATTTTAGGAATGTATGAACCATGGAAGTTCACTAAGTAATTTAAATGTCTTTGATTTTCTAATACTCTAATGCAAAAATGGTGCAAAAAGCCCCACTGTGCAATATGAGTCATTACTTTCCTGTAATAAACACTCCAACAAAACCAGGCACAAGTAACCATGGAAACAGGTGCGTATATTCCAGTGCCATGGTCTCTAACCTTCCCTGGCCCACAGGCAGCAACACCCAACTAGCAGCATGCTGCAGGCAACTTTGGATTTGTTTTCCTCATGATAATCAGTTGTAATTTTTTTAATTTCCTGTGACTGGAAACAGCATCGGAGCATTTCACTAGCAACACAATCCCAGAAGGCTGGGAACAGATGTCCTCGCGATGGACATATGCGCTTAGCAAAACAGCAACAGACAAACACAGGAAAATGGTGAGACAGAAGAATCAACTTTTGTAGACAATGTCTCATTCAAATGATGGCTATCAATATTGTTTTCTATGAAATATTTAAAGCTATCAATCACAGCTGCCAACACCAAAATACTCCTGTATTTTTTCAGTTAAATTTTAAGACAATTTGAAATAATATACTTGTTCCCAACACAGAATACCACGGGATCTGCATTACACACCTAGGTCTCCAACAGCACTATACATAGTACAGAATTGTAATTTTTTAATATAGGTACATAAAAAACTTTTTCATAAGAATAAATAATTTTCACCTTATAATCTCAAGAAGTAGAGCCAAAGGGGAGACTAAATCTGAAATCAAGTGAGTCTTAATTCATGTTTGCTCTGTGAGCTTTCTACTACCACAAGTAGTTTTCTGGTTTTGCCCTCCACATAATTACACTCTCTTTAATCAAAGCATCTTGACGTTTTCTCATCCTTGCCACTGATTCCCCTGGTTATGCCCCTGCCCTCCAGGTTTTGGTTCTTGCTCCTGCTTGTGACTTGCACATCCCAAGACTAAGCTTTCGCCACTGGGCATCACAAGCACGTCAGGGGATGGTGACACACAATGGCAGGAGCCACATATTCTGTTTTACTGCCTGACCTTTGAAAACAACACAACTTCCTGGTCCTTAGCTCATTTATATGTCATGGGGAATGCATCATATCATTTCAGTAATTTCAGAATTTCCGTCTCTGTTTTCAGTCTGTAATGCAGCAGAAACTCCCTTGACAAAGTTTCTAAAAGCTGGTGAGCCAGCTGACAGCGTTTCACCACAGTTCAATTAATATTTCCATGATTTGCAAGAAGAATTAAACTAATTTTGTAATTTTGCCATTTCTCTTAGCTGAAGGTGGAACATTTAATGTTGAAAGTACTGAAAACCATACAAAACAGATACTTGTAATAAGTATCTATTAAGTATGCTGCAATAATTATCTGTAAACAGGTCTGTAATCCAACACCAGTTCCGTAATCCATAACTCTAGACAAACTTCTCAATTAGGATAATTATGCAAGAAACCATAAATGAGTTAAATGCCATAAGTGTTAAATAAGAAGCTGGCATACAGTTGTCTGTATACTTTCTGTAGTGTCCACTGTCCACTGTCAACAAATCCGTAAGTAACGCGTTAATCGCTCACTGTGAGATACCTAGAGGTGTCACCACTCAGCCCAGGCACTTTAAGCTTCCCTTTTAGTCAATGGAGAAAATCAGGCCAGAGGAATAATCTCTTGGAAGGGCTTGCTTTATACAGAAACAACTAATTACAGACAATTACGGACCCTCAAATTAGTGCTAAAAACACTAGAAGTGTTTTTAACCCAAAAATAGTGTTAGCAAAGATAACATCCTGAGTGAGCTCTCAAGGCAAGTGCAGGGCAGCCGAGGGATCAGGGCCAGCCAGCATGGGTTTATGAAAGGGA
>JAOTQQ010000001.1:150049877-150062879 GCA_026546715.1 Gallinago undulata | reverse complement strand
TGGTGTGGGGTTTGGTTGGTGGGTGCTTTTTTTTTTGTGTTTTGTTTTGTGTTTGGTTGTTTGTTTGTGGGTTGTTTGTTTGTGTTTTTTGTTTTGTTTTGTTTTGTTTTGTTTTGTTTTTTTAATGTGGTTGGACTCGATATCTCAGAGGTCCCTTCCAATCACGGAGATTCTGTGATTCTGTAGCTAAATGCCTATTATGAACATTTTTCTCTGAAGATACTACTCTTGGAAAATACGTGCTAGTTTGTAATCTAAAAAGTGAGTGTGCTGGGCATGCAGAAGGAGAAACTTTTCGCAGCACCTAACAGAGCTGGAATGGAGCCCCTCCAGCCATCGCCACCAGCAAAGCAGGGCAGGGAGCAGCATCTCCTTCACTCTTTGCCCTTCTTTAGGCTGGGGTGACAAGCATACCTGTAGCAGAGAAAAATGCAGAGCTTTGTGCAAGTTTTGACAATGTAAATAAGTGTTCTGAAGTGGGTTTGAATTTTTATGCTATTCATGGGCTGATAATTGTCTTTTTTTATTTATTTGAAAGTATGCCCTTTACAACAAAATGCTTTCACAGACTATGTCCTTTTATAAATGTTTGTGTTTCATTATCATTACTGTGGAAAAGATATGGATGATAGAAAATAGATCGTGTATTTAATGTTACAGAAGAGTGTATTAGTGTGATCTTACCAGCTTCATCAGTGGATGGGTTTCAGTAAGTGTTCTTATGACAGCCTTTGTCAGTCAAACTGACTGGGTTGGTAAGATTTTCTATTTTTATTTTATTTATTTTTTGTTGATGGCTGGTCCTGTAAAGAGCTTCAAGCCATCCACCACTTCTGCCACTACACTGTAGACCTTTCAGTGTAGGTGTTCCCAGTTAGTTTATCCTGACAAGGAGCATGTCTCTGATTTTAAAAGTTTCCATGAGCTTTCTTAGGAGGAAGGCATTGCTAGTGCTGTCCCAGGAAAAGGGCAATTTGTGCCTAAATAGAACTAGTGCGTGGCTTCCATGCAAAGAAGGACCCCAAAGTATATATGTGGTACTGGAACTCACCAGTGTTTTAACTGGAGTATATGTTGGTGGAGGGAGGCCATGTTACTTTGTGGTGTACCACAGTTGTATTGCAGAAGTCCAATTTCCTTTGGAGCTGGAAGGACCGTGAAGAATAAGGCAAAGGTGAAGGAGCTGGAATTTGAGGGGTTTTATTTGAGTTTTTTTTTCCTTTGAGGTTTTTTACTTTTCCCTAGAAAGAGAGGATTGTTTTGGCCCAAACCTTTTGCAAGCCCTTCTCATAGCAGTAATTCTAGCTTGAAAAGACACATATCCAGACCCAGTGAGGTATGTTTTCCTCCACTCCTCAGTTCCAAGTCTGAGTATGTAATGAAAAAATGTTCTTTTAAACAATATTTTAAAAGGCTATTTGAAAGCTTCCTTTCCTAGTGGTGGAGTGAATCTTTATTTGCAGATAGGGGTTTGTGAGTTGGTGTGTAGTGGATGGGATGGAACACCAACTCAAGCAGTTTACATGATCAGATTCCCATATGAAGAGAAATAAAGGTTCAAGAGAGTTTAATTGTAGTTGCACCTGTCCCCTTTCTTGAAAGAGCTATTACATTCCTAACACTCCTAATACCTGCTTCACCCTTCTGCCTGTCCATCTGAGTAGCAGCAGCGATATAATCATATGGGGCATTTTTTTGCTAGTTGCTTAAAGAGTGGCAGTCAGAGTCTTTGGAGGCATATCTGGGGCATTTTATGGGGGAGGTGACTGGGAGTGCCAACTCTAACCGTAACAGGAGTGAACTGACTAATAACTTTATGATTTAGAAAATGTTACAGCCCAAAGCTATTGCCTTGGCAGCAGCAAGCACCCTGCTGCAGATGTTGTTTCTGGAGCAGCTGGTCGCAGTATTGTGTCCCTGGAGGCAAAGCTGGGGGTTGGGAGAGGCACAGGTCATCTGCAGAAGAGTCCTCACACGCCCCAAAAAGACTGCCACAGTCCACCTTCCTCAATCATGTTTTATCCAGTCCTCTGTTCCCAGCAGCTCCAGTTCAGTGTTTTAAATCAGGTGGTGTCAGTCATTTTGAGTATTGGGGATGTTAGCTTTCATGATCCACAGTTAGAGGCTACTGAATGCAAAAGTAACTCATTTTAAGTATTTTTCCTCTTTTGCATGGATTTTCCTATTTAATTAAAAGGACCTATTAAAGTAAGGTTATATAAATCTTGAAGATGCATGGTTGACAGTTAAGAAATGTTAAATCTGATGCTCTATCTCTAATGAAGAGTCCTGTGCATCTTTTAATTTTGTGTTTCCTTTGTGTTTTCTCCAGTGGTCTTATGCTTCAGTGACAGGAGAGAAATGGTTCCTTCCTGACATTTGAAATGGTTTAGTTTACAATCTTGATAACGTATTTGAAGCAAGATATAAAAGTTAATCATTTACCTTAGTCCATTCATTTGTCTGAAATGTGGGGAACATGTGGCAAAGCAGTTTGTCGTGTAACACAGGTTTTGTCATGCCCTATTTCCTCACTCCTAGTGCACTCCTAGTGTTTTAAACTATATTTTGCAGAAAGTAACTGGATATTTTCTAAACTCAGTATTGCAAGCTGATTGAATCCCAAAAGCCAGAAGCCCCTCTTCTTAAGAAAACCCTTTTCCTCTCCACTTCCTGAAACACCCAGGTTCACTTCTTGTCTGTCCTTTCCCCTTCAGAAATTCTCGTATACGAGTAGAGCTGGTACATGGGTTCAATGGCTTTTCAGCCCGTGAAGATACAGTGCTTTCTTTTAATGGTGAATACTGAATGGCATTTGTCTGTGAACAAGAGGTAAACTTACATAATCCAATCCATTTCCATGTCAGTACATCCTGGTGAGTATGTGCCCTAAAAAAAAAATTTTAGTTGAGGAATTTCCTCTGTCTTTTCAGTTGTACACAGTTTTTGATTCATCCTGGGAGCGATGCCTGTGACTTCTAAATTAGTAACAAATCCGGACACCACATAAAATACATTTATGTGGTGAATAACCTGTTTTCCAAGGACATAATTCAGAAGCTGAAATTTAACCACTTTCCCTTTCTCTCTCATATAGCTATATGGTGATTACCTTGTTTACTTTGGGGAATCTTTGAGACACTCAACTGCAATCTCTCTGCCTCTGAACAGGATTTACTGGATTCTTAGGGATGGTAAATCAGCTGGTAGTGCCATGCTCATACAAGCAGGATAGATTCCTCTCCTCCGGGAAAAAATATAAGTCCTGCTTCAGATAGATGGTGTGAACAAGTCCACTATATGATGCTGGACTGTAGTGAACACAGCATACAGGTCTGACTTACACCTTCTTTTGCAGTACTTGCAACAAGTTACTAGAAGGTATATATTTTTCTTCTGATGGGAAGGTGAAGGTCAGAGATCAAAAATACGCCTCCTGATCATCTTAGACTGAGAGTGAAGCTCAAAAGAGAGCCCAAGTATCTGAGTCCTGCTCAGGGATTCTCAAACCACTGAGTCCCCATCAGACACAAGAATAAAATGTGATAATATGAAAATTATCAGTTAAGGATGTGTCAATTCTTTTTTTTCATGCTTAGGTGCCAAAAATACTATTACATATAAATAATAGTCATTTTTCAAAGAACCATCTGTGCATTACATACTACTGAGTCGTTGATTCCTATGTATCATTATCCAAGTAAGAACAGCTTTGATTTATGAAAACATCCAGTGTGTTTCCAGCTTACAAATGTTCCAACTATAAATAAGGAATTGAATTTGTAGCAGGTCAATCCCATAGAGAATCTGTCAGACAAACAGTTTGCTCATTCAGAATATTCCGAAATAACTTTGATTAATCAAGCTGAAGTAACCATTTTCAAAGCTATTCTGGAATGACAGATTTTTAAACAGAAGAAAGGTAGCCTTTTAAGGTTTATGAAAAGATCATAAAGAAATGTTGACAACTGCAGGTGCAGTGACATGCCTGGTAGAGTGTATTCCAGAGAACCGCCTTCAAAATGGTGGTTTGTAAAGGCATGCTTTGAAGAATTACTGGAGAAGTTCTGACCTTTCCCTTTAGGAGCAGGGAAGAACTGAAATGGAGAAGAACCACCAATTTCATCTTATGAGGATACTTGCAGAATGTCCAAAGTGTGCTGAACAGTGGTGATACCATGAGAAAAAGACACATAAGAACATGTTGCAGCGTGGTTCTCCTGAATGCTTTTGCAGAATTGTGCCTTTTAATCATTATGTGCTTTACATGTATAAACCACTTATGCGGGCTTTCAGAACATACAACACTTCTACCCTGACTTTCTCATTCTTAGGGCTTTAGGGCATCATCTTACAGTAAGAGCAGCTGGAAAATTTCCTACTGCCTTTTTTTGCCCAAGACTGCTTAATTAATTGAAGCATAGAGGAGAAATGTTAGAGCATATCATTGGCATTCGTTGTAAACTGCTGTCCTTTGTATGTGGACTCTTCTAAAGAGGGGGGCTTAACTATGGCATAAATTTGTGTAGCACAGTAAAAAATAATTGTGCAAGGTCTTTTGAATTCATAATGCTTAATTTCCTACTAGCTTTGTGTGTATGACACACAAATACAACAAAAAATTGACTGGAGATGGGATTGGCAAAATTATCAAACCCCAGTCATGTACTTTGTTAGATTTAGGAGTGGATCCTGTCACTCATTTCTACTCTTCGGGTTAAAAAATGTTTTAATAAAAGCAAATGGTGTGGCTTTTTAAAAAAAATCTAAGCAGTAGCCTATGGTTTTTGCTGACATAAGTCTAAGGAAATCAATACAGTTATACCAACAGAGAATTGGTCTCACAACATTTCCTTCCCTTGTTTGATCAGAATCTCCAGTTAATAGCAGACAAAAGTGCAACAGCATCATACAGACCCTGTCATTTACCTGCAAATGATAATGGTAAAACAATAATAACAACAATGAAACCTCCAAAGTTTAGAATGCTTTTAAGCTTGACAACATCTTACTTGATTTTCTGTTTTGTTTTTCTTCTGTGTATTGTTAGATGTTACTCAGAGGCAGGCTGACAGAACATTTACCAAAATAATTTTTCTCCAGACTGGCAGACCTGGAGTTAGCAAAAGCAAGACTTTTGGGTGAAAACATTCTGTTATATGAAAACCAGTCTTTCAAAGAGTTAGCTGTATTATTTAAGGAGTTGGTAACAGTGACAGCACTATCCCAAGTTTCATTAAATGGTCTGCTGATTTGGAAAGTCACAATAAGATTAAGATTTTGTAATTGGATGAGCAGTATAAGCAAATATCAGTCCCCTCTCCCCTCACCATCTCAATGCTTTTGTATATGAATTTTGTGGCATTTGGTTTTGTAAATAAGAAAATTCCATTTTAAATGCAACTGTTAATTGCTTAAATGTATGTCTGCCACACTTACATGCAGGTTGTAAGGTTGTAAGAAATTTTATTTCCATTTCTTACAGGATAATATCTAGAAAGCTATATCTGAATAATAGAGGGACTGCAGACATGTTATTTCATGAGTGCCTATCAAAGGAACTCATAGTTAAAGGTTTTAAAAATAATCTTACTTTGCCTGCAACATCATTTATCAAGCTCTTTCAAAACAAGCATGTAGTTCCTCTGGTCCTTCATGTGGGCTCCTAGTCCTTCTTCTTTCACAGTTTCAGGTGTTGTCTTGGCTTTTTCTCCAACTTTTTCTGTATGAGTAGTGGTTGCCAGCCCCACTCTGAACATTTTGATTATCTCCAATAACAATTTTTTTTTTTTCCTAATTTCAGTTCCTCTTCTCAGAGTCTTTTCTGCTTTTTGTGTGGTCTCTCTCTGGCTCGATTCCTTGGCAGTGCTTTTCACAGTTTTCCTAATCCATTCCTCTGGCTCATCAAAGAACAGTTTCCATGAGGACCTGGGTGTAAGTTTGGCCCATCTTGGCTCTCTTTGCATTTCCTCGTGGCTCTTTCTCAAACCAGTAACCTCTGCTCTCACACTTGTGTCTCAGGACTACATTTTCTTCGAGGAGACACGCCTTCAAGAGGAGCTGAACAGCCTTGGGTATTCACTGACCTTGTAGAAATTAATCACAGTTGTATGAAATTAAATACTGTTTCTTAGCTCATACTTTATTCATATGGGTGTTTTTCAGTTGTAGATGCTCCTGGTAGGATATGAATCTAAGCCACAGAATCTTTAAAATAGGCATAAATCAGGTGTACACTACTGTATCATAATTTCTCCCTGCTTCACCTCTTTCTCTTTCCTGGAGTAGGTGGCACAGCACATCAATGAAATTTTACAGTTTATTTTAGTTAGTCTGAAATATCTGTGCATTGCTTTTCTTATTGCCCAGAGAGGGAATGTCTTTGACTGTAGTAAAAAAAACTTCTCAGGGAAACTGTGGAATCTCTGTCACTGAGGGGTTTAAGAACAGGTTGGACAAATATCTGTCAAGAAGGATCAGCACACACTTATTTGTGCCTGCAGGCACAGAAGTGGACCAGATGATGTCTTCCAGAGATCTCTTTGAGTTTGATTTTCTTTGATGATGCTGTGAAACCAATTCTCGTCCTGGTGTTCTGCCTTAGTGAGGAGGATCTGTGGCAGTATAACCATATTTTGTCATGCTATTATGCTATATATAATAATTTATTGAAAGGGATATATTAATCTGTTAAGACTAAGAACTTTCATCTTTTGCGGTATTTATAATACTTTATAAAATATGAGTGTCTGCTTCATGTTTCTAAATGACCACATTTCTAAATGACCACCATCAAGTCTCTAAGGAGGAATGATCCTGGGAACAAGCTTTCTTGTTTAAATTTTAAGTATCTTTTCAACAGAGAGGCATAAATTAATGCTTTCTAGAGATAAGTGGTGGATTGACTTCTGTAACAAGCTCAGAGTCATGGAAATTTTTTTTTTATCCAACCCTTGCAATTTGATGGAAAGTTAGCAGTAGAAGCATTAAGCAGAAATATTTCTATTTTTTTATTTGCTTTGTTTAAATAAATGGATTCTTAGACAGTCACTGACCTTATGGATAACTGGAAAAACATACAAAAAAGCAAGGCAAAGTGAATGGTTGCCCTACAGCTTGAGGTAAGATAATACAGACCATGACAAAAATGATATTCTAGAAGCTCTTATCCTTGTTGGCACCATTAAACAGCAAATAACATAATTCCTATATAAACAGGAATCACATCTGTTCTATATTTTTCACTGGAAGTAAATATGTAAAAATGCTTTGTCAGATAATGAAAAAAGGGTAGCAAGTAGTATTACATTTCTAATAAACTTACAGAACTTTTACAGGTCATTTTTTTAAGTGCTTCCATGGGGATATACATTCCCTGTATTGTCTCAATGCAATATTATACCATTTAGAAAATTAATTATTCTTGGAGGGCAATGAACTGAACCCTGTCTTGAAAAACAAAATCAAAAACATTTCCTAGGTTGATGAAAAGTTAAAAGGTGTTGCCACTGTGGGAGTGAAACACTTCTATCAACGTGATTTTTCTCATATCAAGAGGAATTGGCAAATTGCCTCTACTATTTCCTTCCTTTCCTTAAAAACACCCAGCTGTACACAGAACAATGCTGTATAGACAACATACGGCACAGGTCTGTATGAATATTTCTGCTTTCTTTCCCTCTGTTGATTTTCCTGTGCATTGCCTGGGCACATGGTCTTCATGACACTTCTTGTGCACATTTGTAGGAAGGAAACAGGGAGTTCTACCCTCTCGGAAATCTTCCCTCACTTTCTCCTTTTCTCCCACATCCGAGAAATATGAAATTATATGCTTAATTTTTCTTTTAGCCTAGTGTCCCCTACATCCCTTCAAACGACCCTTTCATGGAGCTGTGTTTTTGGTCTTGCTGATGTGTCATAGAATTATTTGTTGCTGCTGTGAAGCAACAATTTCAGAAGCCACTGTAAAGGAAATACCTGCATTTCTGGATTGTGTATTCTATAAAACCAAATAACTCTGTGATGCTTAAAATTCTTTGTAAGGTTAGTCTCAGAAGAAAAGACAGTAATTTTAGAGGGTGGTGTTACTCCATCTGTACTATGCGATAGAATTGTCACCTTGCAAGTGTAGTGACTGAGGCCGGTGTTGAAGAGTCTCATAGTGTCTTGGCATAATGGACATTCCCACCATACACTATTTTGCTCTGTCTTTCCTCCCCATGTGAGTCACATAAGTGGTTCTAAATGTCTTTCAGTGAGTCATATAGCTGATGGATAGTTCTGCTAATTCTGTCCCTGCTTTAATGTCACTATATAGTCTCTTTGCTACCTAAAAAATAACATTTCATTTGGTCATTTATTTGACACCTTTATAATAAGTGCTTGCTTTCCTTAAGCACACTTTTTTTTTTTTTTTTGTGTCATAGCAATGACAAAACCTCAAGGTTTGTTTGTATTCTGAACTGTCAGTTTGAATTTTTAAAATCCTTTTTCATAAATGGATCAGACTGAGTTTTACGTTGGCTGCATACCTCCTAACACCTTCTGGCAAGCATCAGAAGCCAAGAGTTCCACTCTGCCGTGGCTTATTGCTTGGCTGAAAAGGAATCAAAACGCACATAGGAAATTTAATGTGGTGAAAGTGAGAAGAAGAAAAGGATTGAAGGTTGGAAACAAATGTAAAGACTTTTTATACAGGCGGCAGCTGGAACGTATGAGACTACATGCAGTACAAAGTGTTCCTCGAAACAGGAGAACGTAGGTCTGTTCTAGCAGCCACAGTTTTTAAACAGTGAATTAATTTTGTGATCATAATGTTCACAAAATTCCTAATCCAGTGGTTTCATTCAGATTGCAAATGAAGGAGACAAATACCTGAAGACATTGTGCATGTGGAATACAAAGGGGAGACTAAGCTGGCAGATGCCAAAATTGATAGGGCAATGCTAACACCTTTCCAGGCAAACAGCTAGGCAGGAAAATCCTATTTTAGACACATGGATAAGCAAGATATATTTCTGGAAAAAATGTGGGAGAGGGCCAAAAAAGATGATTTATTTAACTGCTGTCCTGAAACGTATTGGCATTACAAGATAAGTTTTGGCATTAAAATGAAATAAGCAGGGAAATGAATGTAGTTCAATGTTTTCACTGCTTCCCCCCCAAGTAATGGCTTCTTCCATTGTAGGTGTGTTTTAATGATGACAGTACTGTCACACCCTTTGTGATAATAATTGTACTTAGAAATGCAATTTAAATACAAATATTATTTCTTTCCCCTCTCAAAATACTGCAACATGTAAAACAAGCAGTTAAAAAATAATATTCTTATCATAGCTTTTAAACTTCTAAGTTTGAAAACTAAAACAGATATTGTCCAAATGCAGTGGAGTGACTTGGTGAGCAGAGCATCACCATCTCAACAGTTAGAATCACACTTCTGGTTTCTATAGAGACAAATCACTGCAAAGTGGTATTGAATTTTTTGTTGTTTTGAGATGTATTGTAAATGCAATATAACCATCCATAATGCTTATAAGTACCACCTGTTCTGCTGTTCTTATATGCAGTTTTTCTGTTGGTGTAGCGTATATGCCGGCCAAGGGTGTGCTTTGATATACCTGGCTTTCAAAAAATTCCTGAGGTAGTATAACAAGATATAACAAGATTAGGCCTGTTGGTAGTTATTTTGTCTATAAATAGTCTTGAAACCACCTTTTTTTTTTTTTTTTTCAAGATGTCCTAGTGATGTACTGAGATTTCAGTTCATCTTTTGTGCTACTTTGCAAACACCTAATGTATCGATGTTCTACAAAAGGCTCTCTGAAGATGGTTTATTGCATACCATTAGTATGATTCCAAGTCTCAATTTCTGTGTTTTCTCTTAAATATATTTCCATTTCTGTTTTAACATGAGTAGGAAATTTGATCACATTTGCTATTTTGCAAAGAGCCTAAGAACAGTTTCTGATTTACAAATCCCGAGGAGTGAAAAGTGATATGGAGCTGTGCAGTCTTCTGAGTAGACTTGCGAGCTTCCATCTGTAAATGTTTTAAACTAGTATTGTCGTGGACTTTCAAGACATTTTTTGGCTCCAGAGCAATGAGACATGGTATTCAGAATCCCATAAAGAATTGCGTAGTTGGTAAATGAACAGGGAATTGACAGAAACATTGGTGTTGGAACAAATACTCTAGAGGACGGCCAGAGGCAACTGTTTATCCTAGAGGATGAGCAGGAGGATTTCATCAGAGGATGAAAGAGAGGATTTCATCCTAGACAATGAAATGAGGAAGAAGTAAATAGGCATAGATACAGCTGTTAATAACTATTAGAAACAACAGTTGCTTTGCTTATTACTTTGCCTGCCTCCAAAACTTCAGTTACTTTGCCTACATTGTTTGTAGTGATCGTGGTGAAATTAGAGCATACAAAAGGGATTTAATTACAAGTAGCAGAGGGTACATAGACATCTGTTTTTCAAACTGCAGAAATGACAGGGCTAGGAAAATTAAACTTCAGGAATATTGATATCAGCTGTGCTAAGACAGTATTTTCAGGCTCTTCTTACTGCCACTATTGATGGTAGCTGTCTTTGTGTCACTATTTTGATTATGTTGCACATTCAACATTACAGGCCTTGCTTATCTTCATGATCTAAAGGGGAATTTCAGTGCTCCCTTCTGAAATTCAGCTGCATGCATCCAGCTGTACTCCCTACCAGGAATCCATCATGTCAGAATCGATCAATTATTTTTTTGCTTTTGTGAAAAGTGCTAGTTCTCATTGTCAAGCAGAAGTCTTACAGGAAAAAATCCTGAATACATGAAAAAAACCCACTCTGAAGCATATCCCTTTTTCTCTATACCTGTTATTGTAAACATACGATAATGTATTTTGCCATCACAAAGTCAGGCTTGTCCAGTCTCAGAGCTCTGACGTTTTACCATCTTTTTCAGCAGCGTGGGTTAAATCGTGACAACAGAAAGAATGGGCTGGTTCGTAGCCATTCTTTTACAATAGCACAAGAGAATGATTTAGGTTGAAAGGGACTTGTGGAAGTTGGCCCTGCTGAAGGAGGGCGCTTTGGAGTGAGACCAGTTGCTCAGGGTCATCACAGACATGAAGTCAAAACATGTCTATTTGACAGGATAAAAAAAAATCGAAAGAAGTACAGATGAACTTCTGCTGAAACAGTGCTTAATTCATCTGACTCATTTGACAAAAATTAGAAACAGTTAAAAATAATTTTTGACATGAGGAAAGATAGGTCATGAAACTAAACCAATTTATTTTTTGCCATTTTCTTTATATCTTTTTTTTTATATACCAAAGTCTAACACTTTTACCCTGACAGTTGTTTTTTAAACCTTTTTAGTTTAAATCAGAAAAAAAAAAAAGCAAGCCTTGAGATAAACACTGAGGCAGAAAAGAAAAATTTTACTTTGGATTGTCTTTTAAAGGTCTGTTAAATTAGGCTAGTTCTGCCTACCTTTTTAGCACCCTTTAAGTCCATCTGCTCCAGGTTACTTTGTTTCTCATGTTTCTCTGACCTCTTAAACCTCTAGCAGATTTGGCTTTTTCTGTTGAATGTATGCTAGCTGGTTGAACTGATTATTCCTGGTTTTCTCCATAAAGTGTGTGATGAACTGTTGAGCATTTCCTTTTGGAAGACAAGCGGCAGGTGGCACATGGTACATGACAGAAAGCAGAGGGATAGACTTGAGTGGTCCTACATTTATGCATTTTTGAAGTTGCAAGACCTTAAAAGTTCATCAGTCAAAGATACCCTGAAGGAATGAACATGAAAATTTCATTATTCCAGTAAAAAAAATGAAATTTTGGTTTTATTGCTTGGGTCCAACCCAAGCAGGGGTCTCTGTTAACGCAGGATGCAGTCATAAAACTACTATCTGTGTCTCAGGCTCTGTGCCTAATCATTAATAATCAAACGCAGTGACAAGGTTCGTCATGGCTATGTCAAGTTGCATTGTTACTGGAAACTGAAGGCTTAATGACTCCAGGACTAACGATTTCTGGGAGCTTCAACCAAGGGTTTTTTCCTAGCACTTGATTACAGCCTTGCAAAGTCAGCAGCTTTGACACTGCTTAAACAGTGGATTAAGAATTAGAAGGTCTTGTTGACTCAGCTCAATTTGACTATGGGACAGGTTAAGTTAAGCTCCCTGTATCTCATCCTCCCTTCTAGAAACGGGATGTAAAATTTACCATCCTTCCATGACAGACTATTTTCAAAGGTGGCTAAAGACTTCCATGGAGCTGCTTGGTGTTAAAAATATCTGGTATATTGCTACCAAATAATCAGTCTGGATTTGTCTGTTAAGCCTGACACCAAGAATAAATCTACCAGCAGAAAGTTAAATAAAAAAACCCACCTAGGTGACCCTTTACTCTATTCATCCATCAGCAGGGAAGTAAACAGTTTATCTATGACTGCCTGTCTCACTTATCTATTACAGTCTATTTGTTCTTCCTACCCGGTAATTACGGCATTGGATGTGCTGAAATATCCTCTGATTCACATTCAAACTATTTTCAGAAACACCCTTTAATTCTGGCATGATATTTCATTGCTCAGTAAATATGAAGAGGTGCTCAAGACTTGCTTTATTACAAAGTTCTGGATAGCACCGTGGACTTATTGCTGCATGAGGTTCCAGTTTGGCAGCAACGAAAAACTGACTTCCTGCATAATCTGAATGCCAAGAGCTGGAGGCAGCAACAGTAGGAGGCACAAATGTGCCCCTCCCTGGTAATAAGAAACTGAGTCAAGGCAGTCCCCCTTCAGTGGGATACTCTCACCTCTTCTGACGTTGTCTCTTTGTTACAGAATCACAGAACCTTAGTGGTTGGAAGGGACCTTTGAGATCATCGAGTCCAACCACATTAAAAATAACCAAAACCACAAAAACAAACAAACAAAAAAACCCAACAAAAATAACCACACAAAAAAACCCACCCACCAACTAAACCCCACACCC
>JAOTQQ010000001.1:150031753-150043294 GCA_026546715.1 Gallinago undulata | reverse complement strand
ATCACCTCCCTACTTCTGCTGGTTACTATTTCTAATACAAGCCAGGATGCCATTGGCTTTCTTGGCCACCTGGGCACACTGCTGCTGACTCGTATTCAGCCGCTTGTCAATTAGAACCCCCAAGTCCTTTTCTGCCAGGCAGCTTTCCAGCCACCCTTCCCCAAGCCTGTAGCAATACATGGAGTTGTTGTGGCCCAAGTGCAGGACCTGGCACTTGGCCTTATTGAAGTTCATACCATTAATGTTGGCCCAATGATCCAATCTATCCAAGTCTCTCTGTAGAGCTTCCCTATCCCCATGTGAATCAACACTCCCGCTTAACTTGGTGTCATCTGCGAACTTGCTGATGCTACACCCTATGCCCTTATGTAGATCATCAATAAAGATGTTAAACAGAAATAGTCCCAACACTGAGCCCTGAGGCACACCACTTGTGACCGGCCACCAGCTGGATTTAAATCCATTGAGCACCACTCTTTGGGACCTTCCAGCCAGCCAGTGCTTGATCCAGCAGATCATATGCTCATTCAGGCCATGTGCAGCCATTTTTTTCCACAAGAATTCTATGGGGAATTCACAATAGATGTGAATAGTTGCCCAGATAACAATTTAGCCAGATGGTTACTGGGCTGTTGGACTTCAGGCCTGAAGAAAGTCTGATCCACACAGGGGTTATGATTATACTCAAATGCATGCAGATAACTGGAGAAATCCAGCTCCTATTTTTTTTCTATTGTGAGGAGTAGTATTTCCAGTGCAGTTGGATGAGGAATTAATTTTGTGTAAAGGCCTGTCAAAAGAGCTCTGAGATGTTAATCTTATTTTCTTCTTCTTCTTCTTCTTCTTCTTCTTCTTCTTCTTCTTCTTCTTCTTCTTCTTCTTCTTCTTCTTCTTAAGCCTGAGCTTGCCAGTAGTCCTCTGCCCGATGTAGGCAGAAGAAAGGATGTGTCCTGGAAGATGGGGAGCAAGAAGGACCATTGGGTCCTCTGGAGGTGATTGCACTATTCACAGTTCTGGAGAAGTTTTGTATTGGCACAAAATTTCTCACAACAGGCATTGTTGGAATACTGTTATCTGAGAATATCTTTGTATGGGTGATAGAACATGAAAAAGCTTTTAGTTACTGAACAAAAATAAGTGTCTACAGTTTAGAATCCCTCTTAGTCAAACAAGTTGATGACATCAGTAGATGCAAACCTAGGGAAGTCAGAAGTTAAACAGGAAAGAAGGTTTTCACAAACTTATGTTTTTGGATGCTGTGTATATTTTATAGTTACCAGGTATGGACTTTGACCACTGGCCTTCCAGTAGATTTTTGTGTTATTTTGAGTTATGGCTTATGTAAAAATGGATATGCAAATAAACTTTTCACATAAGTTGGGGAGGCAAACTACAGTAGTAGATGCTGCCATGGCAAGACGATGTCAGTGAGACTGTGAATGAATGAGGAACACCATTTAAAAGAACAGAAGAGGGATTGTGACTTTCTTCAAGGTGCTCACAGGCATTTTGGTAATGAATATACAGGATATACACAGTGTTTTCAATACAACTCATGAATTTATTGATTCAGTTATCAACCCACCACTGAATGATGGTAATATGACTGCTTTTGCAGCAAGCCTGCAGAGAATGGTAAACACACCTTTCCATGATAATAAGCCATCAGCAAACTGCAGTGAAAATCAAGCAGCAGGAAGAAGGATGGGTGCAATTTTTGCTGAGAGCAGCTTCCATGGGCTGAGCACAGGGCACAATTGCCCCTCAACACCAACAAACAAGTATTTCTATAACATCAGAAGCCTCAAGTCAGACAATGCTCCCAAGAGAGGATGCAGCTCTCCAGCTCTGGGGATGCAGGGGGTGCCCAGAGCCTCTCACTGAGGCAGGGGCTAGAGGAGAAGGAGTCCTTGGCTGCAGGTGGAGAATCTGTGTCACCAAGTAAAGGAGCTGTAGGGGAAGGTCAGCAGACTGCACAGCATCAGAAATGATCAAAAGGAGATGGGCCAGATCTTCTCCAAGACCATGTAGCTACAGGAGCCTGAGTGCCAAGCTGTACTGAAGGAGGGGCAGATGTTTTGTTTTTTCAGGCTGGGAAATGATGACAAAGGCAGGAAGCTTGTGCCTTCTGGTAGCCACAGAAGAGGGTCAGTGCCCTGGTAGCAGATGAGAAGCTGGGAGCTATGTTCAGTGAAGAACCAGAGCTGACTCATCCTGAGCCACACAGCAGCACCAGGAAGAAGCAGCAAAGGATCACTGTGGTGGGGAATAGAGGCCACGGACTAGTGTCCTAATCTGCTCCCTAGGGTGTTTTTTTACTGGCGAGGGGCATGAACCTGAGACATGGGAAACTGTCTCAGCCTGGGAAACTTTCTCAGCCTGAAACTGCTGAGCCTGTTACATCCCTCAGACTATTAACCCTGCTGCTGCTCCTTGTGATATGGAGAGGGGAGTCCTGGAGCATATCAAGCACGGTTACATGGCTCTGGAGGTGAGGGTCAAGACCTTGAGGGCAAAGGTGGTTTTCTTCTTGATCTTACTGGTGGACAAGGAAGGGCTTTTACTTTTAAACAAAGGTCTCAATTCATTTTGAAGGCATACCCCTAGTTTTTATGAACCTCTTTAGAAATGAAGTAAGTAAAATCACTGAAAGTGCTTTTGAAAACAAAATGCACTCCACTGAAAGTGTTTACATTTTGAAATAGTATTAGCCATAGTAATATTCTGGTTTAGGTATCCAGAATGTATAGAAATAACTTTCAGTTATTCCATAATATATTCCATAATAATGCTTTTCTTTGTTTTGATTTGAACCACAACTTTCAATGTTTGGGAATACTTCTGTAATTGGTAGAATCCTTGTAAATGGAATAAATTCCAGCAAGATTTAAAAATATTTTAAACTTAAGTTCAATGTGTACATCTCATGTGCAAAGGTACTGCAGTCTTATAAGAGCGAAGTCCTGGTCTGTGAGCATTGAAAAACCATACATCTTTTCTTCTCTGTGCTAGGAGAGGTTTTATTCATGTAGGACTTCAAGAGTTTATGCCAAAGTTTGGGTTTTAAATTTTTGTATGGTCATTCGGATTCCAAATGAATGTTTATATTTACTTTAACTCACTTCTGTTGTACTTGCTACCATTTAAATTTTCTCTCTTTTCCCATGGAAAAGAGTAACAATTTGAAACATTAAAGAAAGAAAAACCTCATAATTAGTGTCTGGTAATTAGAGACATAGGAGCTCAAGCTAGGCTCTAGGCTGTCTTAATGTTGTTAGTTATATTTTGTCAACAAAAGATATTCAGCATGTACTGCTGAGGAGAGCAGTGAAAGAATTACATCAATGACCACTAGAAGTTTGAATTTTTTAATGCCTCTGTTATTCAAGCACAGAGAAAAAGAAGAATTAAAATTAAGGTCGGTACTTATAATTTTGTTTTGGGATGGCTGTAGGAGGGTCTCTTGCAATTTTATCAAAGAAACAATTCCCATTGATAGTGCTAAATGCTGTGGTTCTGTAAAGGATATGAAGTCGTATTCTTCCATCAGCTTCTTAATTGCTTTTCTACTTTTAATAGGCAAATGTTGTGATCTAGAGTTCATTCAAACATCCTGTTACAGAAAAAATAGTGAACTTGGTTTCATCTTTTTTTATGACTCATCTCAGAAATCTTTATGAATATATTACAGAAATGGATTTCTGTTTCAATTACTCCATGCAGGGTGGCAGTAGTTACAATGAATTAGACATACATTTATCAATTAGTTGTTTGGTAAATTTATTTCTGATATGGTTATTCTAAACTTCTGTCCCAGTTTGAAGTAAAATTGAACCAATTTTGTGTTCTGTAATTTTACATTTTACTTAGGCCTCCTCTAACTTGCTGAAATTACCAGCATATTGTGGAGAAAACTGCTCGTTCTCAGAGTGATAAGGCCAATGTTTGTGCTACATGCCAAGCAATGGTACGCAGAGAGGCCCTTTCTTATACTTATTGCAATAACAACCAAGGTCAGCCAATTTTCGTTATTTGCCCCTTGGAGGGTCGGAAACAGAAAAGCATAGAGGGGTCACACCTGTGGGGAGGAACGGACAGGACAGGTGACCCAAACCTGACCAAAAGGGGTATTCCATCCCATCTGCCCCATGCTCAGTATAAAAGCTGAGGGAGCAAAGGGTCAACTCTCTTCCTGCAATGGCTGACGTCCGAAGAGGACTCTGTCTGTTCATCTGCCTTTGATCCTGATCCGTGTGTTCCTGACTCCAGAGCTGGAATCCAGTTCCCATCCATTGCTGAGTCCAGTCTGGGACTTACCCAGTGCCTGCCAGTGACAGGACTGTCATCCTGTGAGCTTGATATGGTTTTGTATATGTTGTATCTATTTCATTATTATCTTCTTTTTATTTTAGTATTAATTCTTCATTAAAGTAGTTTAGTTCATTCTAAACTTCTGTATCTCCTTATCTCTTGCTCTCCTCTCTTTTGAGGTGGTTAGGGGGGGAAGGATCGTCTGTCGGTCCGGTTGCAGTGATTTTGGCTGAAACCACGACAACTTCTTTGACAATAATTGGTGAAAGCATGGTCTGAAAGAAACATTTTTCCCTAAATTAATCTTTAGTCATTAGTTTTGTACCATAATTGTCTCTGGTAGGATTCCTATGCTGAGCTCTGGGTGTGCTTGTGTAGCAAAAACATCTGGTAATTTGGCAGATTCTGCAGACAAATGTATTGCCGGCTTCAGAGCTGTCTCCTCATTTGCCTCATGATTTGGCTTTTCTTGGCAGATTGACTCAAATTCCTTAATGCCATTTTCCCCCCCCAGATTTTCTTCTCATGATAAAGGCAATAATTAAAAGGCTTTACATTTATTAGTGAATGTTGGAATATGATGGAAGTTCTGCTGGGAATATCACTAAAAAAGCACAGGTGACAGGAAAGAAAAGTTTGGAGCTAGTATAAATTGTTCACTTAAAAATAAAAATAACCTCTTTGTGTTTTCATGTAGCGCATAAAATAGCTGAAAATCCCAGTCAGGACAATAGTGGGTGCTGTCCAAACACTGATAACCATGATACTTTTGGCCGGAGGGAGAATTATGCTCTGGCAGTATTTGCACAAAATGTATCTCAGTGTACTCTATGTAAATTTTTGCAATTGCAGTTACCAGGCCCCATAAGAAAGCCCCAGCATATCTGGCACCATTTCTCATAGCATCCTATACCCTGAAAAACTAAAATAGCTTTTCAGGAAAAATAAATGACTGGACATGAGGAAGTCCTGACAGCAATACTTTGTATAAAAGGCTGATCAAGAGCAAGCATCATGATAATATCATAGAAACATAGAATGGCTGGAGTTGGAAGGGACCTTAAAGACCCTAGTTTGAATCTGCCATGGGTAGGGACATCTCCCATTAGACCAGTTGCTCAAAGCCCCATCCAGCCTGGGGATGGGGCAGCCATATACATATACATATACATATACATATACATATACATATACATATACATATACATATACATATACATAGCCTATAAAATATACCAAGCTCTGTCCATAGCATCATCTGCTCTGTGCACACTGACATGGAATAATGGATATTTTTGTGCATTTTCAACATTGCAGACCATTATAATTTGCTAATGTTTTCCAACCAACTTCCCTGTGAATAGATCATTTACCTATTGACAGAATGCTCTAAATAATTTTGTTCTGTGCACCTACACTTTTCTGTCATGTGGCTGCTCTTGGAAATACACTGGGAGTTGGGTGATTATACCCAAATTTGCTTTTACAAATTAGGTGTGTTTATAGTGAGATATGATTATGGCATTTTAGGTTGTGCTTACTTTCATACTTTTTATTATTACAATTTCTATAGTGAGTTTTTCTTTCCCTAGACATTAGATGAGTAACATAATCCTGTGCGATATTTAAATTTTGATCTCTTCTGTTTCATTCATATAAATGCTATTAGGGAGGGTTATTTGCTTCACATTAAGTTGCTAGAATAAATTCGACTAGCCTCAGAGGCAATGTTAATCTCTTTTGATGCAAATGCTGCTTCATATGCTAAGACTAGGTGGCAAGGGTAGGTATTAATGGGATCATAAGGGTTTTAGGCAGTTTCTTCAGAACGCAATTCTTTAGCCTGTTTTATTACAGCCAAACCATTCAGCCAGCTACATCCGCTGAATGTCAGTCTTCGTGACTCCACCTGCTACTTCTCTCTAATTTTACTGCATAGTGCATGCAGAGATCCTAGGTGTATCAGGGCTGTGTGGTGCACAGGCTGCCTGCCTGGTTCATCTGAGATCCCCAAATCATGGTTTTCCTGTGGATAAAACTGTTCAATAAAAGATGATTTCTAAACCATGGTAATTAAAGGTTCGTGTAAATGCTACATAGTGAAAAAGCAGCGAAGCTGGAAAAGGTTTTGTGAGGACTTGTTCCAGCCATTTAAAATTAAATTCAGTTTAGTGTTTTGAAGCTAATCAGCCTTTAAAATGAATTCAGATTAATAATTTAAAGATAAGTTGTCTGAAAGGTATCATAGTTGGCAGCACTCCCATCTCTTTAGGTACATAAACATACACTATGCTGCTGTGTTAGTGAGCTATCAATGAAAAGCAAAGCAATGCTAGAGCAGGGTCTGACATACACAGATTTGGGAAAGATGAAAGTAACCCTGTGTATCCACTTTTGAATACTTTTAATCCTAATACACTGGAGCAATTATTCAAGAACATGTCACCCATGTGAAAATACGTTCCCTGTGGTGCTATCAAAATAACTGCGACATTAGCATAACTACTGCAAAAAGTGATGGCCAAACAAGTAAATGCAGCTTTAATTTACTTTCCTCTCTTTTTGAAACAGTACACAAATACCTTTATGTTACCTTTCTTTTTTTTTTTGGCCAAATTTTCTTCTTTTTTAAAAATGCCTTTACCACTTCTAGGCATAGGCATTTCAGTATAAATGAATATTGATGATGAACTAATTCAGTCCACACTAGATCTGCATAGGCTAAAAGTAGGTTATGATACAAAGCTCCAGTTTCTCACCAAAGTAATAATTTGAGGCCAGTAATGGTACATAAGAGTCAATGATTTCACTCATCTTGTTTTTTTCTCAAAAGAGGAGTATGACACTAAAAATGAAGCTGGCTTTTAAAACTGACTATAAAAATGTCAGTGTAGCATTCTACCTTTATCTCCTAATTGTGTATCTGTCTTGTTTATGTGCTTTCAGTAATTATCTTCTTCTCTAATCTTAATATTGTTCCTTACAGGTATTGATTTTTATTTAATTTTCTTCTTTTGAAATGAATCATGTTTTTTCTAGGCCTCATTTTGTGTCAGCTGGGATTTTCTTTTATATCTATTCCAACATTTCATGCAGAGGTCATGCATTGACTACGATGGGAACAGAATTTAACTGATAGGTATAGTGTGTTTCTGCCCAGGAAATATTTACATTTCAGGTGAAGTGAGGCAAGCACAAGAATAGATCTTGGATGAAGAAATGTGACAGTCTTTATCCTTAGGGACCAGAAAAGCATGCAGTATAAAATACAGAAACTTGGCATGCACAGACTTGTATGGTCTGCCTTACTAATTGCTCTGAAGTTCCTCACTGGCTGCTGTATTTTTAAAATATGAAGAGAAAATTAGTGTGCCATTGCACTTTATAAATAATTCCTGCACATTTAACTCATCATTTTCATTACTAGGGAGGAAGCAATTAACATTTTAAATGCTAATTTTTAGACTATTAAGGAAATATCCACTGATATTAGATCGCTGAGACAGGAGCATACCTTGGTAGGTTATTATAACATGAAGACTATAGGGAGGAATACTGTATGTTTCAATTCAGTGTCAGCAGGAAGTGAGACACTACAGTTCCACAGCAGGCTGGGAAATTTATTTTAACCTGTGGTGGAAAAATAACAAAGCAGATGTACATAGAAAAGCTTACTAGAGAAAAAATTAAAAAGTAAAACACACAAGAATGGATTTTATGAATGTCAGGGCTTTATTGTTTTTTAAGTAGAACATTTGGATTAGTGCATTTTTGCATATGCAGCATTAGGAATTTTTTGCTTGTTAGCCTTTTCCTGTTGTAATCTCAGTGAGGTCATATTAAAACAATGACACCTGGAGAGCTCCAGCACCCAAAGGCTGGAAATTATATGTGAGCAGACAAGCCCACTGATGGGACACACAAAGGACTCAGTTTCCATATTACTCTCCTTATTGATGTTCATTCCAGTCAGCAGAGGAGATTCTGAAATTGTATGGAATGTAAGAAAATCATGTATGAGGGCTGCTTTTAGAGAAAGAGAGAGACCAAATCAGAATATCATGCTGAGGGGACAGACAACTGGAGCAGGCCGAAAACTTGCTTTCAGGTCCTACCTTTGCCAGTGATATTCTGTCAGGGGTTTTGCTTCTGGAAAAACAGGGTAATGATACAGCCTTCCTTCTCAGGGCATGTGGAGCTTTATGTCTTCTAAGATCTGTCATAATTACTGTTTGTTTTAAACAGTAACTACTTGTATTCCTCTAGACAAAGATACCAGAAGAGAATTAGAAAAGTTATGGAAGTGTACATAGTCTGTGCTGTCCTTCTCCCCTCCCATCCCTTTGAATGCTGACATATTTAATTTTAGAAAATCCTGGTGTTAGCTATTTAGACATGGAAGTGCGAGAGAGACTTTGTACTTCCATGCTGTCATGATAACTGGTGGAGTCATGTTTAATTAGCTACAGAAACAAAATTGCCATATCCATCAAATGCCACACATCGTTGGTAAAGGCATAACACTTTGGTCAAAGCAACTTCTGATTTCTATTTTGCTAACATCTATATAAGACCTAGCCTCATAACAAATGGATGGTTTGATGAATTGGCTGAATGGTACGGACTCTATGGTCCCCCAGCTTTCTCCTAGGTGGCAATAGAGTTTGAAGTCATTCTTGTCAAGCTCCTGCTTTAGCAGCAAGTTTACTAGTAATAAACCAAATATGGTAATGAAATTCAGTAACGTCTGCCCAAGGTGACTGGTTATACATTCAGAAAGATACACCACTCTGCAGCAAACTGCTAGCAAATGTCCGTCTAAATGAGCTTGTTATTGCACACACGTCCATTTAGCTGTTTCTGGCAGGTAGCTTCTCAGGGCAACGTGGCAGTGTTCTATCAGTGAACACTTGTTTACATCGTGGTTTATATCTGACAGGACTATCTTTGTTCAATCCAAGTAATTTCACTTAAAACTGCTCATAACTTTTAAAACCTAAAATCTTTTGGTTTCTGCCTCTCAAGTAGGAAATATTAATTACGTGCAAAACCATAGTCAAACTGGAGTTAACGTGAGTATGAGCAGGGCCCAGCAGTGAATACTTCATCAAAGTTGCATGAATGTTTTCCACAAAGCCAATTGCAAAGGGTATCAGGTTCCTAGTGGGACCATTCAGAAGGTTCTGCAAAATAAATAAACATTACAATATTCTAAGTAAATAAGACTAAAAATAATCATTCTGTAATAAGTATTTATGTTAAAAGTTTAGTAAGAAAAAAAAAACAAAGATAAAATGATAATAAAAACAGTACCAACAAATAATAACAACTGGACAGTTAACAAAATAAAATAAAAAATGACTAGACAGAAATTGAAATTCACTTTACTTGAGCAATTTCCCTGTCTAAAACACATACATAATGTTGTAATTACATGATTTCCATGGCACGTTGTAATGGAACTATTTCACTTGTTCAACACTTGTAAAATTACATGTTCTCTAAAATTTTGAATTATTACTAAAAGCTGAGAAAACCTATGAAGGGCTATAGCAAGCCTTAGATCCATGTGTGTGGGTGCAAGATTTTGCAAGGTCAAGGAAGGACTTACAGCTACAGTTTTTTGTACAAGAATCCATGACTGATCCATACAATAAACATCTACCTTAAAAAAAATTAGTCTTAGAAAGTGTCAAATACAGATGTCAAATACAGGGTCAAATCAGTGTATACCGCCCCACTAGCTTTTCTTACTGGTGTAAGATCAGCGACCTCTCATGTTTTCATTCAAGGCAAAAATTTCCTGGCTTCTGCAGAGGAAGAGGCTCTGTAGAATGTCCTGTTCCCATCCTCTCTTTCTTATAGGAGTCTGTAAAGTTACTGTGCATTAATTAACACTCGTGGCAGTTTCAGACCATTGGATAAGTCAATTCTTGAAACAGAGGTGGGAAGCTAGTATTGTGCGAGATGCTTCTATCCTGCACTTTTGAAATTGGGGTGGAAACTGCTACTGAAAATAGTCTGAATTTTGTTCCCTGGTGCTTTTTCCTTTCTGTCTGCTTCTGAGAGTCTGAGTTAGAGTATCAGGACAGACTGTGCTGGGACCGTGGGTGACACAAGATCTTGAGGGTGAAATCCGATTTCACAAGACTATTTTTCATTTTCATAGTTTTCACTGCAAATTAAATCCCTGGTATGAGATATATGACTGCCCCTTGGCTTTGCAGCTTAACAGGATGTGGGAAGTCTTCTGTGTTCAGGTCAGTTCAAGATCACCCAGACATGTAGTGTTTCAGCTTTACTCAAGTCCTGGTGTTCCACCAGGAACACTTCTGCAAAGTGGATTAATATGTTTAGAAGATTTTTCTCACTAATCTATTTTTGCCAGAAATAGTGAAAAGGAGAGATTCTGGCTCTGTGAAGCAGGGGAGGGAAAATGTGTATTGAAACAACTTAGAGCATGCAGAGAAAGGTATGATAGCTTGACTAAGAACTGCCTCAATTAGCTTCCACAAATATAGTGTATGGCTTTCCCTGAAAGTATTTGGTTGCTGAACCTCAGTCTCATGTTGAATTGAATTTGAAACAAACTGAGTATTCAGCATTCTGCAATTTATAGTCTGATAAATAATATAACGGTATTACTGTTATTAAAAAAAAATTCTCTCTTGCAACTACACACATTTCTATGTTTAATCCAATCTAAAACATTCTGATCTGGTATATGTTATTGCTGGAAGGTCTGGAGGCATTTTGCAAGACTGTTCATACTAATGTAGAGGAAAAGCAGTATCAAATAGGCAAAGAATATAAGAGTTTAGCAGCTGTTAAGGGCTTGGTCCAAATCCTGTTGAGGTGAAAGAAAGAAATTGGTAGATATTGACATGAAATTGACACATTCATAGATTTTGAAATCTCAGTATAAGAGCAGCAGGCATGTGAGGATGAAGGACATGGATCTGTTGGAATGGGTCCAGCGGAGGGCCATGAAGATGATCAGAGGGATGGAGCACCGCCCCTATGAGGACAGGCTGAGAGAGTTGGGGTTGTTCAGCCTGGAGAAGAGAAGGCTCTGGGGAGACCTTATAACGGCCTTTCAATATCTGAAGAGAGTACATAGGAGAGCCGGAGAGGGACTCTTTTTCAGGAAGTCTAGTGACAGGACAAGGGGCAACAGTTTTAAATTGGAAGAGGGGAGATTTAGATTAGACACCAGAAAGAAATTCTTTA
>JAOTQQ010000001.1:149953100-150031653 GCA_026546715.1 Gallinago undulata | reverse complement strand
GTCCCTGCCCATAGCAGGGGGGTTGGAACTAGATGATCTCTAAGGTCCCTTCCAACCCAAACCATTCTATGATTCTATGAAATTCATAGAATAATTTGCATTATGCTTATAAATTGAGCTGTAGGAAAATGTCATCTTTGTTGACATATGCTTCATGTATTTTTCAGGGCAATTTTCCTGCTGTGGTTCACAGAGCAATTAAGGTAGGATAGATTTTTAAGAATTTTGTGTCATTTTATTACTTGGAATAATAGTGTTGAATTGTCCCTCAAGTCACCCAGGTGCTCCATTCAAAAGTAGCAAATTTGACCAATGATGAGAAGAGTAGCCTATGTTCCAGAAGAACAGACGGAAACTGGAAGAACTAAGAGATATATATGATTTACTTAAGACTGTAGAGAACTTTTTGGAAAAAAAAAAAAAAAGAATAAAAAATCTGTTCCATTTTGCGGAGTTGTATTCCTGGGAACCCAAGTCACTTTGCAGTTGGCCTTTTCCTTTTGCTTTCTTTTCCCCTCTTGCACTGAATTGCATTGCTGTATGGCCCACAACCAAAGCAGGAGCAGAGGGCTAGCTAGACATTGTTCCCTGTTCCATGCCTGTGCTACGTGTGTGTCCCTGAAACACAAGGGAACATTTCCAGTTCAAGCAGTTCTCCTTGATGTGCAGAGTCCTGCTAACTGTGAGGCCTAACCACAGGACCAGATGGAGCTCTGTTTTGGAGGGTGTAGAGGCAGGAAAGTCAGTATAAAACCCAAGTTAACAAAACTGCAGGTCTCTTTCAAGGTTGCCATTCTGTGTGAAAAAGGAAAAGAGGATATGTTGCTTCTTATATTCAATTAATAACTAAAAAAGTATACATAGTAAGAGCTTGTTGCCATTAGTATCTGACCTCTAAATTGCCTTCAGAATACCAGTTTACAAAAAACCATTACAGAAGTGAAAAATTAAAAAAGGTGCTTGAAGAAAAAGAACAAAAACCATCTTGATTGAATTGCCTTGCTTGAAATCTAGGTCCTAGCATTTGATGATTTGTACTGAAAAAATGTCCACTTTCTATATATAAAATTACTAAAAACAGATCTAGTGTATTTCTCTGCTTTTCCCATTATTGGTGATGTGTGGTTTATGCTGCCAGGTACACTGTTTTGAATTCTTTAATGCCACAAAACAACGTATAATATTTAGTTCTTTTTTAAAAGTAGGTATATACTGTTCCTTTAGACATCCACAGAGAAACTTAGCAGCATATACATATATTGAAGTTCAAAGAGCAAAATTTTGCACTCTCCATGGTAGCATTTATTTATATGGCCAGCTTTAGAAATATGGAAAACTCTTATTTTCATATCTTTTCTTAAAATTTATTATGAAACAAATTTTACATGATGAGTGATAAATGCTTACGCTAAACCTAAATATGGGCAGGGGGTGAGGAGTTTAGTTTGTTTGCTGATTTAATATTTTTTTAACTTCAGGATAATAAAGTTATTTGTCTGGTGACAGGAAATTCCAACCTAATAACTGACAAGGAAGCAATCTGTTCAAAATGGAGATACAGCTCTGTTCTAGGTCCCATTGGAGGTACCAGCTCTTAAATGCAAGAGAAATGTCACAGCATTATCTGGGATAGTAACATGAATTTAAATTCTTTTAGGGCATTTCTTTTACTACCTTTGATTTCACATGATATTCCTGACAAAATGTTGAATATAGAAGGCAAAATTGTTTCTGCTAACCTAGTAACAGGTAGGTTACTACTGGTTCTGCAGCGCACTTCTGTTTTGAACTGCAGTATTTTTTCCCCCAATCCAATCCCATCCCTACCTTCTTCTCTACCATCTGTTCCAGCTTCCTTTTCCCTTCACAGAAATAGTGGGGTACCCTTTTCACTGTGATCTTGCACTCCTAGCACTGAACGGCTGAAGACCTACCAATATATTACATAGGTTGATACTATCCAGACCACCTGGTCCACATAGGTGATGTTTTCTAAATACTGTTTTAGTTTCTCTTTGATTACAGGTATTTTCCAGATCTCCATTCTTTCAAAATATCTTCTTTCATGCAGAATACACATCCTAAAATATTTTCACATTCTCTTTTTATGATCAATAAACCCTGTCTTTATTAATGAATACTCTTTCTGCAGCTGCTTTCCATAGTCAAGTTTTTTCATTTGTGCAAGCAGATATGATTTTTCACCTAGATTTATCTTTTAACTCTCAGTCCTCCAATAAATATCCTATAATACCTATAATATATCTGTATTACTAATTTTCTACTTTACTGTCTTTAAAATATTTTTCTGTTTGTTACAGGCTCTTTGGCATCTACATATGTTAGTATGTTGTCTTCTGATTCAAAATATGTGTTTATAAAAATATTTTTTCTAATATGTAATGTAACTTTTCCTTTGGAAACAGCCCATCACATGCTTATCTTTAGACATGTTCACCTATATAAAGAGATTATATACAAACTTTGCATGCAGGAAAGTTTATGACTAGATAAATTTTGAACAGCAGCTATAATTCCTGAATGCTTAAAGCCTGAAGCAATTTATGGACCTCTATTGTGTATGCAGGAAATGGAATGAAATCTGGCACTTGTTGCTAGGCAAAGTGTGCCTACCAACATAACGCTTGCAAGTAATCTGCGAAGATCTGGCAGTTTAGCTAGTGGGAATGCTAAATTGTTTCCCATGCAGTTTGCCTGTGATGTATTTCTAAAATTAATGTAAACTTCTTTTCCTAAGCAGTAACTCATGCCCACAAAATGTATACCCCACTGCTTCCGTAGGCTGTCAGCTCCCTGTGAGGAAAAAAAAAATCAACATTTTGGGGAGGCTTTTAACTGGAATGCAGCGAGCGTCTCTCAAAACCATTGATTTCAGTAGGAATTAATGGAACTTAAAATTGCTCTGTAATGCTTGGGATTTGGCTTTTGAAACTCACCACCAGTATTCAAGGGGTATGACACTGGAAGGGGTGTAGATTTAGCAAAGGGATTTAGCTAGCATTTTGAGCAGGTTCAGAGTTTGCTTCTGCTATGTTGTATACAGTGCACACTGAAGTGAAATGGAAAGGAGTATGGGTTTTGAGATTGGAGAGGTCACAGGAACTCAATTTATCCTTCAGAGTATTCCCAAAACAACACAAACCAGCTAGTAATCAGTCATTCTACATGAGAAAAAGTTGTGTTTGAATATTATATGTGCATTTGGGTGGGCTATGTAGAAGCAATTAGAAACATGTGAGGATTTATACATTCTGTTTGTCTGATCTTAAAGCTTTTTCAAGATTTAAAAAAATATTCACTAATTGAGATTAAACTAAACAGTCTTCTTGCTGAATCAAGTTGTGCCTTTTTCAAGAATTTTACACATTATTACATACACCTTTTACTTTAAAATGTTTGTAATGGAGAATGTTTGACTAATTTGTATTCAATTAAAGAATAAAATTTCCTTTATTCCACTATGATCTAAATCAGTTTTTTCTTGTGGACTGCTATATTGTCAGTACCAAAGATCCCAGTTGTATACATTTTGTAGCTTTGTAGCTTTGATTGACAACTGCAATATAAATGAGATTCTGCTTTGCTCAATTATTGTCATTCAGACATTCTTTGCAGGGAATATGAATTTGAACTAATGGCAAGAAAATTAAACAGTTCTTCTATTGATTTGTTAATTCTTATTATTATAAAGGCATTTCTTTAGGGAAATTGTATTCTGTTCAGGAATATCTTCTGCAAGGCCAGAATTGATTCTTGATGTAATCACATCTCATCCTTTTGAGAGGCAAGGTTGAGTCTTTCTGGCAAGCTAGTTTTTTATGCTTTTTTGCGTCTTCTTTGCATTTTCCTCGCCATGTTACTGCTTTCTTCTTTTCTTTCACTTCCTTCTCCATTTTAAGTATGTGTCTACAATTGTCTATATTTTTTCACTTTCTCTTTTCATTTTCTTTGGGGTTTTTTTTTGTGAATCTTCTTTGCAGTCCTGTAGTTTTGTTCCGTGTGCTCCACATTGTAACCCAGTCTTTTCTACTCATCTGTGCATGCTTAGTTACTTTCTTTAATCCCTCAGACTCTGTTATTTCTTCTTCATTTGCTTCTAGGTTCCTTACACATGCTGTATTTAATACTGTCCTCTGCCTACCCGTAAAATGTAGTCCTTATGCACTTAAAGCAACCCTGACATTTTCCCCCAGTTCCTCTCCCGTCCTCCCTTCTCCAATGCTATACATTCCCTTTTCAGCCTCTACTTTTATATTTTTTTTTTTCTATGGGGAGCATTAAGTGAGGATATTTGCTAAAGGAGAAGTATGTTCTTCTTAGGTTCTAATATCTTAAGTACCATTTGCAAAGTACTTGTGTTGATCTGTCATTCACTTATATTTGTTGGTCTAAGCCATCATAGTCAGTCTTATCCATATTCATAAGTTTCAGAGTGTTGGCATGAATTTGTTGACCTTGTCTAATCTATCTTTCAAATTGATCTACTTCCTAGAACAACTAACACATCCATAATAAGCAGACATTATTGATTTCTGTGATAACTGATTTTCAACAGAGTATGAAAGCTATCCAGTGTTACACATTGGAAAACCCTTGTGAAACAGAGCTCTGTTACTAAAAGGGGGAACAGGGGAACTTGGAGCTGTTTTTGTTTTTCAAGGCACTATTCTAACAATGATTAATTACATTATTCTTAATTTCTGTGACTCCAGTAGGTTCTTTATCCAAGTTAGCTTCTTTCTTTTTGCCTTTGCCTTAAAGTTCTATTAATGACCATTTAATTCTCTGCCTAGCCAAAGTCTTGCTCTAACTAGATGGGTTTGTGATTATGTCACACTTGAAAAGGCATGAATAACCAGCATGAACAGAAGAATTATGACTGCAATACATGTTGTGTTAGAGTTCCTATTAGCATGTCTCAGTCAGAAGCAGAAATGCCTTGTTTTTATCCTTGATTTCTTAACTTTCCTTATTGACTCCTTTTAGTTTTTCTAGACCTTCAACTCCCACCTTCCCTCTCAAAATGTTTTTTAAGATATACAATTAAGGGAAGGCCTAGGGGAAAAGAAAACAAAAACAAACTCCCCCCCCCCCTTCTATTATCAACCCACCTATATTAAACTTCTTTAACTGTTTGACTCCTTTTTTTCCTATTGTCTCCTTTAAAAGGTTCATCATCTTCATCTCAAACTCAGACTTAGGTGGCAATAAATGAAAGAAGAAGAGCAAAAACCCTTGCCTTTGAATTAGGGATTCAGTAAACAAGACTTTTACTGTTCTTCTAAGTTCTTAGGAATTTTCTCTTTTGAAAGCTGACAGAGAATCTGTCTTTTTGTCTGTGTATGTGAAAGATTTGTTAACAAAAGCTATCCAACATCCTTTGTTAGAACAGCCTTCCTCTCTGCTGCCATGATTGAGCTTTTGAAGATCCCCTGATCGCTTCATCAGATGAGAGGACTTCTGTGCCACAGGCAGAATGATTAGACTTGGGATTGAAATCAGACATGTGAAAATCTACCTGAGTTTTGCCCTTGACTTCAGCAGACCAGTCTCTTCTGTTTCCTTCTCTGCTTTCAGGATTCATTCTGTATGTTCTCTTCCATTCTTTCTTGGCTTCCTAATCTAAGAAGGAAAGGCACAGTGTAAAGCGTAGGGACCAGACCATCGACTCATGACCTGAGTGTGGAGACACAGCCTGTCTCACTCTGCCATATGAATACCTTGGGCACATAGCTGAACACACTTGCCTTACCTGTTTTCCAGTACATTTTATTCCCTATCTATCTGTGAAGCACGGATATTTTTTTCCCCTCACAATTTGTGAGCATTGTGAATGTAAATGGCCACTCAACCACCTAATAGTAGACTGTGATACGCCAAAATGATATGGCAATGGAACTATATAAATATCTGAAAGGAAAAGAATTCAGGACTTATTTCACCTGAAACTGTTTCAGAACTTTGAGATATATTTTTCCCTGCGCTTCATATTTTGTCAGAAATGGAAAATGTCATTCAAGTGTTTGGATTGATTTTGTTTTTTTTGCTGTATTTGTTACTAATTAGCACTAAATCTAAATGTGCGTCAAGGAAAACAGCATAAATGAACTGATTAGTTCAATTATACCACCCACACCTAGAAATAATCTTTTTACACTAGGAATCTGAAACATAATGTTTTAAGAGCAAATAAAACAATCTGTTCACCTTTTATCCATTATGTTCTTCTAGTTTAAGAAATTTCTCTGATTTATTTCAATCCAAGGAATAAAAATAGATTTAATTTCAGTTTACCATGAATTGCAGTCTCCGGTATTTTAAAAAAGTATAATACTGTGCTGATTACTCTTTGTTTAAAAGGGTGGTAATCTGTGCATACTATCACAGTTGGAGCCCTGTTCCCACCTGCCAGATATTTGTTCACTGTGACTCTGGGCAAGTAGTTTTTCATTTTGCTCTTTAAATTATCTGACATTGCATAAGTTGTGCGTTACTTTGCCTCTCTCTACGTTGTCTGAACATGTCTTTTAAAGAAAGGTCTGACCATATTCACCCACTCAATTTTGGTGATGCATCTATCTACCTTGTTAAAATACTGACATTGGTTTTCTGTGCTGTGATGTTCAGATCTGTGAGGGGCCATGAACTATACGTAAAGTTTTCACAAAAGACAACTAAAGAAATCAGATTCTACTATATTTGAAAAAATAGATGAGTTTTCTGAAAAGGGTAACATGTTAGGTGTAAAATGTCTAGGGGTCTGTAAAGCAAGAATAATGTACATCCTGGAACAGACTTATTTTCTCCAGGAAATAAGCAGGCCTATGTAAGATCTGAATCAAACCAAGCCACTTGCTGGAGCCACCTATCTCTTTCTCTTTGACTATAGACAAGTTTATAGTGGTCCAGCTTTTTACTTAAGCAAAGAACTCAAGTGCATTCTTTTGAATTCCTGTAACAATTTATAATACACAGATACCAGCCTAATCTAGATAGCTTTCAGAATCCTCTCTAAATAAATATCTGGAAAAAAGTAAATTTATTTTTTCATCTCCTCTCCCTCCTTCTCTATGCCAGTCTTCCTATTTGCAAAGAAGGTGCAATAATTTGTTAAGAAACCCTGTTCTGAATACCTCATTTATTCACCAGTCCTCCTGCTATTCCACTCGCTGAGCCCTCCTTCTGACTGAATCAAGTAACTGGATTTAGAACATTTTCAGAAGCATGGATTCTACCAATGCAGACCCATTTTTGAAGACTGACTGCAGCTGCAATATATTTCAGCCTTCCATCTCTGATAGGCTAGGGATAAAATTTCCCAAATACCATACAGCATGTTTTGGAAAGTGAAGTCTATTTCTGTTTCACCAAGGAAGCAGTGCACAGCTTGGCAAATTGGCGAGTCTGGACTTGAGAGGCTGTGATAACAACAGGAGGTGCTGCAGGAGTTTGGGCTGGACTGTAGAAGAAACCGTCAACCTCAGGCACGTTCTAGGAAACAGGATCCATCTTTATTTTGCTGAACTTTAGATTCTTCTTAAAGCTTTATAAAGAAATCCACAATCTCTGACTAGGTTAAAAGTTCACAAATGTTTATCTTTTCTAAAAGCATAGGGAAAAAATTAGACAGTATTAAGAGATGATTAATGTTCAAAAAGCGAGGGAAGTAAAATCTAATACCTAGCAGTACAGTGTAATAGAGTACAGCCAAAAGTATAGCCAAAATAAATCCCAAGAAGCATTCATTTAACATTTGGCACTGCTGAAAAGAGTGGATAAATGTGGGCACAACTTAATGTGCTCAGAATTATATCTCACTTTTGATCTATGCTCTTCATTGGAATGAAGTATGGGCCATGGGTATGGCCCTCTTAGGTGTCCTTGGTGGTCGGATGTTTTCAGAACTTTCTAAAATGAGATTTTAATGCACCTGTGGTTTTCCCCCCAGTAACAGACGATTAAAATTATATGCAATGTTCAGTTTGTTTGTAAATATTACTGCAATCTAGCACATGCTTGAATACTCAAGTTTTATATACCTCTTCTTTCTGTAACTAGTTTTCCCCATATGCTAACAAAAGCTTTTAAGAGATTAGTGACTCAATTTCAGGGATTACTGGCTGGTATTTAGCAATTTAAATCTATGCTGTGACAAGCTATGGAACTGTTGTTTTCCATTTGTATTTTATGTGTCAAGTGTGCATCCACATTTTTTTGAAGAGAGAGGAACCAGATTTCCTACCAGACACAAGTCTAAAGGAGGCAGTTAAAGACATTTATGATCTTGGTTTAGGGATTCATAAATTGCTAGAGAACTTTTCCATTTAACCAAAAAAATGAAAAATATTTTTTTATTTAAATCTGAAGAAAGTCATTAACTTTGTTTATACTTGCTTGTTGAGATGCTGCTGTGCAAAGCACACCCACAAAGAATTTAATTTAAAATTAGCTTTTTAACAAAAGCTGTAGGAAGAATGTGGAAGTACATCCCTTAATTTACTACATATGTCAAATAACATTAAATAAAATTGTTATGCATTCCAATTAACCAGCTATACCTATCATGAAGTTATGTAGAAATTATGTTTTGTAAAGCATATGTACAACTTTGATAACAAATATTAAAATTTATTCTATCATTAATAGATAATACTATATGTAATTACTTCAGATAAGAAAGTACATGTTCTAGGACATCCTTGGTTTGAAAAAGGTCCTTGGATCACCAGGTAGTCTTTCCTCAAGCACAATTACTGAGTAGTGATAACTTTTCTTGATGCTGCTAAATTTCATTTAAGTGTAGTCACTGTGGGAGGCTTGTAGTTGTTTTATGGGTTTGTGTCCCCTTTTCTTCCCTCTAAGTCACTATGCAAAGGAGACTAGGCATAAATTCATTATCTTCTGACTCAATGGTGACTACATAGTCATCAAATAGGCCTTGTACAGTGAGTTGGCTTGAATTAGGCACAGGTTCTCTGGTGTGACGAACTAAAACCAGGTCTTCCCACAAAATGTCTTTCAGTATCCAGGGTTTAGAAACCCTGACTTCACTGCAGTGAGCGCTTGCTGGTGTTACATGGCTGATTCCTTCAGCCAGCTGTTGGCACTCCCTGCAGCTCCATCTTTAAGAACACCCAGTAGCAGGGTGAGGGGGGCACTGGAGCATCCCCAGCCATAGGTGTTGGTCACCTCTTTGGGTTTGAGTAAGGGCCAAGGTTTGGTTTAGATGTGGGCCCATGGGTGGGCCTGGCTCAGCAGAACCCATTGCTGTGCAGGGCAAGGCTGTGGGGAGCCAGAGACAGGCCATGCTGTGCTATCAACAGGACAGGGGCGGATGGCCCAGGTGGCTGACATGGGGACATGGGGCACGGGCAGGGTGGGGGCAGCCCTGGGAGGCTGGGCCTGGACAGGGAGGTCTTGTCATGCCCTCAGGGCCCTGGCAGGCTCAAAAAACTGCTGAAGGAAATTAAAGAAGTTGCAGGGGAGGGAAGCCCAGAGTTTTTTTTACTACATGCATGTTCACTAATGCTTGACCGGGGTAGACTCTCAGAGCTCCAGCGGACATTGAGGTGGGAAGCAAGGCATTTGACTAGGTAGAAAGAGGCAGTAGCCATGGCACCACCACCTAGCTGTAGCTCCATAGACCAGAGTTTTGGTGGTGCTGGCAGTAGGAATAGCAGGGAATTTTTGAATTAAACAGGATTTCACTGGAAACTTAACATTTGTTCAATCCAGCAGGAAAAGATCTTTCCTCAAATTGCTTTTCATAGAGCCTTCCTCAAACAATAGTCACCAAGTGTTAGATTTTCAGGTCACTATCATAGGCATCTGAGGTTAGTAGCATTAGGAGTCTTTTGTCTGTCTTTAGGACTAAGATCCACAGCTGGAAACCTCAAGAGCTCTGATACAAACATGGCTTCCAAGGTTTCCAGCCTTACTGGTAGACAGCTGAAGAGGTGAAACCGTGGAAGCCCTCAGGTTTTCATGGTCCCTTTGTTGTGCAAATGAGAGACGAGAGGTCCTTTGATGGTTTAACTTAAATCAAGTTGTGTTGGGCAGACCTTTGGTGACACAGTTGTTAATAAATCTGAAAATAAAAGTCCTGAAGCATTTGTGGGGATTTTTTGTTTGTTTGTTTTGTTTGTTTGTTTTTTTTTTTTCCTGTGGTAGTGAAGCCAAATATCAACTGTTTAATCTCACAGAGAATCAGTAATTCTCCTTCACTCAGTTTTGGATCATTACTTTTGGGCTTACGGATCCCAGAGGTCATGTGCAGCCATGGAACATGGAAGGAGACAGCAAAGGGTATCCAGGCCAACATTTGTTAGTGAACCTGGGCCGCACAATGAACCAGCTCAGACTCAGGAAACTGGGTTTATTTAACTCAGTTATTTTAGCTCTTGAGCACAGTAACACAAACATGAACCTGCTGGTTTCGTAAATCTTTCTTTCCCTCAAGAATGTAGTTTTGAGAGTTTCTACAATTTTTAGTGTCTACAGAGCTAAATATGTGAAGCTCTTTTGTAGTTTTTTCCTTCACTGCAAGGTATTTCATGGAAAGGAATGGTTCATGTCTCAGGTATAATTTTGTTTGGTATGTGCAGTATCTGTACTTTTATATGGAAAAGAGGTCTTCTGGAGAAGCCAAAGAATACTCAATCTGCCTATTAAAAGTTCTTCCTACTTAAAAGTTGATTATTTTTGTTCTCCAAAAAATGAGAAACCATTTAGTTAAAAATAAGTAAGGAATCTTTCACAGAACCATTGAATTATTTACAGGAACCTTGACTCTAGACTGTTTTGATGGATAAAACTAATTTATCTCTGTCTCCCCGAGATATTTATATCATCTGTCTAAACAGCATGAATCACATTTGAAATTATATCAACTTGTGCCACCTCCAGGGTAACAAACTGGAACTGATTCAACTAAGTGTTGCTTTCTTTCATTTTAATCATTCTCAATATATAATTGATTTTTATTACAATTGAGTCTGTTCACTTTAGAGGCAACTTGAATTCATAGTCAATAGGGGGAAGAAGGAAGTGCCACTAATTAGCAGTATTGGGGGTATTTTTGGCTATATTTTGTAGCCTTTTAATACAGGTAGAGGAAAAACGAATATTGTCTTTGATTCTTCACGTGTATGCATACATACACACAAACCTATTCATACTAATGGCACGTATACAGTAATAAAGTACAGGGTTTTTTACATATATAAATATAGGGTTTATATTCTCTTCAAGTAGACTCAAAATTTTGATGTCTTGCACACTTTTTTTAAACGATTAAAAAAGATTTCAGAATTTGCCAGGACATGAACTTCCAAAAAAAATCCCAAGTCAATAGAAACTTTTTGATATTGAAAAAGAAATGCATTCTATTTTGTAATTTTGCAAGAAATCTAGCAAAAGTACATAGAACACAGTACATTTAAACCAAGTAGCTGAAATGAAAATGTTTCATTCTCCTCAGTTTGTTTCTTATTTATGTCATCCCCTCTTTCCACCACTACGTAGAGTAACATTTTCATAACCTCGTGGTTTGCTTTTAATCAATTTTTTTATTGTTACAATTTTGGTTAAATATTTTAGTTTTAGTAAATAGCTGTTGAAAGTGCTTCAACTTACAGTGCTCAGTCCTTGGCTTACCAGTACATGGGAAATATAGGGGTACCAGAGAGTCCAGTGAAGGGCCACAAAGATGATGAAGGGACTGGAGCATCTCTCCTATGAGGAACGTTTTAGACAGCTGGGACTGTTCAGCCTAAAAAGATGACCTGTGGGGATCTTAACAATGTATATAAATAGATGAAGGAAGGGTGCAAAGAAGACAGAGCCAGGCTCTTTTCAGTGACAGGACAAGAGACAATGGACACAAACTGAAACATCAGGAAAGACTTTTTCACAGTAAGGATGACTGAGCACTGGCACAGGCTACCCAGGGAGGTTGTTGAGTTTTCATCCTTACAGATACTCAGAAGCTGGTGCTGGGAAACTAGCTCTAGGTGGCACTGCTTGAGCAGGTGGGTTGGGCTAGATGACCTCCAGTTCAAGGCAGTTCAAACCTCCAACAGTTTGTGATTCTGTTCTTTTGTGACTTTCTGTAGTCATGACATATACCAATGGATATATTAGTGATACCATCTGTTGATGAATATTTTGCAGACTATGACACAAATTATAAAGTGTGAAGACTGCAATTAGCTAGAATATTCAGTAAAATGGTTGTAAAATGAAAATCACTCGCCTTCCCAATAACTAAACTTGCCAAATGTTGAGCCTATTAACTAAAGCAAGATTATGCTTTAGCAGATGGATAATTTAGTACTGACTAAGTGGGAATTTAGGTAATGTAAAATGAAAATAACTTCTTTGATCAGAATGAGGAAAGGGGATAAAAGAGACAGGTCTGGACATCCACAGTGGACTATTCTGGTCTGTGACTAAGTAAACATGCCCATTAAGCACTAGAGGATTAGATCCTCCATGTTATTCTGGTTTAATACATGTTTGTTGAAAGCTTGGTTTCTAATGTCTTATTTGGGGTTTGAGCAGAAGCAGTTAGATGTAGATGTAGAAAGGGCTATATAACCGTATTACCTGGCACACACAGAGTTGTGTGCAGAAAAAGTTTAAGAGCATAGAAGACAATCTCACCTAGATCTGTCTCTTGCTGTGACTGATCTTCAGTACTTAATAGAACAGTGGGAGAGAAAAAATTCAAAAAATTAAACCCAGTAATGGACCATGTAAAACAGTAAAAATCCTTCCTGGCCTCTTTCACAATTGTTCAGAAGTTCTGAAATATAGAATTAAGGTAATACATATTAAAAACAACCTATGACCAGTACATGCAATTAAAGTCTTTTTATAAGCATTAATGCAATTTAAATTTTAATGTTGGCAGTGGAATTGCAATTGGCAATAAATGTCAAGACTAAGTAAAACCATACACGATGATCTCTTTGGACAGAGAAAGACAACTGTAGTCTCAGTAGGGGAGAGTATTGTCTCATCCTAAAGAAATTAAGTAAAAGTTTGAATTCCTTAAACAGTCTGATGTTTTTATCTTCTAAAAAGATAATACTAATACTAATACTGTTTAATTCATTTTGATGTCTAAAATGCCCTCCAGGGGGCAACATTTTTTTTATATTTCAGTTTAATTTCCTACTCTATTTCCATTTCTAAAGACACTGATTTTAAAGTATTGTTTGATCTGATCCATAGTTTCTCATTTCTATTACTGTTATAAATAACAGTTTTTATCTAATGAGAGCACATTGCTTACAGACCATGTATGCTGCTGATGTGAACCTTAAATGCTTTCTTAAAATGCTCTTCTGCAAATACTAATACTTTCCATCTCCTAATTTAGCAACAATACTTTAAAATCAACTTGTTTGCACAACTTGTATGGGCAGAAGATTTTAAAACTGCAGTAATCATATATACTTAAGTGATGGAGAACACACCAAAGCTTTAAGTTCCTTATGTGAACATGGACCAAGAAGGTATTTTTGGAAATAATATTGGAGAGTGCATAATAGAAATATCTGTTATAGCTAGTTTGTTTATAATCTGAAAATTAAATAACATCGATAATCATGCCCTCAGGCTGACCTCTGGCACATTTTTATGTTGTAATGCGGGTTCTGATTGATTTTCTTCTTTTGAAACAAAATATTTATTGAATATTTATTTACTAAAACATTGTGCTAAGCAATCACCACAATACATAGCACAACAAGTGCAATAGGACATCTTTTTTTCTTTAACTACTAGAGGACTTTTCCTGAAGAAGTATATGTAGTAGTTTGGTTTGTTTGTTCTGAGTACTTCTCTTGGCGTTACGATTAAAGACCATTTATGACTTTGTTGTTAAAGTGCATCCAGTAATAAGTAAATTCAGATAATTTGTCACCATTTTTTATTTTAGCTCTGAAAATCCTTTTCAGATAGACTTAAAGGAGGGGGAGGAATCCAATCACTAAAGACAGCTGAGAGATAAACTGTGTTTCAGACCCTGTGTGCTTGTCACAGTGACTCCGTTGCATTCCCAGGCTGCCTGAAGGCTGGTGCTGAACGATGCATCCATTATTCCAGGCAACTTCAAGGTCTGGACACCCTAAATAAACACAGACAAATTGGCTTACTTCTAAGTTCAAAGTTCTTTTGCATTTTTAATAGCTTTTTAGGAATAGGTAAATAAAGGTTTAGGCTTTTTCCCTCTGTAAAGCCCTCTGGGCTTACTGAATTGTTTTGAAAATCTCTGATGCAGTTCTTATCAGGGCTGGGGTTTGGTGATAAAGGGGCTTGAGTGACAAAATTGGCTCGAAATGTTTTGCTATCATTAGGCAGCTGTTTTCCCTCAAATTTCCCCAGGGTTTTTTTGAGTTGTTTCTGAATTCAAATCGGTCCCCTTAACCAATCTATAGTTTAGCCTTATGGAATCAGCATTGGAAGAGAAACAAGTGATTGACATATGAAGGGGGAGCCAGTATTTTTATGAAAACTTCAACATTGCTGAACATAATGTCAACAGGGACAGCATCCCCAGGGCATACTGTAAAGGTCTAGAAGATGTCTGGCTTTCATCAGAAGTAGCACAACATATACAACCAAGACCCTAACCGTAAAGAGAGATTAATTTTAGTCATATTGCCATAAAAAAAAAAAAAGTAACGATACAAACTTTGTTTTTTCAACAAGTTTTTCAGAAACTGCAACTCCAACAACTCTGAAAAAAGAGACTCAGAAAGATCCTTCAGCGGAATACAGGGCATAGTTATGGAGAATCTCAAATGCAAATAAACAGAATTTTTGCTAATTTTGCTTATCTCATCTCAGTGTAATCTGAAATATTTTCGCTAGCTTTACATTGGTATAAACTAGTAGACTCTGCTTCTTTAACAGCAGGAAAGAAAGTCACCCAGTTGAAAAGAACTATTGCAAACATCTTCACTTTGCTGCTCTAGATTGAAAGTGCATAACAATGTTTTAATTTTTTACTTTCCCAAAATTTTCAAGTCTTACAACTCAATGATCCTTCCTATCTAACATCCTAATTTAAAGTGGGAATCCATAACAACAAGTTCTTCATATTTCTCCACCTATTTCGTGAAGTGTTTTTTAAATTCGAAAAGCACTTCATGAATCACTCAGTGGTTGCTAAAAATGAATAATAATGAGCCCAATTCAACTGTCATGCCAGCTGCTGATTTCCTTTTGATGGCTGACTTTATGTTATAGAGAGGAATCCGTATGCTAAATCTCACCTGCTCGTAAGAAATTGATTCCAGTACAATTTTAAAATGAGAACTGCCCTCAGTTGCTTTCTTACATAGCATAATTGCGCTTTAGTTATTAAAAATAAATAACAGTGAGGGCATCTGTCCTGGTTTGGGGTGGAGTAGGGGCAACTCTCTATTCAGTGAGAGAGGCTCTTGCTTACACTTGTTACTGTGACAACCAGAGGCAGCTGACTTGGTTGCTTACACTGTGGAGGGGTTACACCTGTGGGGAGTCGTGGACAGGTTAGGTGACCCAAACTGAACAAGAGAGTATTCCATCCATCTGCCCCATGCTAAGTATAAAAGCTGAGGGATCAAAGAGGGTCTGGTTGGCTTCTCTTTGTTGGCTCCTTCTCTTAGGGTTCTCTTCAAGGGCTCCTCTTCAATGAGGAGGATCCTGTCAGTTTGTCTACCTTCATTCTCCATCAGCAATTTCTGGAATCCAGTTCCCACTCATCACCCAGACCAGTCTGCAACTTTCCCAGTGCATACCAGTGGCATCTCCCTGGGACCTTGATAACAGTTTTGTATATATTTATATATACTGTATCCATTTAATTATTTTCTTTTTATTTTATTATTAATATTTCATTAAAGTAGTTTAGTTTTTTCCTACACTCAAAAATCTCTTTATCTTTCTCCTTCCTCTTCTTGGAGCGAGAGGTGGAGGAGAGCATCTGTTGTCTTGTCATTGGCCAATCCGGACTAAACCACAACAACCTCTGAGTCTATTTTAATGTCTGGTCAAACAGCCTGGATCTTTGTACTCCAGTAAGAGACTTATTGTGTATTGAGAGTTACTGTGCTATAACTAATGCTGTACAACACATAAATAGGCATTATAGCAAAGGTAGTACCTCCACTAGTGTTGACTTAATGAACCAAAGATTTAAGAGCTTGGTCCTTGCAGTTTGACAGGCACATGGTTATCGTTTTACAGTTGCCCCTGGACAGGGAGTGCTCTTTTCATCATACTGAGAAAAAGGGTGAATGTAATTTCAAAGATACTGTGTTACCTCACTGGGGTTTTGTTTGTTTGGTCATACATACATAATCATATATAACATCCTAAAGCTCTTGAACACCAAGAAATTTGTCCTTACTAAAATTTCTGTGACAAAGTTAATTATCATTATCGGCTTTATAAAGAAGAGAAATTAAGCTAATCTCTTGGAGCCCTGGTGATGTCCTGTGCCAAAGGTTATCCAGAAAATGAAAGACCCAAAAATTGAACCCAATCACCTTTCTTTCAATTCATGGTCTTAATTTCAAGATCAGTCTTTTCTTTTTCTTTTCTGCTAAGTGGTTTTAAGGAGCCTGTATTTTTGTGCCCAAAGTCTCAGTAAATAGGATAATCATGACACATAGATATGTATACATTCACACATGATCTTAGGTGGCAATAGCATGGCATGTAACAAAACAAGTCATTTGTTTTGACTGTTTGAATTGCCTCTGGAAAGTCTAATCACTAGGATATAGCAAAGCTTTCAGTCAGAGTGAACATTAGTATAAGATAAAATCTGAACCAAAACTGGCGCAAAGGTAGAAAGAATCTTTTCAAGTGGGAGCCACAGAAATAGGAATAGCACTGCCAAATGCTATAATTTCTGTAGGCGCATAGAAGTAGAAGCACTGTTTAAATTCAGTTTCTGGTTTACCCAATCATTATGTAATAGAATTGTTTTCATAAATTGATGGAGTTTAACCTATAACTAAACTGACATCCTTCTCCTTTTTTATTCAAAGTGTTTCAGAATACTTTAAACCTGACATAGATTATTGTATAGATAAGTGAAGCAAAAGAAAATGAATAAGCGAATCTTTATTTGCATACACACATCTAGTGATGCACCATATTCCAAAGTCCCACCAGTTAAGTTTATGTATCTTATTCAGTCACAGAATCACAGAGTAACACAGGGTTGGAAGGGACCTCTGGAAGTCATCTAGTCCAACCTCCCCTGCCAGACCAGCTTCCCCTAGAGCAGGTTGCACAGGAATGTGTCCAGGTGGGTTTTGAATGTCTCCAGAGACGGAGACTCCACCAGTCATTGTATGCTTCCTAGCAGTTTAGTGAAGAAAGACAGCCAGCCTCTGAGAACTATGCAGCCCACACAGGACCTGAGTCACTGCAGAAGTGCCTGTGTCTCATGATGGATTACAGATGGATCCCAGCAAAATCAGGCTTCCAAGTTGGTTCCTTGAATACATACAGTTCAGATGTGGATTCAGAACTTTTTGTCAGAGATTTTACCTTTGTGTCGTTGCTCTTGGACCTATAGGTATGCAAGCATGTAGTAGAAAAACATTTTTAGAGTGCACTTACAATGAAGTTAAGAGTTTAAGGGCCAAGGATGTGATCAGAGCTAAATTATTGTAGTTTAAAATACCATTTTTCAGCTGTTTTAGTTCTTAGCCTATTGCAACTTTGTGAGAAGCTACAATTCTACAAATGTTTTCTCTGGAGAACTTGACTTAGTCTTCTGAAGTTTAGAGACATAATGGTAATTTTCCAGCATAAACTAGACCCGTGTCCATTTTGCATATATTGTGTACAGCATTTTAAATGCAAATTAGCTACCATTTTCTTTCCCTACTGATATATCTTCAACAGGTACATCTCAGACTCTTTTCTGCTAAAGGCTTAGTCACACCATCTTTCCACAGCTGACATGAGAACACATGTAGGCTCTTGTTGTTTTCAACTTGAGAGGCCTTAGCCTATGGTATGCTTTCCTTGTCCCTAGGGTGTGACCTTGTGCTTTGTATTTTGAGTTTCAAACCCTTTTTATTCCTTCAGTCCAGTTCATTCTGTATGGTTTCCCATATTCACATTTCTGCTGGGGACCTACAGGTTTGTGTCATTGGAAAATGTTGTTAGCATACTCTGTATTTTTGTATCAATATCAGTAAAACGTATTTGGTTCCAAAAACATCCTTGAAACATCACCAGAAATCTTCTTGTATCCCAGTAATATTCTTTTTGGTTCTGATGTTGTTTCTTTCCCTTAAATGCAGTGGTGATTCTTTTACATTTCTACAGTACCTTATCCAGTATATTATTTTTTCCCAAGTGGCATTTTATCCACTATATATGATATTATCAGCAGTATTTCCTGTGTTCCTTTTCTTAAAATGTCAGTTATCTTATAAAGAGAGATGCCAGGTAAATTTGGCATAATGAAAGTCTATTTTGGGATAAAGCTGTTATTCATTATATTCCATTTTTCATTACTTCAGTGTCTCTAGCTATGCAATGCTTCATAATTTGTTTCAAATCCTTGCACAGCTCATGAGGTCAGAGACACATGTTTTTATGTTGCATGGATCACGTACATCCCTTTTTCTTAAAATAAAAAAAAAAAGTTGGTGTTTTGATTTTTCAGACATTTGATTGCTAGCCTGATAGATTCATTAAAAGTCTTTGTTATTAAGCTGTCCCTTTATGTGCAAGTACTTTAAGTACTGTTGAGTGGAAATTATGGGGTCTCGCCCTCTTGGTCAAGACACTTCCTTAAAAAGAGTTTTATGTCTTTGTTTTGTTCTCATTTTAGATGAGTAATTTTCATTTCCACAGTCTGTATCATTAGCCACACTGCATTTGCTACTGTAGTCAACAACCTCATATTAATTTTGTTTTGGGCTGTCTGTAAATTATCTCTAATCTTAAATGCTTTCTGCTGCTTGGTGAAGCTACTCTTTTGCCTGTTTTCTTTTTATTTGGATGATGAAAGTACATTTTAGTACCTGCAATTTTCCAAGATCTTACCCTACCTAAGATATTCTCACTTTCTCCATATATTTTCTGACATCTGATGGTTTTCCTTGCATATTAGTTTAATTTTCCACCCTACAAGCTTTCTGCATACTCCAGATATACTCTCTGAGGTGACTGCTCATCTAGTTAGAAATGGAGCCCTTTGTTATAAAAGGTTTTTCCACGTTTGAAGCTGCAAGTTTTTCACAGCACACAGACACAGACTTTTTCTTAAAGAAATTCTAGCACTTCCTTGAGTCTTCATTATTTCTCTTATTTTCTGATTTATTTTTTTTAAGTTAAATTCTGATTTATTTATATTTAACATTTATTCACACTACAGCTATTTTTTAACATACGGAGTGAATGTGTCATCACTTACTCTGACATATAGTTTTCTTGACCAACTATTTAATAAGGTCTCATAGCTCACTTTTCTTATATGTCACATCCTCAAAAGCTAACTTTTGGGAAGCTACAATATTATCTTGTATCTTTCATAGTGCTATTTACTCCTTATTTATTATTTCATAATATTATTTGCTTTCTAAATACTACAGAAAATTGTATACAACAAAAAGAACTCTACACAAACTTTTCTAAATGGAATCTTCAACCATTTAGAAACCTTTTGTATCCTTTCTAATTTTCTTTCAGCTTATCACATGCTCGATTTATAGTTCATCACATCACTATTTTTGCCATGAGGAGGACCGTAAGATTGGTACACGTGGATATGGGAAGTAAGCAAGAAGAAGATTACTATGTCAGACTTATTTGCAGATCTACTGTATTGTCTATGTGACAGGGAGGATATAGTGAGTTGTAAAAGCTAATGGAGGCAGTTTTATGGCCTTCTACACTTCAGAGTGAGTTGTAGAGGGAGGGTGTAGAGAGTCCTCTCACCCAAATTTTTGGGTGAGAATATTGTCATTTATTTACAATAAAAAAAAATACAATTGGGACAATTAGGATATTTTATGGGGGTAGTTAAGATGAAAGTAATTAATATAATCTTACAAATTCTTATTTGTTAAATTCCTTATGGTTGCTTTCAGTAGCATGCAAAGGTTCTTCCATTATTTGTCTCAGTTTAATTTTATTAATTTCTTTTTTTAATTTTCTTTTTAAATTAAAGTAAGACACTGCCCTGTATGGCTACTCTCATCGACGTCTTTTATTAATTTTCTTTAATCAGGGTGTATGAATTCTAAGTGAAATTATTTTTTTCCTTCATGCACCATATGCTAGATTAATGTGGCTCTATCTGAGAGAGGTTAGTGCTGCTGAACCATCAGTACTAAGCAGCAGTGGCTTCTGCCTTACTCTGTCCTTTAGACATGGGAACGTGAAATGAGTCCTTTTCATAGAGCATCTCCTCATCACCAGCAGGCAACAAACTGTTAACTCACAAGAATGCCTGGCAAGGAAAATGCAAAGTCATTGTGATAAGTAATTCTTGAAAGAAAGAAAAACAGAGGGCGATGATTATGTTTTGTCTTAAGGGTTTTTTAAGCTACCCTCGGACTTATCACCATTTTCTGGAATGGTTTATGCTGTCGCCTGCCAGTGAAACAGCGTAATCACAAGAGCAGGTTTTATTGTATGTTCCATATTCTATTTTTTCTTCTTGTCCTTTACCAACAGAGACTTATTCAGCAATTTTTAAGGTGTCAGTTCCTATTTTAAAACAAGGTCTAACATGATTCTCTCATATGTTTTTGAACTCTTTTTTTTTAGCTATTGAAAGCTAAGATACTCCTCTTCCTCTTTAAAATTTTCTATTTACAATAATTTTTTATAATTATTTGAATTCTTTCTTAGAATGGGCTTGTATTTTCAGGCAGTTGACTCTAATGGCAGGCAACAGATGCATTTAAAATAGACTGCAATAAGATTCTATTTTTGAGATGTAGTAATTGGAAGGGAATCTTATTCTGTCAATCAAATATAAATTAAGAAGGTATTTATTTTAAAATTGAATGTTCTAGTTTACAAGATTTGGAACTGTTTTTACATTTATTACCTAAAATTGTAAAAGGATGCTAAAGAATTGTGATAGAGATTTACACCTGGAATTCCGTGTGGAACATGATACTTACTGTGCAATATAAATAGTCTAAATAATCAATTCATCTACCTATTTGGGCATTTTAAAAGAAAACTGAAGAATTTTTCAAAACTTAAACCTTCCATAATTTTATACTTCTTCATGCTATTAGATATATTACAAATTTTAACCAATATATTCAACTGATTGAAAGCTATCATGCCATGTCCTAATAGACTGAGCAGCTGCATTGATTCTTTAAGATACTTCACATTTAGCAAATAATCATAAGTAAATATAGTCCTTTGAATATTAATATGTATTACATTGATTCTGTCCTTTTTTTTCCATTCATCATATCCTTATTTAAAGATAAAATTCAGTTTTGCAGCAGCAGCCCATTCGTCTAAGTGAGCAAGAGAGAGCTGAAGGAACCTGTAGCCAGGTAATGCTTCTGGAAGAAAGATTTGCAGCTTTCAGTAGAGGTGGGAGCTGCAGCTGCTGCTGCATGAGGGGATTACCACTTGATGATCTAGCTGAACCTCTCCATGTTCCTTTTCAGGGTTTGTATGGTATCATAATAGTTAATCCTCTGTCCTCAGGCTGCAGTTTCTAGCTCTTCTTTGCTTATAGCTGGCCAAGGAGGCAAATGGAATCTCTGCACTTGGAGTTTTGTTGGGTCAATAATAGTTAACAGTAAACAAATATGGTAATGAGAGGGAGATGAAAGTAGTAAGAAAGTCCATTGTGCATACAGAATTTTTTAGTTTTGTATTCCTTCTTAAAATAAAAATTCATATGTAGGCCTATCAAAATTACATACATTAGATTTCAAAGTCATGGTGATTTCAGGTGTCTCCTCATATTTAAGATCATATTTATTCATTTCTATTTTTAATTGCATATGAACTGCGTTAAGTGAATCTGTTAATCACGTTTATTTAAAATGATAATTGGTGGAATCTATTTTAAAAGCTGGATTAGAAAATATCACTTTCTGAATGAAAAAAAGGACTTGACACACTCTTTCCTTCCATTGCTAGGCCACGGGAAGTGTGATTGTGGGAAGTGCAAATGTGATGAAGGCTGGTATGGTGAAGCTTGTCAGTATCCAACTACTTGCAATCTTACACGGAAGAAAAGCAATGAAATGTGCAAGAATTCTCAAGATATCATCTGTTCTGGTGCAGGTAAGGTGTCTTTTGTTGCTTTTGATGTCTCTATGTTCTCCCTATGTTATCTTTAGAATCACTGTAATTTCTAATTAGGAATTTTGTAGAGTATGTTTCAAGAGACTGAGAAATAACTATATGTATACAAAAATATTTTATTTTCCTATGGGCCTATGCATATGATATGCACTGATTCAGAATGCCTACTTTAGTACTCTAGTTTATCCATAGCTATTTTAGGTTAATGAAACTGCAGCTGTGTCATGTACTTTTCCCATCAAAAGGTTATGGTAATGGCATTACACAGACATTTTTTGGTGTTTGTGTTTATACCAAGCAGAATATTTTCCTGGGATATTTATAAGCTGTACAATTTTTTGAGACACTTTTGAGCTATAACAATGATGATTATTAAAAATGTTGTGGAAAATCTGCTGAATCATTTTAATGGGGTGCCTCCACCTTCGTTCTTCTGATTTGATAGCTCTCTTTTCTCTAATTCTTTAATTTTACAACTCATCCTAACTTAAATAGGAAGTCCTTTCCTTAAAAAAAAAAAAGAGGGAAAAGAAACAACCTTTTAGAAGACTTCACTGCAGAATGATAAAATTTTGAAGGACATTTGCTACCACTCAAGATTTGAGACCAGAAACAGTCTTCCAGTTTTTCTGTTACATTGATCTCTGAGTGAGAGAATATTTCAAGAACCCCACTTCTGCTCACTGTTGCTGGCCTTTAATTTCTGTCTGGGTCCCTACATTTTCATAAACTAAATTCTTCACAGGGTTGTTCCTGATATGAGCAAAGCACCCACAGGATTTTTGGCACTTTCTACAGAGAAGCTAGGCCTTTACAACAAGATGTGAGATCTATTTAACATAAAATTTTAAGCATACAGCATACTGAGTAATTGATACATTTCGTTTATGACAATATTATAGGTTATATGAAAATCATGATTGTTTGGCTAACAAATGAGAGACACCTCAATGAGAAGCTGATTTTCAAAAATAAGCACAGTTCATTGTGATCAATCGAACTACTTAGAAAACAATATTTAAACCTTTTTTTTCCCTCTTTCTTTCCTTGGCCAGAAGTGGCAACAGTCCGTCTATCAATGAGTCTTCAGAGGAAAACCAATGTAGCTGAACAACCACTGAAAGTGTCTAAGAAGGGAGAGTTTGTAAGATCAGGAGAAGAAAAAATCCTTTTATTTTGCTGATATTAAATAGGAGAGACTGGCTAGGGAATTTGGGGTAACTTTGATGGTCTGCAGCCATACATATTTTCTCTTGTTGGGATTGCTTTCTTTCTATTGCCAACAGTGCCTTTTGGGTCTAATCTCTGTTTTTTAGTTGCCGATAAAGGATGGGAAGGGATGACATGAGTTGTTGCAAAAACAGTCCTCTGCTGTCACACAGCTAACTATTTATTGTATGTCTTTTCATGAACCAGTTAAGATCTGCCTAAAATTTAACTTTTCTGACTCAATTGCTCCTAATTATTTGTCAGAGCAACTAGGACATCCTACTTAAACCAAGACTCTCTATATGAGCAATATCTACTTGTAGTTAATGGGAACAATGGACACTCTAAGGACACAGTCTTTAGATGCCCAATTTATCAATCAATTTACCATTTTATTTTTTTTCCCATTTGGGAATTATCTGTAAACAAGACGAGTTTCTGAAAATACTTATTTGTTTTTGTTTTCCAAGTAGTTGTAGCAAATAATTCTAGTTCTGTAGGTTACTTGTGTTGTGTCATCAGTTGTATTATTATTTTACTATATTAGCTCTTTAAAACATTTTTAAAGTTTGCTTTTTTAGAGTGACCATGTATATCACAGAGCCCCATTCTTCTGTTCTTTGTTTGGATTAATATGATGTTTAGTGAAACTTTTACTATACCTGTAATGGTGAAATGTAAAATGTTTTCTGTAAACTAGTTGTATAATATCAGCATAGAACTTCTATTTTGGAGGACTTCTTTTGTGTTAATAACCATATTTTCTAAAATATATATAGATGTAATGGGAGGAGTATGAGTCTTGTGAATTAATTTCCTTTTTTTAAAGGGAAAAAACTGACTGCTGAAACAGCTTGTGCAAGCTAATTGACCACAGAGCCCTAGTTAATGAGGTACTGCATAAAGTTCCTAACCCTAGAATTTTAATAAAGCTGATAGAGGTAGGGAAAATGAGTGTCTTATGTGACTGACATGGTAATACTTTTGTTTCTAATGTGATTTTATAGTATTTTTTTCTTTTTTGAGTGTATAACTCCTTAATATGTTTATTTATGTCAGTTATATGTTGTCATGCATTATGCTGTAAACTAGAAAATATTCAGGAGGAGCAGGAAAAGGGAGTTGTTTGCTTTGCCTTGGCAGCTGCACTCCAGGTTGGATAGGCTCTCGGAGAGAAAGAGGGGGATTCTTCTTTCTCTGGGAGCAACGCAACGAACTTTTTCTGTTTGGGAGGGTGGGTCATGGGAAGAGGCAGCTACTGAGGTGAGGGGGCAACCCTACCCAAAAAACCGAGAAGCAAAGGTGTGAGCAGATCAGAGGTGACAGAAGAGAGATCTGTTTGCAAACCCATTTCCATCCTCTGCATTGCCTGAGTGCTCTGGCTTTTCCTTGTGTCAGAATGTTTTCTGTTATGATTTACATTGTGAGAAAAACCAGCTCTGCACTTCCACAGCATTTGGGACTCCTGGGGGTACTGACCTTGAGGGAGAATCTCAGGTAGACTCACGTTCTCAAACCACTTGCTGGTCTGACAAGGGTAAAACCTCAGTCTTTCTTGTGAAAAAGCACCAAGTGTCTTTATTATAGCTCCTAATGTTCTTGCAAAAATCTGCTCTTTTCTGAGACATCACCCATGAACTGAAGAAAAATGAGGAGCCCTAAAAGCTTAAAGTTAGATTGGGTCAAAGTCCTGAAATAACAAGATATTACTATAGAAGCTCCTACAGTTCTTCAAATGAATGAAATAACTTGTAATGTGGACATCAGTACTGCTGGAAAAACATACACTTTGCAGTAAAATTGTTAATATGCCATTATAAAACTTGCGGTTCATTTAATAATGCTATGAATGTATTTATCTGCAATTAGCCAGTCTGTTGTATAATTAATGTATTGCTGTGGTAATTGCTTTCCAGCTTGAGTCCTTTTTTCCCTGACATCTGATCATAAGGTCTTCATGCAGATGTTCCTCACCAATGTTTCCTTCCTTTGATTCCTGGATTTTTCTCCAAGGTTATACCTATAAAATCTTAGTCCTCAGATGATAACTGTAAAAAGGGACTAGAGACTAGAGTGCAAAAGAACTTTTTCGACTTCGACATTTTTGACTTAGGCAGACATATTTTCAGGCCCTGTTACTCTCATGTAACATGGCTGTGGAACTGGACAAAACCAGGCTTCAGTCTTGAGAAAATGGCTAAGTTAATTTTTCTTCTTTCAGTCAGCAGAAGATATAATTTTGAAGCTCACTCCATCCCTGTGTTCTATGAAGTCAGACAACTCAAGGAATGAATTTTACTTGGGAAAATACAGTGCTCCTTATTAAAAATGAACCTCTTGAATGTTGTATCTGTTTACAGCTAAGATTAGGCTTTTTGTTGATATGGATTGTTTCCGTGTTTGTCTTCAGTTGGCTGGATGATCTTTAGATTTCAGCCTTCTCAGAAATAAAATATGTACCATCTTTGATGCAATAATGAAATTCTTTCCATAAACTGAGTACTGTCACTAAGTACAGTCTTAAATGTTTACAGGCACATGTCAGTGTGGCAGGTGTAAATGTGCAAACTCAGAAGGAAATGGACTGGTGTATGGCAAATTTTGTGAATGTGATGACAGAGAATGCATAGATGATGAGACAGAAGAGATTTGTACCGGTATGTATTTTAGTTATGTATTTATTAATACAGGCTGTTATAAAATCAGGTGTGGACCTACAAAATGTCTTTACTGAATGTTTGACTGAAAATAACTATACTTGCAAGAATTTAGCTTGCAAATTTTAAGTGGGAATTTCAGATGCAAAAATGAGCAAAGCGGGAGGTAAAAGAATGAAAAATATCCTGTGACATCCTCCTCTTTTTGGAAGAACTGCAAAGGGGATTATACAAGGTCATTCAGTAAGGGTACTTCGTAGCTTAATGTGCCTCTCTTTGGTAGAATACGAGAAATGTGAATGCTTTATGGCACAGATGAGAGTAAGATGGACGTAGAAAAAAAATAATAAAAACAGAAAAATAGATTAGATTATTAAGAATTTTGTCAAAGAAGCGAAAATATAAAAGAAGAATAAACGTAGGTTGAGAACTCAGAAGCAATTCAGGAGATAAAAAAGGAAAGGAATAAATGAAAAAAAAATTCATCTATGATAGGAAAGGCAAGAGAATAAGATGGAGTGAACTGTGCTGATAGATAGAAAAGCAACCAAATTTCAAACTATGCTTTCATTTCATTCTAAGATAGGAACCTGGCAATTAAATCCTGTGCAGTAAACACCATTTATGGCATTATAATTGCTGTTACCTATATTACTATGGAGGCTGGCCCTTGGGTTGGAAGGTGCTATATAGATTTTTCAAGCTATACACATGCATATAGTGTCTGTATGCATACAGGAGCACTCAAGACTGCTCTTAGACTATTCATACTCTGATACTAGTGCTTGCTCTGTGTGTTTGTAAAAAGAGAGTACTTGTGTTAAATAGCTTTATCTGTCTTCATCCTTACACAGAGAACAAAATAAATTCTATTTATTTAAGTGACTTTGAAGGCAAAAATAACTTTTTTTTTTTTTTGCATAGAACTAGGTAGGGATTTTAAATGGGGGTAAACAGAATGGTCCTCTGATGTCTAAATCCAGAAGTACAATATATCCAGTAATTGCCTAAAATAATTGAGTGGAGGGCATTAATTTTTATGTGCCAATGATTCCATTTATATTTATTTACTTGTAACCACTACATATGGGACCAAATATGGTAAAGTTTTGCCATTTATTTAGTTCCAGTAAATTCTCCTTCTGCTATTTTGGTCAGGTTTTTTTCCCCACCTGTGTTGCTGCTGGTTTATATTGTTAGGGGTTTTTTAGCTTTTATTTCCCCTTGTTTCATCCAGTGGTACCATATTCCAAAACAGATCAGATGCATCTGTGTAAAAAGCCTAGTTTTATGTGTATGCAGAAATAAAAATATGCTGATACAAAAGGACAAAAAAATTGTTGGTAGATTCAAGTCTGTAAGGTCTGTGATTCCATCAGTGTAAAAGCCCAGATAGCTATGTAAGATTTGGAGCTTTCTAAAGTAAATATAAGCTATAAACCAATGGTGTCTTGACATGGTTATGTTGTTGTAAGCTGAAAAGTTTATGCACATAGGTTATGAGTGTTAGATTTTGCTTTGCTTCCTAACAAACCTCTACAGTACATAACCATACGTTGAACCATGCAGAAAAAATGGACAGCACAGGAACTGAAGGTCAAAGGTAGATAATTTCATCACAGGAAAAACAGACCCCATATGCCCATCTGGTTTATTGCTTCTGTCTCCTGTCCTGATGTCTCCTTTAACACCCTCTATGCCATCTTTTCTTGCACAGCATTTCTACCACAGGAATCATTTAGTTTTACTTATGAAGTAATAAAGAAACAGCGATCCAACCCAGTTCTGCTTAGCTAGGGATGGCGCCTGGGTACTCTCCACAGACAGGGTGAACCTAATCAGTGCCTGTGATGCTTTCACAGTTTGTGTAGCATGTACTTAGTTTCTACATACCCTTTATTTCCCTTGAAGGTATAGACACATCTGGAGGATTTTAATTGTCTTCAAAGAAAGCCAACTCCAAAGGATCAAACTAATGAAAACCCAAAAGCTTCTATTTACACATACGTTTCTAAAGCCTGCAGCTGTGAGCTGGGATTTTATCCTGGAAAAGCACACAAAGCCATGCTGAGATATGGATAACACGCACTTTAATCTTTACACAAGGGGATTGCATTTTTAAGCAAACCAATTCTTAGATAGGGCAGAGCTATGAAGACATATCAAACTTCTCCAGCCTCAGTTGGATTTTGATCAGTCAGTTGACTGTATCGCTTTTGTTAAGGGTACATAAACTTTGGAATCAAGTTGCAGCTTATTTTTAATAAAGTATCAGATTTTTAAACAAGTTAAATTCTTATTCTGATCTTTTTTTTATCTAAGGCTTTTTTTGCTTGGAAAAAGCAATCACAAAGGAGTGATTTTGTTTTCAGTCAAGAGCCAGAGGTAGTGGCAAGTTGTATCATTTAATTCATATTTATTTAAGGACTATACAAGTGTGAGAAAAGAATAAAGTAGTGATGTTTTAACCTGCGGAAATTACCAGTAGATCAAATTAATTTATTTCTTCACCATTTCCCCTTTTATTTCTTGTCCACTGTTACAACCTTTCGGTAATAAGCATTATTTTAGACTGTTTTTGTTGTTTAGTTATTTAAGTAAGATAGTATTTTTATCTTCTGTTATTTTTTGACATGTAACTAAAGAATTGGAATGCAAATTTCATGTGTAGTTGTAAAAACAGGGAAAAAAATATATTCCACAGGCTTAAATTTTCACTCTTGGTATAAATTGTTATAAATGGTATAAATATATAAATTGACCAGACTGTGGTAGAGACAACCAGGTCTGCTAAGCTTAAGATACCCAGATGATAAAAACAACAAGATCCTGGCCTGATCTTTCTAGTGAAGAATTAACCTATGGCTTTAAGATTAGTAAGAGTTGCAGCTACTTAAATTAAATGCTTTGTGTCATTGAACACATAGCAGAGGTATCTTAGTGTATCAAAATGTTCAGGAACTGTTTACCTCAAGCCTCAGATAAATAACCCAACTGTTTTTTTTTTGGTAGGTGAGCGGTTTGTTAAATGAACATAGAAAAGGTTCATTTTACTAATTCATATATTTCATGAACTGGTTTATCCATATTCAAAAATCTCCTTAAAAAGTAAGAAGGGAAGCCACATACAATTAGACAGTTTGTATTAAATCAATGTTCCTCTTCTGGAATTTTCTGAGTCAAGAGCACGCAATGGTTTCTTAGACATGCCCAATATGGTGGGCAGGTGTATCCTATCTTAACATTTAATGGTGTGCTTAAATTTTGACTATTGCATTTACTGTCTTCCAAATTTACCTATAAAGTTCCAAAATTTAAATCTAAAAATATAAAAATGTTCATGTTATTTTCTTATTGTTTATTGATTAGATTTAATCTGTGACTAAATGAAAACATGTTCTAAAATAGCCTTGGGGACAAGTATAATTCAGATATCCTATGTCTTATTTTATGTAGGCATATATGGTCTATAAAATGTTTCTATTCTGAGTATAGTACTAAAAGTTTTTAAAAGAAAAGATCAAAACAGTTAAATTGTTAATGCTTTTTAAAAACTTGCCTCTTTCTCACTGTATAAAATTTGTTTTGGGTTAAGGCCATGGAAAGTGTTACTGTGGAAACTGTTACTGTGAGGCTGGTTGGCATGGAGATAAATGTGAATTCCAGTGTGACATCACCCCCTGGGAGATCAAGAAAAGATGCACATCTCCAGATGGCAAAATCTGCAGCAACAGAGGTGTGTCATTTGCACATTTCTTCTATGGATATTTATACAGCTTGCTTTTATTTTGCAATATGCATTTCCTGCAGTAGGAGATAGGTTATGTTTGCTGATAGTTTCTAGTTTGTTCTCACTTATTTCAAATCTGGGTATATGTTTCCGAGTGAGTGGGAAATACCTGGGTTTAGGTATAAACTTGCACAAATCCACATCCAGTTTTGTATCAAGCTGATCCAGTTGTAACCAATTTGTTACATCTTCTTTGGTGAGAGAACTATCCTGCAAAATAAAATATTAGTAGATTTTTGACTTTGAATGGACTGGTTCTGTAAGGCCAACAGGACTGTATATCAGCTCACTGTTAAAGAAGACCAAGGACACACAACTGAATAGGGAAAATGAAAACACAAAGCTTTTTGTTTCCACTGCAACCTGAGAAAACAACTAATAAGTGTTCAGTGACAATGCTGTGGAATGCATACAGAGCTGGAAAGGTAGACAACACACCATATTTCTAACTACATGAGATTTTATTTGCACAAAGTTCTAGAATTTGTATTTTACCTTCTAATTCTGTATAATTTTGCCGTTTTGGAAAAAAACAAACAAACACAAAATAAATTTGCTTTTCACTAGCTGCTATGTTTGGCTTCTTTGATCAAAGAGTTCAAAAAAATGTTATTCTTTTTTGGCAATAGCCAGTAGAACATAACTGCAAGTTACACAGATACCTCTCTCAAAAACAACGCCACTGACAAAACCTGCTGCAGTGTGGACATCTAATTATCCTGAGAGCATTTAGATAACACTTTTCTTATAATTATGAGGAAATTGAAAGATTGAGAGATCATGTCGGCTTGTTTAGTCTTGGGACTTCAGAAGTAAAAATTTTTCTGTAATTTTGGAAATAATAAATATGCAAGTGGCTTCAGATCAGATGCTTTGTTTGCACCGAGAAAGTAATTTCTTCTTAAAGAATTTCTTGTCAAAGCAATTTTTTGTTCACATTTCAAATTTTTGTGTGTAAGTAGTTATTTAAATTGACACTGTAACTGAGGGAAATGAGGATAACTAGCATAGCCGATATTCTGAATAGCTACAAACTCCTATACATTAGGAGCATACTTATATATTTTTAGCCTTTCATGTATTTGTGCTTTTATCCACATAAAAATTTTGTAGGCTTTTTGGCTATATAAAGTTGTGTTCGGCACAGTATTTCTACTCTCTTTAGTTTTATTTACTCATTTTTCTGTGTTTATACATATTGTGATACAGGTGCAGTTCATCTTGTCAGTCTTGAGCCTTCTAAAAATTAAATATTGAGGCTAACCTTGCTGTCCAGTGTCCTTCAGTGCTAAGATGAATAAATTGTCTGTATCTTTCCACCAGCTGCCTAGTCAACCAGCTAAGATGAGATGTGAACCTTTAGATTTTTAAAATTTTGGCGAGCTGTTTTTTTTTGGCATTCCAATATTCAGGACAGCTGATCCAAATTCACTTTGAACTTGTTTCTGGGACAATTAATCACTCTCCAGAGACATTTCCTCATTTTCTGGGTTGTTTTGTTTGTTTGTTGTCATTGTTTTTTTTTTTTCTTCCCCTTCATTAATGCCACTGAATAGTGACAGTATGAAAAATCAGGTGTAAATTTCTTGAAGGCTATCTTGGTGGCTTTAGCACTAAACAGGGCAGCAGCTCTTCTTGCTTCATATAGCTGTTATGCATGCACGATTGTGTAGACCTTTTTAGAGCATGCGTCCATATCTATATGTGTTCTTTAGTCACCCTGTCCTGCTGTCCTCAAATGCATTATATTGTTCAGAGTAATCTGAATAAGAAGACTCCTTGGTGGGGTAGCAGAAGGTGAAGCTACTCTCCAGGAAATGAACTGCATGCAACTGTAAGGTTAGGCTGCTTCTGAGGAAGGAAACTTTTTTTTTTGTTCTGAATTTTCCTAAGTGGGATGCATGTTCTTTGTGTATAAGTGTATATAAGTAAGGTTGTGCCAAATTAGTATCTCTGTCATCTTTCACACTTCCCTTCCCGAAAAGTGGAAAAGTAGCATTTTCATGTAGATCTGTGCTGATGTTCTTATTAGATAAAGAATGACTTCCTAGACAATTTCAGCTGGATTAGAATTTGGATTCCTTTTTAGTTTAAATGTTTATGCTTTAACAATCATTAATTATCCACTGTGCCCAAGCCCAAGTCATTTAAACAACATTGATTTTTATTGTCATTAATGTCAGGGCAAATTACTGTTGATGTCAAAGATTTACAACTGTTCTGTGCACTCTATTTTTCTGTTGTTCCTAACAAGGCTCAACAGCAAAAAGAAACTTGAGCAGGAAGCCAACTTGTTTGTATAAAGTATTATTACTGAATAATCATAGAAGATTTTAAATCATAAAAGATGAACATACTCTCGATTAACACTTGCAGCTTTGAAACTGCACTCCTGTGAGAGCAGAAAATTCACAAGTATAAATTCTGTAATCAACCTATTATTACTCTGAATTGCTCTGTTAATCTTCTATTTCTGTCTCTTTTCCCTCTCCCCACCCCTTTCCCCCCTTCTCTTTTCTAGGCACATGTGTGTGTGGGGAATGCACATGCCATGATGTGGACCCAACTGGTGACTGGGGAGATATTCATGGTGATACTTGTGAATGTGATGAAAGAAACTGCAAAGCAGTATATGATAGATATTCCGATGATTTCTGTTCAGGTAAGGAATATGCAAAATATATAAAAGGAACTTGTCGTTTTATAACAAAAGCGTCCAACTGATCTAATCTTGCTTTTCATTTGTGTTCCAATTCTTGTTTTCCTAGCTTAAAATACCAAGTTTTAGCCGGCTTTTTTTTTTTTGGGGGGGGGGGAGGGGGGGTGAGGGAGGAGGTAAGTGGAATTTTAAAATTAAAATACATGATTAAGTAAAAATAAAAAGTTTCTGATTCTAAAGCTTTCCTAGAACATGTCTTTGTGTTTTTTTCTGTACTTTTTAACAAAATTCTGTAGAGATGAAATACCTTTAGGTGCCCATCTCCCTTCTAATACTCTCTCCTTCAGCGTAACCTAACATGAATTGGTGAGTGGTTGAAACTTTAAAAATAAATATATTTGTATCTATCCTTCCTTGGGGAAATTTAAATTTGAAAATTTGTTAGATCAAATTTTATTTGTTATTTCATGTTACTTGGCGGGGAGAGGACAATTGAGAGGAAGAAATTAGAGCAAAAATGAATTAATGAGTTAATGGAGAACAGTATCCTGAGAATACCAAGTGACCTGAGAACCAGTAGAGCATCAATATGTGGAAAATATGAATGTGTTGTCCAGCTACACATCACTGACCATACATCTTAAACACTTTCACTTTCCTTTTTTCTTCTACTTGTACTTCAGAGCATTATATTCAAATTAGTTAATGTTCATCCAGCCACCCAAGGCTGGATGCTGTGTATTTAGACTGAGGTTCCATGTATCAACTAACAAAAGCTGAGATTCTGAGCAAGACCTTGCATACAATTTTGTATAGTTATTGATAAAGATGGTAATGCTGGGCAGGAGAAAGGAACTTTGATCAATAGACAGCATGCAATTTGTATACATCGTAGCTCTGCAAAAACAAGTGAGGTGGTTTCAAAGGGACTTGACAGATCACAGGTTGCGGCTCTAAAGCGTCCTGTGGAAATCTGATCTGGTCTAATTAATAACAGGAAGAATGCAGTCATATCAAGGAAAATAATGATGTGGTATATTATCCTCCTATTACTAGAATGAGAGATCCCTCATAGAAAGAACATAGGAGTTGCAAGCAGGAGGGAGAGAGGACTGAAACAAACATGATACATAAAATGCTTCACGTTTTCTTTGCCTGTTATAAAGGTGAAAGGTTTCTGAATTGTTGTTGATTTTTCTTAATAAATAAGCTAAGAAAATGAGGGAAAAAAAAGAAGCATTTCTAAAAGCCTTCAGTGAATTAATTTGCTTGTTACTGTTTCAGCCAACTACAAATGTTATATAGGTTTATTTAATAAGCTGGAAGGATGTAGAACTACAGTCATGAGAGCAGCAGGAGGATTGACTTTGGGATGTTGTCAATTTTTGAATGCATTATTGTGCTGCAGAGCATGCTTTTGGCACTCAGGGGCTGATCAAAACGTCAGCATCAGCTAAGGAATACAAAGCTAAAAACCAACATGGTAAATATGTTCTGTAGTTAAGGGTGAACACAGGAGTTTCCCAGCTAATTAGATTAAAGCATACCAGTGGCATCTACAGCTAATGCTGGATCACTGAAACAGGGCTTGAACTCCCTCTTTACCAGCCATTACTGCTATTGCTGCTGCTGCTGCTGCCCAGGGTGGTAACAGTCGTAAGAAAGCAGAGTGATAGAAAGTATGGACAGCTACAAAAGAGTTGGGGAAAAGATACTGCCTTTTGACATTGGACTAAGGACTGGTACAGTGTTCTTTATTACAGAGACGTTACTGCAAATGAGCCAACCTTACAAGAGATACAAAAGTGATTGAGTCATCATCCCCGGAAGTATTTTAAAGGCGTGCAGATGTGGTGCTGAGGGACATGGTTTACTGGTGGTTTTGGCAGAATTAGGTTAACGGTTGGACTCGATGATCTTAAAAGTCCCATCCAACCTGGACGATTCTAAGGTTCCAAAAGGAGGTACTCATATAGCCTGTTTGATGTAACTAAAATTCATGTTGAAGTGTAGCTTAGTTTTTTCTTTCTAATCAGCAAAAATTTTCATACTACTTTTAATTCTTATGTTTTAGGAAAGCCTAGTTTAGCTTTAGTTGGCCATACAAGTACACATTCCTCAAACAGGTTGTTCAAAACTCTCCCTTTTCATGTGAAGCAGTGTGAACAAGGCCTTATAGTCCTGCTGTTAATTTCTGTTTCAGAAATGAACAAGATGCATAAGTATTAATTTTGGTTTATTATGACAGACAAAGTCTGCAATTAAATCAAAGATTTACTAGCACAATTTTAATTGGACAGCTTTTTTTTTATGTGAAATAGATTTACTTATTGCACAAAGTGTGCATTCGTTAGGGATGTCTACAAAATACCCTCATTTTTCTCACAATTATATGTAAATTGATTTAGGATGAATCCAAGGGGAATTAGTCAGATTAGGAATAATAATCCATCTCTCTTAAAACCTTCATCAAACAGAGCTGATAAAAAAAAAATTCTTGTCTTGTTCTGCCTACCTAATAGATAGAGACAGGAAATCCCATTGTCCTGAGTAGCAGATTGAAATGATAGGAAATTATCTTTAGATGTAGAAAGATTTACTGTAACTGAATGAAGTGCTGTATTTATTTCATAAACTACAAATGACAAGAATTGACAGCCCTGCTGTGAGGATTTAACATCACACAACAGCAGCTCCCTCCAGAAGCTTCCTATGGCTTGAAGTGACTGTCAATTTGCAATACCTCATTTTGGCAACCGGATGCCTTCTTTTAACATCTGAAGTACTGTTCAGTATGTTACTGAATGATTTTCTTTCAGAGGTGTTTACAACATTAAAGTGATTCTCTTCCTTTAAAGAGAGAATATATTTCATGACTTGACATAGAAAGAAAAAAAGCTTCCATAGGAAAATTCCTATGTTCACATGTCTCATTATCTCCATTGTTGCAGCTCTAGCAAAGAAAATATTTTATGAAAGAACATCACCTTGTCCTAAGTATATGTCTGGATCAGAGAATATATACCCAATTCACAACCTGTCAGCAGGTACACGTGAAAGCAAGGAACAGAATCATGGAACAGTTTAGGTTGGAAGGAACATTAAACATCATCTAGTTCCAACCCCCCTGCCATGGACAGGGACATATTCCACAGGATCAGGTTGCTCAAAGCCCCATCCAACCTGGTCTTGAACACTTCCAAAGATGGGGCATCCACACCTTCTGTGGGCAACCTGTTCCAGTGTCTCATCATCCTCAGAGTAAAGAATTTATTCCTCACCTCTAATCCAAATCTACCCTCTAAACTAGAGAAAGCCTGTAACGCTTTCAAGGAAAACAAATAACTCATGTAAGGAAAAACTATTATTGTGAAATTAATAACACTTGTATTCAGGGAACTACTGTGATAACTTGTAGAATGCTTGCTTCCACCCATTTTCTCCTTGTGAATTGATAAATGCATATGTTTTAGAAATATAATATAAGCCAGTCTTTTCTTATATTATATTTATATGTTGCTGTGGTTTTCAAAAAGAACGTGGATAGACAAGCGGACATCAGAAGAATGCTTTGGGGTGCTGTGTCCAGTGACTGATGATTATGTGACAATTATGAAAGAAGATCTAACCTGCTGACAGACCTCATGAAAACAAATATTTGATTTTGTGGCAAGGAATGCTTTTGCTGATGTTCAAGGTTTCCTCATCCAGTGCAAGGAATATTTTGTATTGCTACAATCCCACTGCTTTGTGCAAAAACCATTAGGCTCATGATAGAGTGAACTGGGCAATTAGCTTGTTTTTTCTTGGTCTGGATATGTTATCATTCATATAAAGGAAATTGTTTGGATGGCTTTCCTGGTTAAGTTCTCAGGAGGGATTCACCCCTAACTTCTTAGCTGTCACATTTTTTTGAGGTAACTTTCCAGAAAAGCTTCTATGGAGATAAATTTCTTTTCCTCATCTTAACTTGCATAGTGAAAGTTGTGTTTATGTTGTTATGTTCAGACATGACCAGGAAGAGTCAAGTTAGCTGATGAGATACCAAAACCACATCCAACTTTACTAGTGAAATGAGAATTTATTATGTCCAGTATTTTACTATTCGAACATCACTATTTAGTAGAAGACACTGGTTTGAGACCTGGAATTGGTGTCATACTGCTTATTTCTAGCGGATCATGTTGATTGCAAATGGATAAAAGATGTTGGTATATTACTTAGAGAATATACAGGTAGAAAAAGAAGAACATAAAGATAAATGAAATACAATCTCACTTTTCCAGACAGTGGTGAAACGTGTATTTGTAACCGCTATTTCACCCTTTGGCAAAGAAGTGTGTGCAAAGTGGCAAAACATCTCTTAAGAAATAAAATTAAAGGGAAATATAGAACCATAGTATCACGGAATGATCACCTTTAAAGGTCATCTAGTCAAATGCCTCTGCAGTGAATAGGGACGTCTTCAAGTAGGTCAGGTTGCTCAGAGCCCCATCCAACCTGACCTTGAATGTTTCCAGGGATGGGGCGTCTCCCACCTCTCAGGAAACCTGTTCCAATGTTTCAGCACCCTCATTGTAAAAAATTTCTTCCTTTTATCTAGCCTGAATCTACCCTCTTTTAGTTTAAAACCATTACCCCTTGCCCTATTGCAACAGACCCTCCTAAAAAGTTTGTCCCCATCTTTCCTGTAGATAGGGACTGAAAGGTTGCAATAAGGTCTTCCTGAAGCCTTCTTTTCTCCAGGCTGAACAACCCCAATTCTCTCAGCCTGTCCTCATTTTTGTGGCCCTCCTCTGGACTTTCCTGTCCTGAAGACCCCAGAGCTACATGCAGTACTGTAAGTGGTGTCTCACCAGAGCAAAGCAAAGCAGCAGAATCACCTCCCCTGCCCTACTGGTCACACTTCTTTTGATGCGGCCCAGGAGATGGCTCAAATGGAATGATAGACCAGTGCTATTTTCAAAAAAAAAAAAAAAAAGTAGATACAGTGAGCTGATTGTATTTTTTTGGCAGTCTGATTATTTAATGAAACCATAACTCTGATAAAATTCATCTAATCATGAGGTTTTAATACCTATCATCAGTATGGAGTCTAATCTTTAATTGTATTCATTGTAAAGGTCATGGACAGTGTAATTGTGGAAGGTGTGACTGTAAAGAAGGATGGACTGGGAAGAAGTGTGAACATCCTCTTTCTTGTCCATTGTCAGTTGAGGAAAGTGCTAAGAAATGCCAAGGAAATTCTAATTTACCTTGCTCTGGAAGAGGTAAGCACATTTCTGGAAAATTTTCATGCCCTTAAAATGTACTTCCATTAAAAGAATTTTTAAAGATGTCCAGCATTACTAGTACTGGAAAATGTGAACTTTCTTGGTTTACTGTGCATGAATCACACCTGCATAAATTGTGAGCTATGAGAAGAGAGGAGAAAAATACAAAAGGTCACTTATTATACCTGTCATCTAATGCTTTTTATTTTTTTTTAAATAATATTTGTTTGGGAGGTTTTCAAGGATACTTTGAAGATTGCTGCAGTTAAATCTTTAGAAAAGACACATTAAAAATATGAACCTGTTCTGTGACAAAACCGGCACGAGATTTTCAGCCTCAGTAAAATGTTGTGGCACCATTGTGATAAGAGCTGCTGGGATTTACTCTGCCTGAGAACCTGCCCCACTGATTTCACAGACTTCTAAAAGGCAGTTTTTCAGTGCAGTTTTCTAGTTAGCCACTGGCTTTAAATTTGAAAACATTTCTTTGTGACACTGTAGTCTTTTTGAAAGCTTTGACTAAAAAAATGTACAATTGCTAGCAAAAAGAAATTTTTCTCAGAAGGAAAAGGACCTGTTAATTTTCATCTGTCACTGTGTGAAATGTGGTCTTCTGTAGAGAGAAGGGAGAAAAGCAAATATGAGACAGACTTTTGCTAGAACCAGTAATTGAAGTTGTTATGAGTTCTGCCCACATAAGTATTTGCTGAGAAAGGTCTAAAGCTGGTCTTGAATTATTGCATTTCACCCTAAATGTCATTTCATTTGCAATTTCTTCTTTCATTAATATTATCTAACATAGTCAAAAATTGTAGGCTGTCCACCCAACTTAGAACTGTGATAATTGTATTTTTCTCCCCCTGTAAATGTGCAGCAGCTCATAACTCAGTAAACACAGTATTAGATGTGTCATAAAAGGACTATACATTACAGAAACTTGCTTTTTTCTTAATTAAGCTACAGTTTTCCAGTGAATCGCATCTCCCTTTTGTTGATAAAATTCTCAAAGAAATTTTTGTCTACAAGTTATGTGGAACCCATGTATCGGTACAGAATTAACTGCATTTTATTGTTCATGATTGCAAGAATTATAGCTAAGTGAAATGAGTGTTGACATTTGATTTATTTTATTTTACTTTTTAATGGTGGCTCACTCTTTTTCCTGTTCTCATTGCATGCTGAATATCTCTCATCTGCTTCACTAGTTTTGTACGTTGAACATTTGGAGTCAAATTTGGTCTAACTGCGTTGTGCACTATGAGTCAAATGACAGAATGACTGTCGTAAAAAATTTAATTCAAATAAAATTCAGTCTTAAGTTACGGAACATATTGTTTAATTTATATTTTAAATTTTGTAAAGTTTCCTTAAGTATAATGAGAAGAGTGAGTTTAACAATTTCAATATTAATGTCAATAAGTCTATCCCATTGACTTTCTGAAAAAAATATGTAAGTATTAATGCTGGTAATGTTCTTCTGTCAAGATACTAGCAGTGAAATAAGTCCCTTTCAGGTGAATTCATTTGACTGAATGATGGGTTTGTCAACATTTCCAAATAAAATACCAGTAGTATCTATTGGAATAAAAGGCCTAATTGATAGTGGCTTTCACTGAACTCCCTTTAACTTCCAAACAAGAAGAGATCACCAAAGTTTATGAGGAGTTTAAATGGCACAGATGTGGATCGTGGACACAGTACAATAAACAGTTGTTGTAATGAAGGAATAAGAGATTTTGCATTCAGGGTTTGAAAAATATTCCATGCAAACTGTCATTTTAAAATGGAATGTGGTATCTTGTTTTAGTTCTATGAACAATTTTGTTAAGGAAATTGGGAGAGAAAAAGAAAACAGAGATTTCAGTTTAATTGTCTGTAATTTACTGGGGAGTGTGTTTTTTTACCCTGGACTCCCTGGATTTCCCTTTCTTCCATCATATTTTGCATGGTGGTTGTGTGCCACTCAGATTTTGAGAATCTCAGGTTCCCTTAACTTCAGGTTGTGTAACCTCAGCAAGAGAAAAAAAGATACACGTAAAAAATTAAAAATGAAAGAAAGCTCTTTTTAAGTGAATTGTTCAATATACCAGCAGAGTTGCTGCCAGAAATATATTTCATTATGGTCTAATATTTTGTAGCTGCTTCAGTAGGTGAAGGAGAGAAAAGGCTTTATATTGACATGCTGAGCATTAAGTGAGAATGTCTACATTCTCAAACGATGTTATAAAGGCAGAGGAAATATAAATCCTTTCAGTTTGGCCAATCAGGCTGTCTTTACTTTCAGTAGTTCCTGTTCTACGTAATGGGAGAGAAGGATCAGATCAAAATTGTGGGAATTCAAATACACCATTTCTAGGTACATTCCAAAAATTACTTTCCTTACAATAGCATGTTGAAGATGAGGAGAGATTCTAGGCACCTTCATTCATATAAATAATTCCTTCTACACTTTTATTCTTGACTTGCTGCATGACTTTTCACTATAGATGTAACATTTCCACAGTGAAAGTCTGTCCCTTCTAAGAACACACTGTGCAACAAGACCAGTGTCAGAGATAAAGGAAAAGATACACTGAAAAATCCTTATGGTAATAAATAAAGAGATAGCATATTGTTGTCAGGATTAAGGGATAAGATTCTCTTTAAAATGCACATCACTCACTTGAGTTTTCCCCTAGGGCAAAAAGTAGATTTTAAAATAGTTATAATAAAAAATCCGTCAGGAAATGAACTGAAAATAAAAAGAGGAGGTTTTGAGAGTAATAGATGAGAGCTTTTTTCCAAATAATCTTGTTCTCCTCACTTAACCTTAGTGAAGGCAGCCATCCCATGGCAGTGATCCAAAACCAGATAAATGGCACATCTTCTTATTGGTAGTGTCTTTTACCATTTTAATCTATTTTCCATAATTGCTTTTATATATTTGTCATATGGAGAGAATGAAAATGTTTTTTTTGTCTCTGAAATTCCCCCTTACGCTTGTGCTCTAGCATTGGCTTGAGCCAATCAGAAATATGAAGAGTTTCTTTGTTTCTGCATTGATAAAGGTTTCTGTTGTTTTTGCAAACTCTCCTAAGTCCCGTTGTCAAAGTATTGAATTTGTGAGTTTAAAAGTTAATGGAATTTGAAAGTTTACTGACATAGTTACTTTACAGTGGACGGGGTTTGCATGACAAGGTTTTGGTAGTGGGATGTCTACATGGGTGGCTTCTGTGAGAAGCTGCTAGAACTTCCCCCATGTCTGACAGAGCCAGTACCAGCCGGCTCCAAGATCAACTCATGGCTGGCCAAGGCCAAGCCCATCAGTGATGGTAGTAGTGCCTCTGGTGCAACATATTTAAGAAGGGGAAAAAATGCTGTGCAATGGCAACTGGAGAGAGGAGCGAGAATATATGAAATAGCCCCATAGACAGCAAGGTCAATGAAGAAGGAGGAGCAGCCTCAGGCACCAGAGCAGAGATTGCCCTGCAGCTCGTGGTGAAGACCATGGTGAGACAGGCTGTCCCCCTGCAGCCCATGGAGGATAACAGTGGAGCAGACATCAATCTGCAGCCCATGGTGGACCCTGCTCTGGAGCAGGTAGGGGTTCGAAGGAGAGCCTTCTATGGAGGCTCCTGTGGAGAACCTGAGCTAGAACAGGCTCCTGGCAGGACCTGTGGTCCTGTGGAGGCAGGAGCCCACCCACACTGGAGCTGGTTTGCTGGCAGGACTTGTCACCCTGTCAGAGACCCACACTGGAGTAGTCTGCTCCTGCAGGAAAAAGTTTGTGAAGAACTGCAGGTCATGAGAAGGCCCCATATTGGAGAATTTTGTGGAGAACTATGTCCCATGGAAGGGATGCCACACTGGAGCAGGGGAAGAGTGTAAGGAGTACTCCCACTGAGGAGGAAGGAGCAGCAGAGACAATGTGTGATGAACTGGCCACAACCCCCATTCCCCATCCCTGTGTGAGAGAGGAGACAGAGAAAATCAGGAGGGAAGTTGAGCCCGGGAAGAAGGAAAGCATGGGGTGAAAGTGTTTCAAGATTTAGTTTTTATTTCTCATTACCCTACTCTGACTGGATTGGTAATAAATTAAATTCAATTTCCCCAAATTGAGTCTGTTTTACCCGTGATGGTAATTGCTGTGTGATCTCCCTGTCCTTCTCTCAACCCACAAGCCTTTTGTTGTATTTTCTCTCTCCCTGTCCCGCTCAGGAGGGAGTGACAGAGTAGCTTTGGTGGGCACCTGGTGTCCAGCCAGGGTTAACCCACCACATACAGTAACTTTGCTGTTTCTACTCTATGTAAAATTATCAGATGTTGACTGACTTGGTGGAGGAGCAACAGTGCTCAATGCATTATTAAAGATTCTTTGTGGTGAAATGAGACAGTGAATCAATCCCTTGTGTTTAGTGATGGATTCTGTAACACATATTGCTAGTCTTCAGGCTACCATCTCCTGGAGTCTGGAAACAAAGCTTCAGGATAAGGGTCGATGATGGCCCCAAAGAGCAGCGCCATTGGGCAGTGGCTGCTGTAAAGTTCTAATCCTTTTAGGGATATCTTGGCTGCACCACTGTTTAATATACATTTTATGTTTCTCTGAAACATAGCTCATCAAAACCTTGGTTAATACAGGAAATGCTGCAAATTTCTGTTGATACAACACACCATGATACGCAGAAGGAAAGAGAAACACACATGGAATAAATCATATCTGTGTACTGACAAGAGTGGATGGAAACTTGGTAAAAAGATACATGCTAAATAGGAGACTAAAAGCAGTTGTAACTGTGTAGTTCTCTTTATTTGGTTGACTGGTTTTGGCAATATCATACTGGAGGGGAACCCCAAGGGCCTTGTGAAGTCTTACATGACTGATCATAAATATGACATAAAATATTCAGCTTGTACATAATTTCTGGAGTTAGATCATCAACTCCTATAGCTTCATATAAAGCTTTGGATGGCATAATTCAGTATATCTTCAAGATTTTAAACGCCAATCTGATCATGTCTCTTACAGGTAAGCCTCTAAAGATATCTATAATGCCTTAAAAAAGCAGAAGGGCTGCTGGTGGCACATGCCAGACCATGAGAGCTAGTTCTGGCCTACTACCACTGGAGCCTTATTTACTATAGTTTTATGTCCTTATAGTTCTGGTTCTTTTGTTCGAAGAGCAGTTATTAATTAAGGCCCTTGGGGTTCCCCTCTAGTATGATATTGCCAAAACCAGCCAACCAAATAAATATCCTATTTTTAGTAGGTACCTACAGAAAAACATTGTTTCTAAAACCTATTGCTTGTTGACTTAGTAAAGGAAGATGATAGTAGAAGCTGCCATTTGAATAATTCACTATACTTTATATATGACAGGATGGGGTCAGAGCAGAAAAGTGTAAACACTCCTAAGGTAAAATCTGGGTTACTATCACTGCTACCAGCTCTTTATTGCAGCCTCTTATTATGCAAATTGCACTGTTTAATTGAAGTGTAAATTACTCTAATGTACATCATCTCTGAATTTGGCCTGCTGTTTTCATTCATTTTACATGACCCCTGCATTCTGAAGGAGGTCTTAATTAAAGCACTATAGTAGACAGCCTGGCAGCAAATAATGATATTAGCTGGTGCAACAAGAACAGAAGTGCAAGTCATGCGTCACGTCTCGAGCTTTCACCTCATCAGCTTTGAGACTGAGCTCTGTTATACATCTGTGTGCTTCAAGGAGAGAGGTACTCTTATTATACTAGTACTTTAATGCCAAATGAGCTGGCAGAACAGTATTTGTTATTGTATTTGGTATACACTTACATGCTGAACTGGCACTCTGAACACCACTTATAATCTGCTGAAGTCTAAGAGAAAAAATACAGATAAATAGTTGCATCATACTCCTCCTAGATTTGTCTGTCGATAGTTTAGATCACTGATTTTTTAAACTGCTGCTCTGATTCAGGCTCTGTACGAAGCTATCTCTCTCTGTTAATTGAAGCAGGATCCCCTGGAAGCTGCCTTTTGTTAGGAAAGCCAATTTGAAACTGTAGAGAATATTTCACGTTTTTCCACTTCCGATTTTTTAAAATGTATTTAACTTACTTAACTTTGGTTGGTTGGTTGGCTGATTTTTTAAACAGAAAGTACTCAGGAGATCAACATCCCAGTATTTCTCTGTAAACAAAGCTCCTTGTTTGTCAGTGACCCATCTACAGCACTCCTGGCTATTGTTTGTGCCTTTTACTGTTGTCTTTTTGGGGATACAACAACTAGGGACAGAATAACAAAGGAAGAAACTGTAAATCAAGAGAATGTTTCATTTCTGCAGCGAATGCATACTTGCAGTGCTTATAACCCAGTAATGAATAAAGGTTTCAGAAAGGACTTCGTTCCTGCATAAGTGGTTTTTTTTTTTTTTTTTAAACTCTTCTGGTAGAAGCAGGGTGTGTTGGAAGTTGTCTGTTTCTGAGATGTAGGTGACATTGCAAGAATGAAGTAGTTCACGAAATTTGCTGTACTAGAATTTGTTAATCTTCTGAAGTTTCTCACTTGTTTTCAGAGTGAGAGTTTTGAGACAAGGTGAAAAACAGAGGAAAAATAACATATCTGTTTTAGGATGATACTTAGGAATCATGGCTGTGGGATAACAAAGGAATCTTTAAACCATGGCATGGATGGCTGGCAGACTAACAACCATGGATGCCACTTTGCAATGAGAATGACCGGACATGCTCTTTTTAAGGATAACATTTTTTTATTCAAATATTTTTCATTTTACTCTGACCAGTAAGAAAGGCAGTGTAGGACAAAACAAATTCTGATGTTTAACTGAATATGCAAGATCCAGGCACAATTATTTTTATATTATATTTATGTAATTATATATGATATATTTATGCAATTATTCATATGTGATATATTAATATATAATAATTTAGTGCAAATGTGGTAGGTCCTTGTTACAGACCACCTGATCAAGAAAGGATGTAAATGAAGCCTTCTTTAGACAGCTGAAGGAAGCCTCAAGATTGGAGGCCTTACTATTTACAGGTGATTTCAGTCATCTTGATATCTGCTGGAAGATCAGGATAGCTCAGTGCACGTAATTAGTAGATTCTTCCCACAACTCTCAAGCCCCTAGACCTCAAGGCAGGGACTGAGGGAATTAAATCCCGCCCATTGTAGGAGAAGATTGGGTTCAAGATCAACTGAGGAACCCGAACACACATAAGCATCCCAAGGTCCATAGGGAATTGGCAGATGGAGTTGCCAAGCCACTCTCAATCATATTTGAAAAGTCATGGCAGCCAGGCAAAGTTCCAGTGACTGGAAGAAGGGAAACATTGCACCCCTTTCCTTAAAAGGGTAAAAAGCAGGATCCTGGCAACTACTGAACAGTCAGCCTGACCTCCGTGCCTGATAAGATCATGGAATAGGTCCTCTTGGAAGATATGTCAAAGCATATGGAAGGTATGAAGCATATTGGGAGATTAGAGAGACAGCCAGCATGGCTTCACCATGGGCAAATTGTGCCTGAGTAATCTAGTGGCCTGCTGTGTTGAAGCGACTGCATCAGTGGACAAGGGAAGAGCTACAGTCATCTACCTGGGCTTTTGTAAGGCTTTTGATATGCCCCCCCCCCAACATTCTTGCCACTAAATTAGACATAGATGAGTTTGATGTATGGACTGTTAGGTGGATAAGGAACTGGCTGGATGGCCATGTCCAAAGAGTTATCGTCAATGGTTCAATGTCCAAGACAAAACCAGTAATGGGACCAAGACTACTTAGAATCTTCATTAGTGATGTATACTGATTCAGTGGGACTGAATGCACCCTCAGCAAGTTTGCAGATGATACTAAGCTGAGTGGTGCAGTTGATAGGCTTGAGGGAAGAGATGCCATCCAGAAGGACCTTGAAATACTTGAGGAGCAGGCCCATGTGAATCTCATAACGTTCAATAATCCTGCACCTGGGCTGGGGAAATCCCCCCAGACATGGGGGTTGAATGGATTGAGAAAAACCCTGTGGAGAAGGATTCAGGGATACTTGTGGGTGAAAAAGTAGATATCTCCATCCTGAGAGATTTACAGAACTCAGTGGGTCACAGCCCTGAGCAACCTGCTGTGGTATGACTGCTCTGGGCAGGAATTTGGGCTGGTTGACTTGGAGGCCCTTCCAGCAGAAATGAGTCCATGAATCTATGACACAACCTTTGTACAAGATATCTTGTAGTCAATCAGCTTTGGTTTCTTGTGCAATTTTGAGGAGGTTGGGATATAACTGTGTAATTGTCCATTCTGTGGAATGTGTTATGTGTAAGTACACATTTTTACTGTTTTTAAAGCCTGTACACTTCAGAAAGTGGAAACAATTCCACAGACTAGCTGGAAAACCTAACATGACCATAGATCACCTATGGCTGCAAAATTTGAAAAGCAACCAGTTGACTTTGTCATATGTCAGTCCTTTTCATCATATCAATGGCTATTAAATCATAGCATGTAGCTTCACCTGTCAGGAAATAACAGCAAAATAAGTGATCCACACACAGATTACAGCCAGCCATTTTGTTTCAAAACACATTTTGGCGTGTGTTATAGTTTGGCTTTGCATTCTTTCTTCATACTGGTTAGAAAAGTAAAGGAGTGTGTTTCCTTGCATTTTCAATCATTCAGCTCAGCCTTTGCCTTTGTCTCTGAGATCCCCAGGAAAAAATGAAATCATTGTGCAAATGCTTTAATGGCAGGGACGAGATTCTACATTGGGCCTCCACCAGTGAAAAGGGAGATAAAATGAGGCAATACACTTTTCCTTTTTTTTTTTTTTTACTCAGTGGGCCAATCTGCACAAGCCCACTAGCCAGCAAGCTTGTTTCTAATGAGTTTCTAATGAGTCATATGCCTATTGGAGTGTGTTTGGTGGCGTGGATTTAGGTAGAGTTAATCTGATGGATAAGAATGGGTACAGTACAATAGGCAGAATTTTGTAAAAAATTTGACTTACTCATTTCACAGCTCAGGGAAGAATGTGTTTTTCTGATGGCTGTAAGCATTAACTACATGAAAGTTCCCTCTTATTCTCTCAGTCAGTGCTTCTGAAATGCTGCAAATTCCCTTTTGTATCTGATGTGGTCTTCCTTATTCTTGTTCCCTTGATTGCAAGTCTTCCTCTGGCAAACAAAGAAGACCTCTTTCATCTGTGAAAGACATCTGTGAAGGAACTCAAAGGCCAGGACTGCTTTCTCTCTCACAGCCAGTTATCTTCTGCACATAGTCATTTCTGTATCCACATCTTGCTTCATTGTTCTTAGCTTGTATCTTCCCGTTTTCAGTTGGTGGGTGTTTCGCTTGCAGTTTTCTAAATGTCAATATTCAGTGATCGTTAGTGTGCCTGTTGATATAGTTGGACTTTTTTTCAGGCATCCCTTTTTTTTTTCAAATTGTTTGAGATTGACTTCTTGTTTAGCAGAGAAAGGAGCATAATATAGAAGGCAAGCTGAAAAAAGAGATTTCACAATATATTTACTTATGTCTATATAATATTAAAAACTCAGCATTAGTATCATTACCCAGAAAAAGAGTATGTGAGAAATAATAGTTTTGGCATAGTGTTGAGTATGAATTTAGATTGAACTTTCAGTAGTGCCTGTTCTCTTTGCATTCCAGGGAGATATATATCTGTAGATGATGCATATATCTTAGAAGATTTCTCTGTATTTTAATAAGATGTAATAGATCACAGATGTAAGTTATCAGACCAACTTATGCTGTTTACAACTGAGAGAACATGGTTAGTATTCAGAAAGTTCAGTCAAAGCTTTGCATAAGTGGATACTTGTGAGTGCAGCAGGCTGGCAATTTTGGAACATTTCCCTGTAGTGGGTTGCTGGAACTATCATAAATGCCATTGCCTAATCGAAGAATGGACTGATACCCGTTTGTTTGTGCTAGACTTCCTCTGAATCTTTTGTTTAGTCTGTCTCTTTCGTTTGATTGGATAGTGAGCTGCATATAGAACTGCGATGCATCAACACCTTTGATGGATGGTGTGTGCTTGTGGAGTCTGGAAAGGGGATATATTGTTGTGAATGCTAGATGGAGAAACTGCGTACACTTACATAGTATATCCTGATAGTGGAAGGTTTGTAGTAAAATGTTTAGTTTCTGCTGGAGAATGCCTAACAAACATTAAATATACTTGCTGTCTTGATAGACCAAAATCATTTGTACGGAAGTAGAATGTAAGCTATTCGTTCCAGTCAGAAAAGATATAACCAATTAAAATCAATAATAATTTAAAAAGTAGATTAGGTTTTTGCTGCTGCAAGTTGTCATCCAATTTCGATTCACCTCAAAAATGATGTCTGACCTGAAGTCAGGTTTTATCAACATCTTGAATATTTTCAGAGATATGAGAATGATTCACACTGCCAAAAAAAATTATTCGTTGAAAAGTGCAAGGGTAATTGTAAGAAGGAATATTTATGCAATGCATGCAACACAAGAAACAGTTGCAAGTTCACTTTGTGGAAGCACAGCAACTCTTCAAAACAAAAGTACCTTTAAGTACCTTCTCTCGCACAACTTATATCAAGTATTTGTAGTTCGATGACAGCAATAGGAGACATTCCAAAAGAATCTCTGCTGGGAGAAAAAGAAGCAATTGAGGTGTGTGTACTTGTTTGTGTGTGGGAGCTGATTGGATTTCACAGCTTGTTGACTAGAACAAATAGCTGATATAAAGTCATGAAGTTGTACATTGCAGCAAAAAGTAAGAAGAAGGCCTGTATTATCCAAAATTTTTACTCTTCCTCATAATAAATGTATATATATTGAAACATTACTGCATGAGTCAGCAGCATTTGGAAATGCAGAACTGACTGGTGTATACATCACAGGGCATTTTTGTTTACCTGTACAGCTGCCTACAAGGGGAAAAAACAAAGTCATCATGTTAAATGTACGCTACCTATTGTAAATATGGTAGAATATTCTGGGTGAGGTTCATCTCTTAAAGTTATCTAGACATCAAAATTTGAGATATTTCAGCCTTTTTTTTCTGAGTGGAAAACCAGTACCTCTAAATCGGAGGCAATCTGCCCATTTCTTCTATATTTCTGTTACTGTAAGATGAATTGCCGTTGTCCATACTTTTCTGTGTTGTCCTTAAAGATAAGGATTATCAGACTAACCTTTAGGTGCCCGCATTTGGGTTCTATGCATCCCACCAGTTTATGAAATTGTTTACCCCAGCTGTAATTTTTTACTACAGTACAAATACAATGAATAGAAGTTTGAGTGGGCTGGAGAAAACAACCTCTGCTGTTGATATGCAGATATGAGTCCTTTTTCTGAATATCTTTTTGTTGTCTTCTAGAGTGTTTTGAGCTACCTTAGACTAGTAAAATGGATAGTGCTATGGATCATGCCCAGGCACTGCAGCTTGCTTCCCTGTCATGTCAGATTGTTAGAACACTGGCCCACTTTTGCCCTGTGCCAGCTGGTGTTTTTCTCAAACAATACTTGATGATGATTCAGGAATTAGCGAGGGCTAGTGACTGGTCCCAGTGGGCAGCCTGGATGAGGCCACTTTCATGAAAGACAGCTTGGTAGTATGGAGGCCAGCTCTTCTGTGCCAACTGGCCTCAGTGCCAAGGAACAGTCCCAATTCTATCTAATTGACTAGTAAAGAGACATTGATCAAATAATGTACTGTTGTTACAGTAATGAAGACTGACGTTTGTGCACTGTGGTTGGTGTTGTATCAAATGGAAACCATTTTTTAAGTTGAAAACTGTTAAGAATTGAAAGTATTCAGATTTTTTGGTGAATACCATGACACATTGTTTTCCAGAACTTGCTTTTTTTTAGAAAGGAAACCTGGACTTCATGGCATAATTTTAGAAGTCCAACTTTCCATGGTAAAAAAATGGCATTCCACCCTCTTACTTAACTGGACTTAGACCTGATCAAGTTCCAGCCTCATAATGCATAATTGCTTATCTATTTCATAGTTTCTTCTTTGATGAGTTCATTATTTCTCTTCAATTATTTTGCCATGTTATGCTTAAGGTGCCGAATGTGTTACTCCCATGGTAAATGTGGATCAGTATAGTGTATTTGAAGCATATAGGTACAAAGATTAAAAATTTATTTAAATTCTGTAAGAGAGAAAACTATTAAAAAGCTAAGAAAACTTTATATTTCTGACAGGGAAAAATGATCTTGCATGTTTATATCAGTAGTTATGTTCTGCTTTAGTTAAAATCTAAACTGTTGTTTGCCAACTTTGGATGAAACACTGATTGATATATTAGAGATGCAGGTATTTCTAAGAGTCAGAATGTTATAAAGGTAATTTATTAAGTCAGTGAATCTCATTTTCAAAGTATGTAGGCTTTCCTATCAGGAACAACAGTCTATTTTTTTTTTAGCAGAGTAACTTCAAGAAGTTAATACATTTAGCAAATGCTGAAATTCAGTCAGTTTGACCTTGATATTCATACTGAGCTTTTATTGTACTACTTTTTGAGGTTGCTTATTTGGTGTCAAGCTGCATAGTCATCAATGATACAATTTATAAGGGAAAAAAACAGACTATCTTGCAAAAACATCTAACATTTGATTAATGTTTTTTTTTTTCCCACAGAAACTAAAAAGGAATTATGAGTGGCTGCTAAGTAAGAATGTCTTTTAAAAAGATATGCTTTAGAAAATCAGTTATTTAGTGTTTAGTGTTTTAAAGGTCTATCAAACATGAGCAACATTTTTTTATGTGGATAGTGTTTTAAAGTATTTTGTTCCCTGCGATTGCATAAACAGTTGCATCCTTGTTTTCCACAGGAAACTGAAATGATATCTTAACCTCCATGAAAGAGAAGGATGTGGAATTTTTTCACTACTTTTAAGTACTTCTAGAGAGATTTGTGTGCTATGAGAACTGAATAAAGACTGGACTAAATATTTTAGCTGGAAGCAAGGAAGTTCTGGAGCAGTGAGACTGGGCGGAAGTACATAGGCTTTGGTCTCTCATTGAGAGTTTTTGCAGTTAGCAGTGGAAAGTGGGAAGTGTAGTTTGCAACTAAGAATCTAAATATTTTCTGAAATCTTTGTTGGACGTAAGTATAAATATTGATATTAAACCTTGGGAAATAACTCTAAGATGAAATTGTTTACTATGCTTTATGTTTTGAGAAAAGTGGTGCAAAGTTCAATGGCAGTTCAAAGTCAGAAGTGAGGTGGAAATCCAGTCTTCATACTGAGAAATTCCTAACAAAGTCTTCTTGAAGTCAAAATCTTTGCCCAGAAGTTGTGGATCTCTTTCTGAGATAGTGTTTCACAAAGAGGAAATAGAAATTGCTGTAATATATAATGATGTCATTTTTGTTTTCTGAATAACATTAATGCATTTCTTTTACAGGAACTGCTGCAATTTTCCTAAGTAATAGGCCCACAGGTTCAAATGTTCTGCCCTTTCCTTGCCGTCTTCATTTGTCCAGTGCTCAAAATACTTTCAGCAGACAGCTTTGTCAGTTCTGTTAGGAAAATTATTTTATGGCACACTTGAAGTCTGATATTTGCCTTTGTCTGTGTTCTCTTTAGTTTGTCATCTAAATCACACTTCAGAAAGCCAATAAAGCAAGACATGACCTGAAAAAACTAAGTACTTCTGATGAAATCATAATTTCTGAGAAATTTACTGGAATTTCAGCTCTCCATTTCCAAAATTGAAAGCTTAGTTTTGGGTAAAAACAAACAAAACAATTATACCATTATAGATATTCTCAGAAAGGCAGATAAATACCAGATCCAAGAAAATGATGTAATAAAAATATTAATACTGGGTCTGCTCCATCTGAGACATGGAGGCAGAGAAAAGCAGAGAAATGAGATACTAAACATAAATGGCTTTATTTTAAGCTTTGGCAGTTTTGATTCTTTGTTTGTGGAAGTTTTGTTTGCGGTGTTTTTTTTTTTCTCATCAGTCATAGTCATAGTTTTACATTCCAAGTATCTGAAGACATACTGTTCCTTAGTTTTTATAAAGTGCAGAATGTACACCCTTTCGTTCTCATATTTATACTATAATAAATAATTATTATCTCTTTTACTTATTATAAATTAGTCATTGCCTAAATACCTGTTTCAAAATGACAGTACTTAAACAAGGATTGCTTTTGGAACGTTGTAATACGGAGAATTGAACATGAACCTCTGTGTTCTAGCGTGGTCCCTTTCTCTGCCAGTTTAGTCATGAATCTTATAACTGCATCTTCTGCCTTCTTTATGCAGACCAACTGTGGGATTGTGAATTTGGAGTTAATTTATACTATTGTTTACTTGCCACATATGCCTTTCTTCTCATTGTAACTATGCCAGTACTGTGTATGTTTATAGGGCTGTGGAATATACACACAAACGAAAAAAATCCTTCTTTCTAAGTGGGTCACGAGCCCAGCCTGTTATTTCCTACTAAGGCCTTGTTTCCTAACATAAGGCAATGATTAAGAATAGACAGTGAAGAGAAACCTGGAACATAACACCTCATTTCAAATTTAGAGATTTCTCTCCTTAAATTATCTTTGGACTCATTTGTAGTGCATGAAAGTGGCAACCTTACCACACCTACCAACTTACGAACAGTGCTACTTCCTGTTAGTGCCAGTAGATGGCATTCTTTATATTAACTAAATAACTAACGGTTTGAAACTTTTTTTGTCTTTTTTTTTTTTTTTTTTTTTTTTTCAGGGGACAGGGGGAGTGATAGATGTTTGCTTTTCGGAGTATGCATGGAAGTCATATATACCTGGTATTTCGAAATATTTTGTCAAAATTCCTTATTTCAGTTCCACAAAGCAATCTTACTTTTTTTTCAAAATGAAATAGTCATTTTAGATTCATGTAATGACAAAGTCCAACTGATGTAGTAATTTTTACTTTTAGTTTGGGATGAGGAAGAGGAAAGGATTTTTGTTTTCCTCTTTTTGGAAGATAAAATGAAATAGTTAATGGAGATATTAGAGTTTAACATTTCTGCTTTTATTAAAGGAAACTTCTTTAAGACATATTACTTCTGCCTCAACACCTACAGACTATAGACCTGACTAATTTTTTTCTGTGGCAGATCTGTAATGACCTGTGGCAGAGCTTGGGGTATAACCCAGTAACCTGACCCCAGTTGTAATTTATAGATCACTAAAGTTTTTCTTTTTTTTTTTTTCTTTCCCCTTTGAATGCCTAATCCAAAGCCCACTAAAGTTAACAAGGAGGTACATATTTGCAACAGAACATTTTTAACCTATTTCAATGGATACTGAAATGAGAGGGCAGTTCAACAGAGTAAGATACTTTGATGGAAGCTAACTGGAGGATTTTTAGTGCATTAGTCATATTGGAATCCATGACCTTTGCAATGATAAATGAGTAACAGAAGTATAGAAGATATTTCAAGATCCACTGCATTTCAAAATGTATTGCATATTTCACTGCATAATCCAGATATTGATCATTGTGGTTTTTGTGTGTGCTGAATGTTTCTTTCACGGGCACCAACCAGTAGGTAGAAGCTGGACACCCCAAGGGTGTGTGCACTAGAAGTCTGACGTCCCCAGCTGGGATGCTGGAATACTGTGCACTTGGTTCAATTTGCTATCACATGCAAACTGAGTCCATCGCTTTCTGCCTATACCCAAATATGAGGAACAGCCTTTCAGATTCTGTACAGATTCTCCTCTAGTTGGAGGAGGTACTGCCAAATGTGGAACACTCGAGATGCAACTATTGGTGATGATGAATATGTGTCTACTGAGTAATGGATTCATACCAACCATGGCTTAGTTTCTAAACCTAGCCTTTGAATGGCAGTAGTTTTCAGTCCCTTATAGTTTACGGTGGTGGCAAACTGAAGAAATGAGTTGAAAGACCCTCTGTCCCAGTAGGTCAACTGACCTACATAAGCTTACACTATGTAGCATTGAAGAAATAACATATAATTTTATCTTACTGCACATTTTTTCTTACTGGGAAAAAAATCTCTTACCCCCAGGGCCATCAGACATCCTGTATGGAGTGACCTGGTGGCAGTGTCACTGGGCACACTGGTGATTCTTGTCATGGCACTGTAGTTAGAGGACCAAGTTGGGAGCCAGGGAAGAACAAAGGTGTTTTAATTATGTTTATGATTATGGACAAAATGCCTGTGGAAGGGATATTCAGGTCATCAGTCATGCTTTGCTACCCAGAGGTTACCCAGTCTTCATTGGAAATGTCCTCCACAAATGCATCTCAGGGAAGATGCTACCACACGAATTTGCTCCAGATAATAACTTGCTACACAAGAAACTACATTAATTTTATGTAGCTTGAGGAGTGACAAATCTATCCCTCACTGCACAAAGGTTCAGATTTTTATGCAGAAGACACACTGGAGCCTAGTTGAAGAGCAGCTCAAAGTGTCTCCCACGCTCTATGTTTCACATAAGCTTTAAGTGGACTCTGAAAGTAAAAGGAATTAATAGAAACCAGAAGTATCACAAACATATACAGACTTATCTTTTTCTGTATGTAATGGTATACTGGAATTCCGTTTGTTACTTATATGTTAGATTAAACTAGATGTGTACTTTGATCTTTGTTGTGATTTGTAAATTTACTTTAGCAATCGTTAATCCATGACTTCATCAAAAGGCATAGGCTGTTAATCTGTTTGATCATTATTGAAATGATAATTAAATTGAGCTGGCATGCACATATTATAAACTCTGGATCTTTTCATTCAGATTTTTACCTCTAGTTACATTTTTTGGGCTTGTACCCGAATGAGTAATAGTTCTGTTTTACTAGTGCCAGCATGTTTTAATACTTAAAAGCTGTTACCGTAACCAATAAATATACTGATCTTTTTTCACTCTTCTGGATGTAGAAAGAATGGGGTAGTTAATTTGAACAGCCTGAATTTTATTTTGTATTATCTATCTTTTTATTTCATATCACAGATTCAAAGATATTTCTAGAAATGCCCCTGTGACCTTTGCCACTGATTCATTAGCAATTTGAATGTGATGCACCATTGATTATCTTCTAACATAGATATTTGCAAAAAATAATCAACTCAGAGGCCTCTTGCTCTCATATATATATATGATGTATTGAATTTCATTATTGGCATCTTACACTTACTAGTCATATGTGACTGATTTTTGACTGGAGGTATCACAGTAATGTTATGCTCAAGAATGTATTTGTCCCATTTTTGTGATGATACAAATGAATAGTAATTGAATAAAAAATATCCAATGATTACTTTATAAGCATTTCAAGTAATTAACATAGCCAAAAAGAAAAGGGTAATGATAAATAGAGGTAAATCATAAGAAGTGTAAATATGGCTTTACAATTACTAAACATTAACAGTTCTTTTGTGGCAATGGCAACCAAACAAAAGACATGGAAAAAAAATCTCTGAAGAGACAGAAGGAAGGGCATTACGAATATAAATATAAATTTATTCATTAACATTAGTACAGGTTTTCCTGAGGTCTGAAATGAGGTGCATAATCATGAGCAGTTGTGCCTAAATGCAAGCAAGATGTGCAAGAATCTGTCACTTGTAGAATTATCTAGCATGCAAAACTTCAGACCTTAATTACAGTTCCACTCTTGGGTCATCTCAGTGAATATATTAACAGTAGGTCATAGGAATTGCAGAGAAAACTTCTTATTCCTGATGTTGAGCACAGTGAGGCTTGTGAGCATCTTGAAGAGATCATCAGTCCTTTGGTAGGAAGCTTGCATTTCTGTAAATTTGCAAGTTCTGTCAATTTCTATTGAGATCAGGTGATGATGACAAACTGTCAAGGTGATCTACTAAGTAGATACTCTATAGAACAAATCAAGTTATCTCCTAGAGTTGATTCTCCCATTTGGCAGTTTTTCTGACTTCTGTGTTTTAAATTCTTAAGATTAGAGTTTATTTTTTTTATAGCAAACAGATATGGAACTTGATGCAATGGGTTTGGGTCAGCTAGACCTAGCTGCAAAGCAAAGAGGACATGCAAACGAGATGGTGGTAAGTAATACCTAAATTAAATCTGAGGCTGGTTTAGGTATAAATGATAACTCATACTAAATGACCTTATAAATAGTGCTCACTGATATGGAATTGCATATTGACTGTTATTTTGTCATATGACAAGTATAGCTGTGTTTCTGAAGAACTCTTTCTGAGCTGGTAAATGTGATTCTTTCCTAATGTGAATGAATCATATAATCACAAACTTGATATTGTGACATTTTCAAGTTTTATTCCATCTTATCCTTGTGGCTTAGTGTTACACTTCAGAGTATTATGTGTTGACTGAACTGAGTCAGCAAGGTGACATAACGTTGTCTAGATTCATTTAAAAGGATTGTGGAGTAATAGATCCTTTAGATAATGGAGTGCGATAATGATTTGTTCTACTTAAAAACTTGTTAAAAAAATTCTCTCCTCACAGAGGAGACTTCTTGACAGCTGTCTCCTATGACCCAAAAAAAAATGGTATTCCACCTTTCATTACAGCAAGTTGGGGATTAACATGCCTAGATTTCCAGTTGGGGACCATTTAACCATAGTTAAGGTGGGTGATTATCAGCACTGTAACTTTTGAATATTCAAATTTAAACCTTAATTTTATTTTATCTTGCTTGTGCCTCTTTATCAATTCATCTGTGAACAGCCAAGTGAGAATTACTTGCACAGGTGCCCACAGAAAGTGAATCTCAAGTTTAGAAGCTTAAAGGTTTGCCCTCTAATTGCTACACTTCTTTATTTTAAACTTAGGGCTTGGCTCAGCAGACGGGCGGATTTTTTCAGTCTCCTTCCAGAGGCAAGTAAATAAACCAGTCAGCGACCTGATTATGATCTTTACATGGAATTACTTTATGTCAGTAAGGATTGTGCGGTGCTAAAGGCAATGCACTCTGTATATTTCACAGAGAGCATGTTACAGTTTCTAAACCTCTTTGTCAGAATCCAAAATACCTTGCACCTCATGCAGAAAATTTTGCAAGACTGTCATTTCAGCATAGTTAACGCCCTTGAGTTCTCCTGTGTATTTTCTACAGTTTTAGATGTAGGAGGCATTCAGGGAGTTCTTCATTTGCTGAAATAAATACTTGTGGGGAGATAACTGAATCTACATTTCTTCAAGAAGTTTTTGTGGAAGTACCATAGTAATGATATATTTCTATAATGTGATATGCCTATTAATGGCAGAAACATTTCAGTGTAAGGCACTATCACAGCAGAGCAGACATCCACTGCAGCCCATGGAGCCAGGGAAAGGTGTGAGGAGGAAGGAGCAGCAGAGAGGAGCTGTCATGGGCTCACCAGAACTTCCGGTTTCTCGTCCCCCTGTGCCTTTCCTGGCAGGGGAGAAGAGGAGTCAAGAGCGGAGGACTGAAGCTGAACATGAGAAAGGGGTAGGAGAGGTGTAGGTTTTGTGTTTGTCTTTTTGTTTCCCAGTACCCAAATTAGTAATTAAATTTCTGTTTAATAGTATTAGACATTAAATATTTATCCATAATTAAATAATAATATTAGTAGTAAAATTCATTTTCTCCAAGTTGGGACTGGTTTGCACACTGAATTTAACTTTGAAAAGACAGTTCACAATTCAGATGTTTAGATTCCATACAGACAGGTACCGAGGTCATTAGTTTCTGTTTGATCTAAGAACAAAGCCGCATCTTCAAGGAAGTCCTAAGACCTTGAATTGGAAGGTGAACACTGAAGGTGAACCTTCATTACTATAACCATTTGCCATATAAATACCCAACAAGTAATTGAAACTGTCTCTCACAAGAATTTGAAAAATAAACAAGCATGTGCACTTGGAAAGAGGAAAAATTGTTCCCTGTTCCCACCAAATGTAGCCATTGTGCTGTACTTGGGTTGGACTATTAGTATGTTATAAACAAGGTCAAGTAGTACTGAGTCTGGGATTTCTTTACAATTGGCACTAAATAGCTACCAAGATAGGAAAGAATGGTAGATAAGCGATTATTAAGGCCAATATCTCTTAACAATTATAAAAGATGATGCTGTACCAGGCATAAATATTTAAATGTTTATAAACTTAAGCAATCAGAAAAATATTAGTGACTAGGAAAATTCTTTTCAATTCTTTCCCCTCTTCTTTTTTCTACTTTATATTATTTTAAAAAAACAGTAATTAGAAGTATATAGTCCCTTTGTTCATCTTTTCCATCTTAACCTACAAAAACAGAATTTAATAAAACTTGTATGCTAGGAAAAAGCATCAAAGCAGAGGCTTTACCGTTTTCACAGGTAACAATAGATCTCTTAAGAATGAGCAATGACTTATTAATGGAGAAAAAGTTGAACAATTGAGACTTAAAATATTGTCTCTCTCTTTTTTTTTTTTTCCTTTTTTCCCCCCTGCACCATCTGCTTCATCAATAAAACACCAAATTGTTGAGATGAAATTGTAGATGCTAATGGTGTGATGAGTGGGACCTGTTCTCCATTCCAAAAGGCCCTAAATAACTGTGTTTCTAATTAGGCCTGTAACAAAGTGTATTACACAAATTTTACACTTACAGCTCTGTAAAGTGCTGTGAATTTCACAGTTCTGCAGGCAGCTTCAAGGCAACCTATTGCTTCAGTCTGAGATTGCTCAGATCCCTCTTAGTGTTTGCCTTCAAAGACAGCAGATTAGTGTTAAGGAAGCATAAAATTCTGCTCGGTGAGTCTTTTAAATGGCACTATTTCTGTGAGAGTAGATGCATAATGGCAAGCTAATGATTCTACTGTGTCTATATGTTTAATAAACCAAACTGAGGTTTATATTTAGGCTCTGCATTTAGTCACCAGCTATCTCAGGCTTAGTTTCAATTACTCTGGGTGATCATTTGTATTCTCTTAGTGCCTCTGGCCTCCACTCGGGATTTGGCAGCAGTATTTCTGTTAGTGCTGTATCCCGATGTGGCAACAGGTGATGGCTCTTGTCTGAAGTGGTTTCTTGTTTAAGGAGGGACCATTCTGTTCTGTTGACAATGAATAATGGCATATGGGAGACGAAAGGGAACATTGCCTTCTCAGGCTTAGTGTAAGCCGAGATTTTAATTGTTCTCTTGTCTTCTGCATTATCAATTATAATGGAGCTTTCTCTGCTCGGGGGGGGCAACTATATGTTTTATTGTGAAGCCTGATATTCCCCAGTAAGAAATATGTAATTGGGTACTTAAAAACAGCATGAAAGAATATTTTGAACTTTTAGTCTGAAATACTGAGTAACACCTGCTTTCATTGCCTGTACTGGGGCTCAATAACCTTCCTAATTGCCTACCACCTTAATGGAATACTGAGGACTAATTACAGGTGTTATAATATTTCAAAGAAACACGGATTAATTGGCTTGCACTATACATTTATTGCTACCTTCATATTTACTCTGTCAAGAATTCTTTGCAATGCTTTCTATTTAGTATGATTTTGGTTTGGTTTTGGTGTTATGAAGACTTTTGACAATGAGAAATATTGGGCAGTTCTAATAATTAGCACAGACTTGGTACCTGGATGAGAAATTTCTGCGTGGTTATCTACCTGATTTTTTTTGTTCACACACTGAAAGCTTCTGTCAACAGCTTCGAAGAGGACTTTGGGATACCGTAAGAAAATGAAAAATTTCAAAACAAAATGCAGACTCTTGCAGAATTATGAATTTTTCAAGTGCTATTTCATAGCAGCTGAAAGGGTTATCTTTATTTCACGAGTACAAAGTGCAAATGTGTCAATGGCAATGATGTTTACAATTCAACTCACAGCATTGGTGTATTCAAAATCATATAGAAGATTGTGTATTCATGGCTGCCCATATTTATGGTTGTATTTTCATTCTCAGTAATCAATAAGAACTGCTTACAACTCTTTCAAAATTTTGACCTTCATTTGAAGGTGCTGAAAATATATTTCTGATTGTTGTTTGAGTTCTTTTGGGCTTAAAAATCCCAGCTGTTTTGAGAATAAAACAAGGCAAGGAGTGATTTGTTGTTTTTTCTTTTTTTTTTCCCCTCCTAAAAGTTTACCCCTTTGATACCTGGAAATAAATTATTAGGTCTGCTTGTGGATTCATAGGAAATCTTGAAGGGATCTCTGCTTTTCTGTGAAGGATGCCTGAAAGGGAGCTGAGCTTTGTAACACAGAATTCAGCATATTAAATCTGAATCTTCCAGAAGTTTTCAGGGTCAGTGAAAGGATACAGAATCAGATACTATATACTATCACTTTGCTTCAGTACAGCAGTTCCTGCATTGTTCTGTTTTGTCTAGGCTGAATCAGGGCATCTTTGTGTGTTTTGGCAGATTTATTCAAATTATTTTATCACTTTAACAGATATTCCACGACAGGTGGTACCTTTTAGCTTCCACATCATAAACAAGGTAGCACAAAACTATTTTCAGAGTCACATGTAATTATAAATAGATGATGCCTTCCACTAATACACACTATGAAGTTACAGTCAAACTGTCTAATCTTAATCTGACATTCGAATTTCTTCCATGGACAGGTCCTAACTTCTGGGAAAAGAGAAAAGGAGGGTGCAAAACATATGCGTGTATTCCATAGTCAAGTTGTTGAGAGCAGCGATATCTGAGCCTATTTACATAGACTTCTTGCTCTTATTGAAATTACTTCTTTTCTTTTTTCCTAAATCACTGTGAAATCTACATTTGTCTTCCCAACTATTTCAGACGCATCCTGCAGATACAGCTAATTAAGAGCCAACCACTGGTTGGAGTTTCCCTCAGTGCTTTCCACTGATTTGTTTTTGTTTATGATGTGGTTTGTTTGCTTCATTTCTGTGATACATTTGTGCAGTCTTATTTAGCCTTCAGATCATCAAGTTATTGGAGCATCAGTTCACACGGCATGAAAAGAAATGAGTCATTCACCCATTCCCGATCTTTTGTTTCCTCAGCTGATTGAAGGGTTCAATAAATTACTGTGGTTCATAATGACTAGAAAAGTTAAACACTATTTTTATCTATTCAGCTGTGTTTTAAATACAGCATTGGGATCTATCATTCTGTCATGGAGAGAGGCTCTGGAAGCATTTGACAACTTATAATCTTTCCTCCTTCACATATTCATGAGAGAGGAAGATTATGCATGCAAGCAATAACTTTACACATTAATTATTGAGTCAGATATCAGGAAGACCATAACTTCATGAAAGACAATGCACAGAAATACTTCGATTTGAAGAAAAGATAAAGCTCAAGGGCAAAAATCCTGGGGTTTGAACAACAACAGATAATTTCCTGTCCTTCCTCCTCTATCCCTTATCTAAGTTCCAGGCTAGAATATCTATATTATGAAAAGTCCCTAAGGAAGACAGAAGTGAGCAGCAGGAGATACAGCTGTTCATTTGGCTTGTTAATGGGCCGGGGCAATGCCTGATTGGTGCCTATTTCAGGTGGTGTAATGAGATCCATCTCCCAGTGTATCAGTCATGTTTCTGAGTGTGCTGCAAGGAGTCAGCAGGGCCATGACCCTAGAAATTTCTACACTTTGATATATTACTTTCTTCCCGGAAAGAAGATGGAGCCAGCCAGTTGCTGTGCTCAGACTGTGGAGTGTGAGTGGTGAGCTTCTGGTGTATCTTTCTCCTCTCTTTATTGCCTTTCTGTTTGACTTAATGAATCATTGTACCCACCTCAAGACATCAAACAATGCTGAGGTAGCCGCTGTATTTATACGTGGCTGTTGGTGACAAACTACTAACTCCAAGTATTTCACCTGACTATATTTTGGAAGCCCTTATACTCATTGTTGGACTATTAGTGCCTTTGATGCTAGCACTTGTAATTTGTCCTGGTATTTTACAGGAATAATTCACTGAAAGGATTTGTTTGAAAGAGAGATAGAGAAAAACGCTTCTATTGGCCTTTCATCTACACACTGTAACAGAGAAAAAACGCTTGGCAGGAGTTAACCCATGCTCTTGAATAATCTTTTGCAGATTAAAAAATGGAGGCATACTGAGCAATTCTTTTCATTCAAGTGACATTTGGATATGAGGCTTCCCACAGCCCTATTTTTCAGCTAACGTGTACTGGATATGAAATGAATTTAGTGCAGAAGAGAGACGGCTATTGTCTTTAACCTGCAGATTCTTGTGATAAACTCTGTAGACTAGAGCCCCTGTGGTTTAAGATCATAAATATTCTGTTTCTAGTAATTTTAGCTATTTCTGTGTGGTGTATTCAATAAGGACTAAGCAGTTACAGTTATCTGCAAACATGCATGCAAGTAAATGAACACAGGAGCAATGACTCTTGTTGCTGTTGCATAATATATCCTGCTATACAAAAGGGGCCCATGGAAGGTGGTCTCATTTGTGTAATTTGGAATTGCCAAGCTTTTGACTTTTAAGGCTTTATCCTGCTGTCACACTTGTCATTGTATGACTGCTTCCTAGAATACGTATTTTATTTTATTTTATTTTACTTTATTTTTTTTTTTTTTGCGAAGGTATGCATAGATGTGCTTTGAACCTGTCTTGGGACAAATCAGATTATAACTTATAGACTTAACCTGACTTTTTGTGTTTCTTCATAGTTGTAGACTTGAAATTATGCTATTCTGAGAACTTTGTTACACATCAGAGTTACTCTCAATGAAGCACAGAAAAATACATTGTTTAAAATGCATTGTTTAAAAGCAATCTATTTTTGAAGCTCCAGAAATCTCAAGAAAGAGCTTGAGGTCATGTTTCACACTTCTTTTCAATATATGTCATTTGCTTTAGTTAAACATATTTTCCTTGCAGGCTGCCCTGTTTATGACCATCTTCTAATAGAATTCCTCTTCTAAATTCTTGGCCTAATTTTGAATTCAAGTTGTTGATCTGCTTTTCAGGCTTGCTGCCTTGCTTTGTTGAGCACTGTAAGGCTCTTTGTCCTCTTGAATTTCTTTTAATAACCTTTTGTGGTGTTTGGAATTCATTCTAACCTATGCATACATTTACACAACATTCCTACCATATCCAAGTGCCTTTCGGTTTCCTGCTAAGGAGGAGACCTACCACCTGAGACATGCTCTTTTTCTCACCCTTTCCCAATGGAAGAATGCTTTGTTTCCAGGAGGCAAATTGATGATTTATGCTAGGAGACACTGCAAAACAACTACAACTTGTCCTCAGGACAGAGAATGGCACTGTTTGTGGCAGTCTTCATGCTCTTTAAATTTTTGTTTTCCAATTGCAGACCTTCTCCTGAGGATCTCATTTAAGATTTTACAGTAAGATCTTTTATTTTACAAGATATTTGATTCTTTAATCAAAGAAAACAGAAAAAATAAGTGGAAATTTCATGATAGAACATTTAAGAAGATTAATCCTGTCAAAGTCTCATTTAAAAAATTGGCTCATTTCTGATGGGATGTCTTACAAGCATTCATCTGCTCTAGGAAATACATTTACAATAAATGTGGAGCCTGGTTTTGATAGTCTAAGATTGAAAAGCAGATTACTTCTTTCTGCTTTAATGAACGTCACTTCACTTCCAACTCTGAGGTTCTTTCTGAGGACCCTGCACCCAGTGGTGCAAGAAAAGTGAGTTACTTGAGTGTGTCCTTTATAGAAATTTGAAATCTATCACTGTTTTAAAGGAAGCTGGCAAAAGCACACTTTTAAGAATTAATTTCTGTGGCACTTAGAAGTCAGTGAAATATGTCTCCATATTGATTCTGGTTCTAATTTATGCATTTGGAAAAAGTGTAATCTATTAGTCAAAAATAGTATATAGCCTTTGAAAAACAGATACATAACTTCATTCAAAGGAGTGCAGAGTGGAGATATTGGATTCTATAAAATATTCCATTTCCCAGATTGTTTCTTTCTTTTTTTTTTCCTGAGTCAGGAAACGTTGAGAGTAAATGCGTATTATGCATTTCCACCACAAGCTTTTGGGAAGCTTATATTAGTTTTTCCCCCAAAATCTCTATAATGACTAGTTAATCAACCAACTTTTTAAAATTTTTTTGCTTCCTACAGGGGAGGTATTGTAGTAATTTATGTCAAAACTCTGTGATTTTTCTGTGTAATGGAAACCAATGAACATCCTGGTGCCACACCAGATCAGAGGAAAAAAAAAAACTAATAAAAAAAATATTTTTACTGTGAGGGTAGTCACCCTCTGGAAGAAGTTGCCTGGAAATTATGTATAGTCTTCATCCTTGGCATCATTCAAAACCTAATTCGATGCAGTCCTGGGCAGCCTGCTGTAGGTCATCCTGCACTAAGCAGAAGGGTTGAACTAGGTGATCTCCAAGGGTATCTTCTCACCTCAACTATTCTGTGATCCCCATTGATTACACTGTTACTCACTTTAGCTGAAAAGACTTTCCCACAAGGACACATATATTCGTTGAATTTTGTGGCATCTCTTCATGTCAACAGTTTTATTTTCCCATCAATATAAATGCATTAATTTCAATTAAAGATAAGGTATTGTAGTCCCTTAGAAGTAGGAGACAGCAGTACTAGATATGCAGTGCATCTCTTTGCTTAATCTAAGATGGTGTGATTTCATGATACTAGCACCTGAGAGTAACATTGTTCTTTTATTGCAATGAAAAGGAAAATCTAAGACAGTCTTCGGTGTGTGTATCTCTCTATTTTTTTATGTCTGTGCAGATATTGCTGTTAATTTATGTTGTGTTATGTTCCCTTTTTCCTTCTGTAACAAATACATGAGAATTCGGGGGTCGCTCATCACTTAACTACTCTAACTTGATCCCTTGCAGCAGGGAATCCCTGTGATGCCCTGGGCTTCCCTGGGAAGAGAACACTGATGATAAGAGGAGGGCAAAAGGGGGCAGTTCAGAGAGCTGCTTCTTCTGGGTTTCAGGTTCTGCAGGAATACATCCCTTGTTGACTAGTTTATGGTTCGCTTCAGCCTTTGTACTAACTAGTGGGGCTTTCCTTTACTGAGATATTTGAAACCACAGGCATCCTTAAAATTGACTTTATTTTCATTAAAAATCTATCTGCAGAAGACAAATAGAGGAGCTTCCGCATGGCCTGAGTTCCAGGCACATCTCCCTAGTTACCATGGATCACTTCTAATCAAGGGCTTTGTGTGGTATGTACAGCTGCCTAGGAGCTAATGAGATTTTTCAGGCAAATACACCGTTTCATTAGGAACACGGGCTATGGATCAGCTCAAAACTCTTCAGCATTGCAAAGAGTTTGCCCATGGGGTCTTCTAAACAAAGTCCTACCTTTGTGTTTACATTGTGTGTACGTTAGCCATACAGGATCTAGCTCCAGATGTGAAGCCGCATTAGTGTAGCTGCGTGCTTGAGCTTGTTAAACGCTGCTAAACATCTGTATTTGTGCTGATAACTGAGTGTTGGATCCAGCTTTGCTTGGAAAGACTGTGTGAATCAGTCCTTAAAGGTTTTATCTCCTTCCTACCAGAATCAGAAGGACGAGTTGAAAGCTGACATGTCATTTTTTACCTTTTAGTACAGAAGCAACCAGTAGCTTGTTCTGTGTTTGTTTATTTTGGGTGTACTTGTTGAAAATTACATGAAACACAGAATTGCACCATTCAACTTGCAAGAGCATTTCAGGCTGTTACAGATCTGTGTGTGTGCTGCAAACTACACTGTACCTGCCATTCAGATTTTCCTCTGTTTGGACGTTTTTCAGTCTGACATTTTGGGGTGGTGTGGGGTTATTTTCCCTAGAATTTCATTAATCTTCAGTGTCATTATGTGATTTTGGTGCAGCTTGCTGTGAAAACACAGCATTTCTTAGTTTTTGCTTTTAAGAAACACTTGCAAGTGTGAGGTCTTCCAAGAGATTTGTGTATAGCAGATACTTGTATCCATCTGTACTACAGTTTTTCAGGTCTTTTGGAGGAAAAAATGCCCATGAAAATAATGACATTTGAAGTACAGAAGCAGAAACATAGAATCATAGAACAGTTTGGGTTGGAAGGGACCTTTAAAGGTCACGTAGTCCAACCCCCCCTGCAACAAGCAGGGACATCTTCAGCTAGATCAGGTTGCTCAGAGCCCAGTCAAACCTGATCTTGAATGTTTCCAGGGACAGGGCATCTACCACCTCTCTGGGCAACCTGTGCCAGTGTTTCACCACCCTCATTGTAAAAGATTTCTTCCCTCTATTCTGAATCTACCCTTTTTTAGTTTAAAGTCATTACCCCTTGTCCTATCAAAATATTGCACTCAGCCTGTCTCTTGACATTTGGGATGGGGTTTGTTTTGGTTTATATGCTGATTTTATTGGTCTTCTGAACACTGAACTTCTGCTTAGCAGTGGTGGCTTATTTAGGGTAAGCCTAGATTGTCTTTCAGGTAGATACTAAAAGCGTGGGGGGGTTGTGTGTATGCTTTTATATGTATTTCTTATTCTGTATAAACTATTCTGTTTGTAGGTAGTTTTCACTTGTGTAGTAAAACTTTTTGGGAAAATACATTTCCTTTTCATTAATTGCAGCTATAAATAAAGTAGTGCAGAAAAAGACAGAGACAAGTGTAATGTTTCCTGTTGTGATCTTTGAGACAGGCTGGATGAATGAGTCATTCATTTAAGTAGCGGTGCTGATAATGAAGGCTTCAAGGAAAATATTAAATTCTGTCATTGTCATCGTCCTGTGCTCAGGCTCCTGATGCCCAGAGTGACAATCCTGGGCTGTCCAGGTCTTCTGCAAGGCAGCCTGCTCGCCTGCTGCTGCTCTGCCTGCTGACCCGTTTCCCCATCGTATAGTCTGAAAGCCAAACGATGACTGTGCTGGGTGGAGAGATCCGACGTCTGAGGCAGGGCTGCTGATTTGGGGAAGAAAGAAAGAAAGAAAGAAGTGGCTGGCTTTTTTGAGCAAACGCTTAATTTCTGTGAGTGTGCCCGTGTCGGCGCACTGCAAGAGTTTTGACATGTTTTGCATGCTACTGATGTTATGGTACATGTGGTTGCTGCTTATTTTCAGCTGATGTCTCCACTGCTCTTTTTCCTCTCACAACTGAGTATCACTTCCTGCCCTTGTCTGATCTACAATTACCACCCCCTGTAACTTATGCCTCCCACTTTTTTTCTCGCAGAAAAATAATGAGTTCTACTGATTATTTTCCTTATTTCTTCCCACTCCCTTAGCACTGAGCCTCACTAGCCTCCCCACTCCAGGAGGGGGAAATGAAAATAGCAACAAAATTACTAATTCTTCTGTGGCAGCCTCTTAGTTGCTCCTGTCAGTGCTCTGCCATACCTCCAGTTCCTGGGGAGCAGGGTTAGAACCCAAGCAGTTGCTGGGACCCTACATCTTCCTGCACAGGAATTTAATAAGCCACCAGTTTTTCAGTTGCATGGAACTACTGAGAGCAGGCTTCAATAAAATTTTCTTATGACTCTATTAGCAAAGAAGAGCCAAGCCACTTTTTAAAATTAAATAAATACTGTTTAGTTTATTATTGCTGTTTGTTAAAAATAAATAAAGCAAAACAAGAGCAAACCTATATTAGCTTAAAAAATAGACCTGCAGAATTAATTGCTTTTTAAGCATAGCATTAAATGGTTGCTTTTATTTGTCTGAGTAATTTGGGGTACTTTTCTCTAAAACAGTAATAAAAGTAAGTCCCACATTCATGCTGTGTTTAAAGCAATTTTGACAAGTTTAAATTAGTAATACCAGGCTTATTTTCTTTCTCTAATAAGATGTTTATGGTAAGTATGGAATGCTCCATCAAAGCCTGATTTCCAGATGAAATCAGGTATCACAGAGCTTGCTTGCCAAACTCATTGTGTTCAATCTGGTTAGCAGTAATTGGTTTTGGGTGGGGTTTTTTGATGGTTTTTTTTTTTCTCTTTTATTTTTTTTTCCTAATTTGCTAAACAGAACTCTGACATTTCCTGGGAAAAGGTTGGTATGAATTTTTGATAGTCTGTAAAAATCCATATGAGCAAACATGGCTTTAAATCAGGCCATGCTAAAATCAGAGATGGCATCCTAGTGCTGGAACAATGTTTCTCATCAGTTGGATTTGCATCCTGTCTGCTCCCTCATACCAGTTCAACCCCTTTCAGTGAAAGCCATGAACAACAAATGCTACCTTACACTTGCTGGAAAGCTGCCTGGTTCATCTCCAGTGCTTGTTGTGGGCCAAGCTCAGGCCAAGTACAGGTCCAAGCTCAACAGCTGAATTCAGTTCTAGGGGCAGCCGCTGTCCAGCAAGGCTGGATCCTGCTGCTGTCAAAAGATGCCTATCAATATCTGAACGGAGCCTATAGGAGAGCTGGAGAGGGACTCTTGGTCAGGAAGTGTAGTGACAGGACAAGGGGAAATGGTTTTAAATTAGAAGAGTAGAGATTTAGATTAGATACTAGAAAGAAATTCTTTCCTGTGAGGGTGGTGAGGCACTGGAACAGGTTGCCCAGAGAAGCTGTGGATGCCCATTCCTGGAGGTGTCCAAGGCCAGGCTGGATGGGGCTTTGAGCAACCTGGTCTAGTGGGAGGTGTCCCTGTCCGTGGCAGGGGGGTTGCTCTTTGCAAATTTCCCCTTCTTGCAAGGTATAGGTTGTGGACTTGGGTTGTTTTTTTTTCATAACACCACTGTGCATGCTGACTGCTTTTAATACACTGATTGCTAGTGTTCTGCTCTCGGGTGCTGTAATCCTGCTTCACTCTTGTAGACCAGACGGTGGATTGCTACTGATGTGCCTAAATTCAGATCCACGAAGAAAATCAGAAGGTGCAACTGCACACCGTGATCCTTGGTGCCCTCTCTAATTATAACAAGTAAGCATATAGGAATGTTTGTTCTAACTGAAAGAAGGATCTGGTTTGCCTGAACAGCCAAGTGGGAACACTGCTTTTCTCAGTCTCTATCTCTGCCTCTAAGCTTCCCACGTGTTATGGCTATCATTCCATCCTTACAAACGATGGTGGTTCAGAGGTGGTCTGGTGCCACTGTGTAAGAGGAAAGGTGGCTATAGCAGTGACACAAAAATTGTTCTTAGGCAATAAAAATCAACTTGGCAGTTTCTGAACCATGATGCTGCATGTTTCTTTCTGTAGATTAAGTGTTTTATAAAATGGCACATTGCTTCACAGTTCAGCAAGGTGAATGTCTTGATTAATCAGAGCTGTTTTCCTATGGAAATGGGGTCTGATCATTTATTATTATGGAAAATGTGTTGGCTCTTTCCATAGATAAAGTCATTTTGACTTGGACAGAAGTACTTTTGCTTTTAGAGGATAGTATAGCTTTTTTTGTCCCTTCATACCACTGCTTGAGCTAGCTGTTGTCTTTAATTCTCTTTTAAGGCCAACTCTTTTCTGCAAATTGAAAATTTTTCCCCAAGGACACCTGGGTTTCCACTTGCTGGAGCATCTTCTTCAAAACTGCTCAACCTCACCCCTTTTGCATACCCTTGCATTTTTGAGATTGATCTGGCTTATTTTGCTGAGCGTAAGTCACATGTCTCTGTATTATTTTGTTCATTCTTTTGTCAGATCACCTCACTTTCTGTTTTCACACCATCACCCACTTATTCTTCTGTGAGCTCTGATACTTACCTGCCTCCCTTGTCTTTTCCTCAGTGATAAGGGGAGACCTTATCGTGCTCTACAACTGCCTAAAAGGAGGTTGTAGCAAGGTGCTACAGTAGCAAGTGATAGGACGAGAGCAAGTGGCCTCAAGTTGCACCAGGGGAGGGTCAAATTGAATATTAGGAAAAAATTCTTCACTAAAGGGGTTGTCAAGTACTGGAACAGCCTCTGCAGGGAAGTGGTTGACTCCCCATCCCTGAAGGTATTTAAAAGCGGTACAGATGTAGCACTTAGGGATATGTTTTAGTGGTGGACTTGGCAGTGTTAGGTTTACAGTTGGACTTGATTTTAAGGGTCTTTTCCAACCTAAATAATTCTATGATTCTATAATTTGGTCTTCTTTCCTTGCATTTAACATCATCTTTTCTTCATTTTTCAGGGTGTTTGGAGCACTCCAAACTTACTCTTCAAGCCTGCTTCCTCTCTGTCACTGGTTTTGCTTTTTTGTCCTGACTTCCTGGCTAGATGTCTTCCCTTCTCTTCATCTATGAATCTGCTGTCAAAATCTTCCTGTTTCCATATTTGCAAGTTTTCAGTATATCCAGCCTTTCCTCTTCTCTCACATCTTTTCATTCCCCATCCAAATTTTGGCTTCATCCTCAGCTGTGGCTTTAGTCTCGAGACTTTTTCTTTGGTGGAACCTGTTAGATTACATTTCTTACACATACATATTCCAGAGTGTGCTTACCAAAGTGTAAGCAGTCATTGTAATGGTCTCCTCTTCTCTCCATGTCCCATCTTCTGCTGCCTTGGCAACCACTTAAATAACTTCTCCTACTCCTACCCTTAAATGCAAAAGCATTATAAAGGAAAGAGAAAGCTCCCAGCAACCTCTCCCACCTTTAAATTCACATGAATCCTTCACTGTGTTTCTGTTTTGTTGACTTTGTCGTTGGCTATGTTATCAGTGGGCTTTTGTTAAGGCTAAAAAAGTACTGAAATTGACTTTTGCAGGGTTTATTTCACAAGCCTGGTCTATCTGAGGGGTTGAGTTCTTTCTTTCCTCTGCACTGGAATAACCTTGCTCCGAAGCTGCAAAGAACTGCTCCTGAACAGCCAGAGTGGGTAGAGAGTTGCATCTACCTTTAGATTTCTATAATAGTGACTACTGTCTCTAGGAGCACTATATTCTCAGCATATTCATTAGTGGGGAATAGGCAGTTTTAGTTTACAATGTATTGGACCTGCTTAGACGAAGTATTTTGGGGGAGAAAAGGGATACAAATGGCTACAGCAGATGGCTTTGATGCATTCTTTCTCTACCCAGAAAGATAAAACTACTCAGTCCACTGGCTGGGTTCAGATTTCTCTCCTTAGTTGGTCTTTTGCTTGGCAGATCTTTTTTGATAGAAACTGTTGTAAGGAATATTGCTTTTTCTTTGAAAGGGTTGTTACTTTATCCAGCAATTGCATTTCTGATGAATTTTTAAATATTTAATAAAACAATTGGTCTGTAGAAAGCACTATTTGCATTGTCTTTGTGTTCTTACATGATGACTGAGGAGATTGACAAAGCAGTACTTTGTGTAATATCTATACTTATTTCCAAAACAGAAGAGGATAGATGTTTTCAATTTAGCATAGAATTCCCTACAGTACTCATCAGGCTTTACAATCTTAACATTTTTAATCAGTTGTAAAAGATCCTCTTACTCTCTGATTTATATAATAGACCTTAGCTTTTCTATTTTTGCTTCATTTGACTTCAGAATGTTTCTGATGCTGTAAAAATTTGACATTTTGTTATTCTTATTTTCATCTTAAATATTTCCATAAATCAATGTTGATAAAATTCACGCTTTTTAAACAGTGGCTTCTAAAGATTAGCCGTATACTTGAAACAAAAGAGATACAATATTGAATATCAAATATATTACTGACATTTTATGTGACTATTTTTCCTCAAAATCATATTGACTGACATTTTCAAGGGACTAATGACTGGTCATGTGTTTTGAATTCTCCATCTGCTGAAGAGCTTTTAATGCTTTCTGGGGAACGTTGGACTCTTTCTTCTCTCTCCCTCCCTCTTTTGAGAGAGGAATTATAGAAGACATTGTGAGTTATATAAACCTTCCCTGGCACTCTCAGAAGTTCATTTTCTGTGGCAGTATAGCAGTCCCTGCACTGCTGTGAAAAATGCTTTATTGGTCCCTAGTTTCCATACAGTTTCAAGCGCCTCTTTTGCTTGTTCGAGGTGTTTCCTCTTCTCCTGTCCGGTGGGTGACACTGACCAAGGGTTGAGGCTCCTCCAGACACGTTTCCTGGCTGTCAGTGTTTTCAGTGGGCTGTCCCAAAGAGAACAAACACAGAGTAGCTGGTGGCAATGTGGGTCAGGACTGAAAGCAGGTAGTAGAGAAGGGGTGGGTGGTTGCATGGAGAGACTGTTGTGTTTTGCAACAGAAAAACACCTGAAGCACACGGGTAAATCTGTTGCTTGTGACTGATTGAAAAATGAAGGTCAGCTCCAGTCAAAGCGGAAATCTTGGCAGGAGCATATGTCTTATTTAGCAGTGATCTTTCTAGAAATTTTGGACCTAATGCACACTATAAACATCATTTCTTGCTCTCAGAACTAGCAATAATATTAATATTTCAGTCTTAGGCTCTTCATAGAAGTTGCTTGAGTTAACTTATTAAAATAAAATGCCTTAATTCTACTGCTTCAGACTGCTGCTGTATTGGCCAGAAACATTTGGAGACTGATCATAATTCTATGTTTTCTGTGGCAGGCATTGCAGGAATAGTGTGACCTCACCAGTAGGATTTAATTACTTATTGCATGTGTTTCGACTAGCTTGAAAACTGTTAACTGTCTTTAATTACTGGGTTTTATTCAGGTCCTCCAAACAGGAGGCTGAGTATAAATATGTGAACCTCGTAATTATACCTGTTCTCTCCAAATCACTCTTAACAGGCAGTGCCCAGTGCCCTTACCTGCTCATGGAGTCCTGTCATAGAATTGCAGAATAACGTGGGGAGGCAGGGGCCTTTAACGGTCATGTAGTTGAACTCCCCTGTAATGAGCAGGAACATTTTCAACTAGATCAGGTTGCTCAGAACCCCACCCAGCCTGACCTTGAATGTTTACAGAGATGGGGCATCTACCACCTCTCCAGGCAAGTTGTTCAAGTGTTTCACCATCCTCATCATAAAAATTTCTTCCTTCTATATAGTATGAATCTACTCTACTCTATTTTACTTTAAAAATATTAAGCCTTGTCTTATTGCAACAGGCCCTGCTGAAAATTCTGTCCCCACCTTTCTTATAAGCCCCCTTTAAGTATTGAAAATCTGCAACCAAGTCTGCCTAGAGCCTTCTCTTCTCCAGGCTGAAGAACCCCAGCTGTCTCAACTTGTCCTCATAGTAGAGGTGTTCCAGCCCTCTGAACATTTTTTTGGCCCTTCTCTGGACCTGCTCCAACAGGTCCATGCCTTTCCTGTCCTGAGGACCCCATAACTGGAGACATTACTCCAGGTGGAGTCTCAGCAGAACAGAGTAGTGGGTCATTATTGCCTCCCTCCACCTGCTGGCCATGGTTCTTTTGATGCAGTCCAGGATGCAGCTGGTTTTCTGGGCTGCGAGTGCACATTTCCAGATCATGTTGGCTTCATCCACCAACACTCTTAAATCCTTCTCAGCAGGGCTGTTCTCAATCCCTTCATCCCACAGCCTGTACTGCTACCGAGGCTTGCCCCGACACAGGTGCAGGACCTTGCGCTTGGCTTTGTTGAACCTCATGAGGTTCAACCTCATCAAGACAGGTGATTGATGAGGGTATTACATTCAAGAAGTTTAAACAGGTAAACCTGTAGGGTGATACATAATGTGCCCGCTACTATCCTTTGATAACTCTTGGCTTACTGTTTTATGATTTCTATGCACTCTTCCTGAAGTCCGTAAACTCAGGGTTAGCTGCAATGAAGAATTTACTACTAATACTTGAAATCAGAGCATGGGAAAATGAAGGATTATGTTGTTTTACAAAGATAAACATTGCATTTAAAAAGCTGTTACAATCATGACTTTAGTTCCCTCATTATGTTACATACTTTTCTTCAGAGCCAACCTTTTTGGGCACTGGGAAAAAGCATTATTTCACAGATGCAATTACATTTGGGGCAAAGATTTTAGGAGCCATAAGGCACTGTCTACATTTAGGAGAGCCTTGTAACGAGAGGCTAGTGCACAATCTGGCCAGTTGGCAACAAAAAGGAAAAAATTGCTTACAAGAAAAGGGTAAGAGCATTTTAACTTTGAGCAACTCAGTAGATGATGCAGTTGCTAGGTAATGTCTTTCATTTCTGGAAAAAGTCTTGAGGTGAAAGCTAATCAATAAGGTAGATACAGCGTGATGTCATTTGTTGCCATGGTTTCTGAACTTAGCAGTCTGTTGTCTGCAAATAATATTGATGGTTGCTATGCAGTTGAATCTTTTCATATTGTTGTTTTGCCATTATAAAGCTCTTTAATCTTGGCTAAAGCTTCAAAGAGCAGTGTGTCTATGAGTTTAAATGTTGTAATAGATAGGCTTGTATTACAATCCTAAAATATCTTGAAATTTACTACCTAATAAACAACAGGCATCAGCAGGAAGTGAACAAGGTTAACATTTTGGTGATTAAACTTCTACAAAGCAGTTGACATTTTCTAGTAAATTAATCGACAAATTAAATATCTCTGTGGAATTAGTGCTATGAGTCATTACATGGCAGATCATGTAAAAAAGGGGTAAGCAGTCAATCCTCTGGATGATAAGGCAGTCATATAAAGCTGTAAATGGCTCAAAAGCCATCGCAGCTTCTTGTACAATGTCTTTGTGTTTCATAATTCTTTCACTTTTGGATTGTGTCTCTTTATTATATTTGGGTTTTGCTAGAAAATATTTTATAGCAGCTTATGCTAAGCATCAGACCGTTGGACAGGCTGAAAGGGAAATGAGACTTATTTTTCCTGATAGTTGTCAAGGTGAAGGAAAAACATTCTCAAATCAGGTCCTTTAAATCAAACACAATACTTCATTTTTCACATTCTATGGAGAAGATGTTAGTTTTAGTAGAATGCCGTGTATCCTTTACTTGATTTATTGGCATCTCTTTACAGTAGTATTTCTTGATAGGTTGAGTTATTGAAAGCATTTTGGAGGGAAAGAATGAAAAAGAGATGAAAGGACTCAGCAGAAGCTGCAGGAGGTAACATGGGGTGATCTGAAAGATGAGGTGATATGTAGAAGTATAAAATGTTCAGTAGCCAGTGGTGAAACATTTTAAAGGAGGGGAGTGCACATCAGACAAAGTGGAAAGAGAAAAAAAAGCAGAAAGAAAAGCAGAAAAGCAAGAAGCTGATGGAATTACGAGGAACTATTTTTATTGGGGTGAGAGAAGAAGGGCAGAGAGGAAGCATAGAGAAAATCAGTTGATGGTTTGCTGAATTCTAGGATTTTTACATCTTTGGAATGACATTTGCCATGCTGTCTAGTTTTTCTCTTTTCATCCAACTGATTCCTCCTCCTCCTCTTCCATTTCCACTGTTCTCTGCCTAACAACACATATCTTTAGAAAGCGTTTTACCACATTCTTTCTTGTCTTCTTCACACATCTCTCCTCTGTGTGGTGACATTGACTATCACATTTCTTTCGAAGAGAGAAGCAATTGCCTTTGTAGTCCTACTTGTCCCCTTAATATAGTGAGTGAATTGTCAAGGGCGTGCTCCCTAGGGGAAACCTGAGGAAGATGTCACCGGGAAAAGCGAGGCATACAGCTAAAATCCTGCTCCTGCAATGTGGGCAAGGGTGTTCTCGATGACTCGTCTCCTGGAGCTCCTCTAGAAATTCCCTTGTTGGCTGTGCAGAAACACAATAGCAGCCTTCAAGGAGTGTATCCTCAAAGCACTGCTACTGAGAAGAGGCAGATGGAGGAGACGTGCCGGCTTGATGATGATAGCAGATGTCAACAAGTTAACAATCTGAAAAGGAAACTAGCAGCACAGCAGTGCTTCTTACCCAAATGTATAAAGAGAGAGAGGAGGGAAAAAAAAAAAGAAAAAAGAAAAGCAACATGGAAAAGAAGATACAAATCTGTAGTGCTCATCAGCAAGAACTGTAAAAGACTATCTGATGCTAAATCTGTAAAGTGGTGCTGTTGAGTGGATTTGTCCAAAGAAGTATTTCACTACTAGGCTGTCACAAAGGAAGAGCATTTACTTCAGATGCCATATGCCAACTGTGCAATTAGGCTTCCAGTCATACATGCCGTGTGTATTAAAGTGGGGGGGCAAATCTCAACCATTTGCAATTGCTGTTGTGTAATGCTTGCTTTTACAATCCCGGATATTTGGTTTCCTGTGCTGTTGTGAGACTTCTGTTGTTTGGGATAACATACTTATCTTTTATTTCTCCAGGGTTTTAATCTTAGGGATATTTGTTTTCTGTGCTGTTTTTTTTTTTTATTCCCTTAAGGAAAAACTAAATTGTCAACCTTTTTCATATTATAGAGCAATTCCCTTTTAAACAGATTAAACCAAACATACATCTTCTGTCTGAGAAAAACCCACACACCTTATTATATGAGGGACAGCTTAGTACTTTGTACTAGTGAACAACCTCAGAAAGCATACGCACAGTAGTGAAAAGTCTCAGGCAGCTTTAACAAGAATTTCTTATTTTGTGAATTTCTGCTGGTTTTCCTAGGCCAAATTTTTATACCAACAGCCATTGCAAGACACTGAGTGTCGGTGATGGGCAGACATGGACTTTGGGTACCTTCTCTTAAAGGAAAAAGGATAAGAGAAGCTGTACACAGCTAAGTCCCCAGAGCCACTGTGGCACCCCCTGCCTTGCACACACATTGTGAAGCCTTTCAGCCTGTTCCCAGCCCTTTTGCGTGGGACCATGATGTTCTGTGGAACACTGTATGGCCCAGTGTCACTGAACACTTAAGACAGATTTGGAGTAGGTTTTCCAAGCATGATATGGAAATTTAAAATAAAACAGGTGTATCAACATAAGCAATTTGTGAAGGCATCCTGGCCTTTGAAGCCATGTATGGGCCTAAGGTGAGATAGTGCAACCTGGAACAGATACAGATACAAGACTTGTAAGGGTGTGATATAGTTATATGATAATAGTTAGCTGATTACAGTTACTTCAGCCCTGCTGATGGTGCTGACTGTAGTAGGTGATGCAGTTATTGCAGTTGAGACATGCCTAATAAAACTAAGGAAAATACAGATATTTAACCCAATTGCATGCTTTAGCTACTGTTGTTATTTAAATAAAAACCTCAGAGCTTGCTGCTAAAAGTTTGCTTTGGTGTACAAAATTATTGAGAAAAAAAAAAAAGTAGTGCAAAAATCTGAAGTTTGGAAATCAGATTTATTAAAGCAATTTTCATTTCATTTTATGTCTGTATGATTCAGCTAAGCTCTTCTCTGGAGCTGTTATGTTTAGTTGAGGTTGTGGGTCAGTCATGCTGCAAGTAATCTCTTTTATGAGTAGACTTAAGGCATGTTTGTTTTTTGTGTATTGATTTAGAAAAAGAAAGTTAGTTCCTAACCTGAATCAGAACAAGTAGTTGTTCTTGTAATAGTTACGGCATATTTTGTCTTGTATATGAAGAGATAAATGCATAATGTTATTTGTCACGATGTACTGCAGGAAAAAAAAGTGCTTGTTGTTTGAACCTTGTGAGCTTCCTCACAATTCCTTCCCAATTTTCAGCAGAAGATATCCACAATAGCAAGCCCCAAACCCCAAATCTCCAACAGCCTAATAAGGCAATCCTGTGCACAGTAAGAAAAGAAATTATTTGTGGTTTTTGTAAAACAAAAACATCAGTATTCCCATCTGATGTTTCAAATGCAAGGAAGTGGTTGTAGAAGATGTCCTCTCCTGGGCTGTTGACTTTCTATCTTTCCTGCAAAGACTCATAAAGAGCAGGGCACGCCAGAGCCGGGACGCCACGCTGCTGATGCATCTCATAGGCGTCTCTGCTCCCATCACTGTGCCCCTCACCAGGAGCAAACTAACTCTGGTACCTCTGATAAAGGTTGGCGCGCAGCACACACTGCACCTTCCTCACCCTGCAGCTACAGCTGAGCACTCTGTGCAGAGGACAAAACACGTTTAAGGGCTATGATGCTCTTCATTTCTCTGAAATGGTAAAATCTTGCTTTGGTGCAGAAAGGAGCATTAAAGCACAGCAGGAAAATTGATTTTTTCATGTAGATGTTGAACTCCTTTTGCTGAAGAGGTAGCACCAGCATTATGCCAGGCCATCTATCTGTTTTGTCACAAATCTTCAGACATGATGGAACACTGGAGAAAAACAGGACTGTACTGATATAAGTTGATAAAGGTTTTTTTTTAGAAGAGGAAAACTTTCCCCAACATAACTACAGGTTGCAGATGATGTTGTTCATATATGACATGTAGAACATTGGTCCTACTTGCCCAAAATCCTTGTAAGAAACTGATCTCTGGATTTTCATAGTTCATGTGAGATCAACCAGATGTTCAGGTGTTGAAAGAGGTTACAAGTATACTTTTACACATACTAAAGATTCTTCAAAAGCTTCCCTTTTTCTGGCACCTTATGAACCACTCACCCAACCAGATCCAAGAATTTCCAGCATGGTAAAATCCAGGATGCCTCCATATATAAGACAAAATTATTTTTTGTCTAATCAATACAATATTTGTATATGAAAAAAAGAATTTTTTACTGATGAAAAAACATTCTGAGTGTGGGAAGTAATTTCAGGCCATTTTGGAAATAGGACATGCAAAATAAGGTGTGTGTGCCCACTGAGAAGTCTGTAGTTGTTTTCTGCTTGAGTCTATAAATTTCTCCACATTGATCAAGCTCAGCTGTATTACACTGCTCGTATCACCTCAGACTGAGTGAGGTATGATGAGATCCCAGAATCTCAGGGCAACGAAGCTGGTGAGGGGTCTGGAGCACAAGTCTTATGAGGAGAGGCTGAGGGAGCTGGGGTTGTTCAGTCT
>JAOTQQ010000001.1:149901193-149953000 GCA_026546715.1 Gallinago undulata | reverse complement strand
AATATTTCTTTACTGAAAGGGTTGTCAGACATTGGAATGGGCTGCCCAGGGAGGTGTTTGAGGCACCATCCCTGGAGGTATTAAAGAGATGAGTTGACATAGTGCTTGGGGATATGGATTAGTAGTGGATTGGTATTGGTTTTGGGTGTGGTGTGTGGTTTGTGTTCTTTTTGTTTGTTTGTGGGGTTTTTTATTGTTTGGTGGTTGTTTTTTTTTTTGCTTGGACTAGATGATCTTGAAAGATCCCTTCCAACCTAGGTGATTCTGTGATTCTGTGAATCACAGAATATTCATGGTCGGAAGGGACCTTTGAGATAGTCCATCCCATTTTTGGCAAGCACTGCATTTTGTTTGCCCATTTTGTGGTACTGTTTATTTTATTTCCTGATCCTTTTTTCCCTCCACTACTTAGTGAATTTTCCTTTTCCTTACCTGAAGCTGCTACATCCTATATATTACTTCCTTAAGTCACATCTGCTTCCCCCCACCCACTATGTCCCCTGAAACTTTGAGCTCTTCTGTACAAATCTTCCCCTCCCCCTTCTCTTATTTGCCACTTCTGAACATTATTTTAGATCGCCTGTTCCCATCCACCATGGAATGGGTTCTGCCAGCAGAAAGTCACAGCAGCTTTACTGAACCTGCTCAGGTTGCCTGAGACAATTGCTTGATAACATATTGCCACTTTCTGATGGGTAATGCTTTCAGATGTTAAGCCTGGGTCAGCTTTGGGGCAGAAACATCCTTCCTAAAGGCACACTCCCTTCTGTTTACCACTATCATCTCTTTCCCAGGTACCGGTGAACCTGCTTACTTTTACCATAGTCTCAGCGCAATTTGGCGCTGTATTCCTTACAAATTAACAAAAAAAATAAAATTAGAAATTACTTCATTTATTTGTTTTCATTTAGAAGATAAAAATTCAGCAGCATGCACAGAAAAATCATTTATGTTGTAGAGTTATAGACAGGAAAATACAATGAAGTACATCTTATTATGTTCAGTGTTTATTTTTACATTGAAACCTATTGCTGTTTCTTCCTGATATTTTTGGCAATAATAGAGTAAAAATGTTTTATTACGCAAATTATATAGTTCTAGTACAGTGTTTTAAAAAGAAAATTACCTGTATAAAAGAGACTTTCAGTCAGCCTATACAGGCAGCTGGAAATTGGTTGGAATGCCTGCAGCTAATGGTCACAGCAATTTGCATGGCAGCAGGTTTAATGTAAGACTAGGCACTGTTTACTTTAGTTACGTTTTTATAAATGTTGGACAAGAAGAATGAAGAAACGCTACAGCAAATGGTGAATAAAGTCAAAAGCTAAATTCTTAAGGCATGGATTTTTGGTATTCTAGTCAGTTATCTAACAAGGCTATATGTTTTAATGAGATGTGGCACTTCAATTCCTTTCAAAAACAAAAAACCCCACCATACGCTGGTCTTTTATTGGTCTTCAAGTAATAACAACTATGAGTAATAAGTTAATATTCGTATTGACATTGATGGGGGGAAAGTTGGTGAAGAAATATTAAGACTGTAGACAAATAAATGTCTTGTATAATTATTTTATTTTTGGAATCTTGCATTGTAATAAGTAGGTTAAGCTTTTCAATGCTAATAGCTAATATAAACTCCATCATAAAGCTTCCTTCATCTGAAGTCAGCAGACGATGAAATTTACTCTCCCTGTTTAGTGAGGAGGAGAGGAAGCCGCTTGCAATAAAATGTCTGAGGTGAACTTGTTTCTTTTTACTCATAAAGTGTAGCTCTTGCACAAATGTTTGAGAAGGTGCATAATGTTATAGTCATCCTGTATTTAATTGTTTCTGTATGTCATGGAATTTAAAGAGAATTTGAGGATGTGTTTGGCAGTAGCTTTCCCTCTATAATCAGGTTGCTATGGCAAACCTATTACTCTAGACAAAGAAAGAGTATGTTTAGTATAGTGCTGGTGCCTTTTCAGTATAATGTCAGCTTCAAATTACTTTTGAATGATTGGATTTGTATGGTAAGTATTTTATCACAATAACTAAGAGAAGAAAGTCACAGAATATGATGTGGCTTCTGTTAACTTCAGTAGCAGATGCATCTGACTAAGTAGGATGGCTGAAGCAAGTTTACTCTGCAAATAGCTTATGCTGGTTTTCCCAGGGAAGTAACCTGAAATTTTTTGCTCCAGAATGCTATTAATTTTTGTGTTTATGATATGGTGGTAAACTGAGCCTTTTATGTTTGTAATATCCAATGTAGTTAGCTGTTCAGAAGCAAAAGGGCTTTAACTCTGTTAAATTATCTCCACAAAGAAAGCCTACCTTACATAATCTAACCAAAATCTCAGTACTTTTGGAGGTAAAATATGCTTTTTAAGCCAGTGAAAAGTTGCAAGTATTTAGTGCTACCACTACATTTGCTTTTTGTGTTCCTTGTGCTGATTTTGTCTACTTTTGTAAAAGAACTAATGAACTGATAATGTGACTATCAATTTCAGCAGCAGTGCAGTATTACTATAACTGTATCTTTGAATATTTAAAAGTAAAGAAATAGCTCAGAGAAATAGTTTTCCAGAACACTTACTCACTGAGGTTTCTGTCCATTTTGAAGACACTTTCAATTCTGCTGATGTCCTCAGTCAGATGATTAAATCATACTCTGAGCTTAGGTGGGAGGCAGACAAAATATATTTGAAGCAATGATATAAATGAGGAATTTGGGCTTTTTGAATATATGTGTTGGTGTTTTATTCATCAGATAAAATGAGAAGATTGAGACAGAAGGGCCTAAATCCCCTCTGGACTTTATTTTGAGAAGACATCCTGAGCTTGTATCTCTTGCATGACAAAAATGGGCCTTTCTGCCCATTCGGATATTCCCTTATTTATTTATTTATTTATTCTGGTGAAACTCTTGCACATTACTTAAATGAATAAATATTAATTGCAGCAGGGACAGAGAGGTACCTCTCCCCATTCCGGTGCAAGTGGCCAGCCACTGGGCTCTCAGGTCATTCTGACTTATTAAATTAAGCATTACACAAGGTAATGCTTAATTACAGAACATACAGGAGCCTCATTACAGAACCTTCCTTTGCTCGTCCCTCTGGAGGATTTTCCATCTCTGCTGACTCCTCTTTTCAAAGCAACTTCCTTAAACTGATTTTATTGTCCTTCAGGAATTCTCCTTCTTATAGCGTTAGCTGGCCAGGATACCACTGTTAAAGATGGTTCTTTTGTTTATTTTATAGAGTCTTAACAACGGATGGGTCCTGATCATCAGGTACCTGTCTGCCTACGGGTGACTGTACATTGGGACAGTGATGTGACATTTTTGTAAAAGTAGCCAGGTTGGATGCATGGAAAAAAAGCCCTGAGTAGTGACAAATTGGACTCATCAAAAGTATCTGCCTATTTAAGTACTAATAATTTACTTTGTTCCAGTTGGTAATGTACCTGTCCTTCGCAAATAATTATAGATTAGAGAATGCAGACAAATAACATCAATCATTCTGTAGACAATCGTATCTTAAATGTTGATATGATTACCAAATACGACTGTATTCATGATATGGTAGATGTATTTCCTAGAATAAGCTTTTTTCTGGAATCAATATCCTCATGTAATTTTCCATGCAACCAAGTTTTAAAACTATGTATATTATAAAGATATCATGAAATATTTGCTGTTAATTCTCTCAAGCAGCATGTCTTTTTTAAGATTCTTGCCCTTTAAGTTGATCATAAAATTACTGCCTAAACTGAATCCAGGCACATGGAATGTCATCTTGAAACTGCAATGTACATTGATGGTTGGGAAGATGAAGAGTATGGCAACTGTAAAATGAGTTGGGAATTTTTCTATAAGTAGTAAGATTCCTCCTACTCCAGCTTAATTAGGCAGGGGTTATTTTGAAAGCCTAATGCAACTAATTTATGATAGAAGTTGAAAAATAAATAGATTAATGACGATGACTTTATGTTGGTTTAAAAGGTTTATTGTCAGAAAACCTACAGTTAGAAAAGTTCCACTAAGGTTCTCCTTAACAGTCCTTTCCCGCTCCATATAATATTTCAGTAAAAGCTGGAAAAATATTGTGCATGATGAATGGTTTGGTTACATAATGAAAGGCTGCACTTGGAGGATTTTTTTGCTTTATAGCTATAGTTGCTCCTACTGTGAATTTGGGTTCTGCAGTCAGTAGAGCAGTGTCCAGGCCCAGGCTGAGTCTCACTGCTGCTGTGATTAAATTAGTTGGAGAGGAACAGGCTTTTCTGCATCCTGATGCATGTCTGTGGACATGCAATATATTTTCCCAAGCCCATCAAATTTATTGCTTTGATCCAGTTTGTGTCATTTTTACAGCATTTTTTCAGTATTATTTCATTAAAACAATTTAAGAAATACAAAGGAAATAATAAGAATAAGAAATGTAGGAAATAAGAAAACCAAATTTGCTCTGAACTGAGCTGGTCTCATATGTACAATGTAAGACTATCCTTGATATTTTTTTTTTTTTTTTTTTCCACATCTGACCATTTAAAACTCATGGCTCTGGGGGCTTTTGAATGGAAGATTCGTGGGAGTTTCCCTGACTCTGTTCCCTCTTTATGCTCTGGGGAGGTTTGTGAACAGGTTGATGGAAAGGGAGACTGACAGAGGCTGTGCTTTCAACTTCTATTTCCTCAGGTCTAGACAAGAAAAATTATAGGGGTTTTTGCTTTCCAAATGCCTGACAGAATATTTGAAGAGTTGTGTTTCTACATGAATAGATAGTATCTTAGATAGCTCTGTGCATAGAGTATTTAATTTTAATCACATTCATTTTGGAGTTTCTAGAGATATGGGCTAAATACTTTATATCAGAGAGGTTAATTACGCAGTTCAACATGTGCCACTTCTCTGTTATTCAAAGTTGAGATATGAAAAACATACAGTGCCAATGATTACTTGTTGCTGTTTCCACCAAGACATAACAGCAATATACTTTGCTTCGGGTTGCCATGGAGCAGAAATAGTTTTGTGCACTTTTTTCAATAATGTTTATGTGCATACTTTAATTAATGCAGAGTGACTTGTAGTTTGTCTTTGGCGAGCAGTGTATAGAATAAATTTGGGGTTTTATTTCCCTTATTTTACCTGACTGAAATCATGACATGAAAACAATTGTTTATTCTTACAGGGAGATGTGAATGTGGCCAATGCACTTGCTTTCCTCCAGGAGACAACAGAGTTTACGGCAAAAAATGTGAATGTGACGACCGGCAGTGTGAAAATGCAGATGGCGATGTCTGTGGGGGTATACTTTCATTTAACATAATTAATTTAAATCCTGACAATTTACATCTTTCTATTTCCCCCTGGTTTTATTACATACTGTCACTATAGACTATTAACATTATTGATTAATTATAATACATTATTGATTTTAGTAAGAAACAAGCTATATAAATATTGAATAAGTTAGTGAATATTTATTTTAAAACTTCAGAAACACTAAAAGCGAAGTCGGTTAGATACAATTAACAGGAATAAATGCGAGTGCTGTAGCATATCTCAAATTCCATCAGTGTTCATTAAAGAAGAATACAGATCCTTATCAAAATCCTAAAAAAATTAGGTAAGTACTTTGTGTTTAGTACAGCTGATGTTTTACTGAGAATGTTGTATTTTATCTAAAGTTAATAATGACCAGCAACACTTCTGAGTATTTCATATTTGTTGACAGTGATATATCTGTTTTCTAAAAAAGTAATAAAAATATATTATGAAGGAATCCAAAATGCTTGAGATATATTATAGTAATTGTACATGCAGATAGTTCATTTTAATGTTGATAACAAGAACCTCACTTGTTGATTTTTCAGGAAAGTATGTTGGTGTTAAGCAATATTTCAAGTTAGTTTTAGATATGTAGATGCATACATACTATATGATATCTTAAAAACAAGTGAGTAGTGTTTGTTCTAAATGATCTTATTTTTAGATTTTTTTTTGCTTTAGTTGTAAAATTACTCTTTGATTCTTAATATTAACAAGGTAGTTGGTATGAACAATTACACTTTTTATTATATTCATTAATTCTGGGCAAGAAAAAAATTTATTGCTTAGTAATCTTTATGTACATAAAAACTTCTGGCTACAGGAAATATTTCTTCAAGGTATCTGCCATGCAGAAGGTAGGCATATATGGAAAATTATAGTTCAAATGTCTGACCAGCCATAACAACAGTTTAACACATTTACTTTAGTTGAAAAATATGCATGTATAGATAAACAATAGATAAACAATAATTTGAAATTTAATTTTTTTAAAGGACATGAAATCAGATAAAAGCACTGCAAATCTGGTTGATATTTGCTAAAAATTAAGTAGTTGGGTACCAAAATACATCACCTTTCATGGTTAAAATTATCTCTCCCATTTGTGTAATTCACAATTTGTACTCTTTCATGACAATTCTTTAATGTTAATAGTGCTGATTATATTGTACATTTTGGAAATTATAGACAAAAAAAATCAATTCTTTATTAGGAAAGCTACAGTGATAATTTTAATTTTTTTTTTTTTTTTTTTTTTTTTGCTGGCTAGGGCACCTCACACATAAATAAATAATCACCTCAACACTTGAGCGACCATACAAGCTTTTATTGTGCAGGAGACACTCTAGATCACACTATTACCTGAATAAACTGTCCTCTTTAGCCTTAATAGCTTTGTCCAAAGAGAATAGCAGAAATTACTTCATTATTTTAAAGCTATATACGTCAAGCTTATTTTCCAAATTTTGAAAAATCAAAGGAAAGCCAGCTCATGAACTCATGAATCAGTTGCACTCTCAAACAACCTCAACTTCTCCACCTTCTTGCAAGACAATAGTTTAGTTATTAATGATTCACTGCAGATGAAAGGAATTATATGAGAAAATGCAATTCAAATGAATTTGAAATTCCACTGCACAGCATCTGTTGACAGTTCAGAAGGCCCACCTCATGATTTTTTGCTGTTCCAGGGCACTGAGCTTATTCCTAATCCTTTCCCTAAAATAGTAGCGTAAGTGCCAGATCATGAATGCTGTTTTCCTGGGCTTTCTTGTAAGTAAAGTGAGGAAGCCCAGCACAAGGTGATGATTAAATCCACCAGGATCTGAGCTGGCCTCTGAAGTGCCTCAAGGGAGTCTGGAGCATCTTTGCTCACTCACAGCTGTCTAAACCTGATGAGGTGAAGCTGGTCTCTAGAGTTTTAGTCTTCCCAATTAGAACTCCTGCCACCACTAATCCTGTTCTCTAAAAACTTGAATTTCTATAGTAAATCTGCTGGGAGTCCAGTGGTTACTAATAGGCAGATTATTTTTTCATATTCTTGATATTTTAATTCTTGTTTGCTTTATTATATTTCTAAATAGAATTTGAGATATTTTAGATTATTCTAGATTTGGTTGTAATTTACTCCTTGAAGCACGTTCATATATTATTATTATTGCTAATTCCATCTGCTCTTGTCCTTTTACAGCCGTGAATCAGTTTCCCCTTCCTCTCTCTCTGTTCTCATGCCACACAGGTGTTTGTTTCCACTTGAATGGTTCTTCCTTGTGAAGTGCTCTGAGATTCAAATTAACAAACATAGATGTCTTACTAATTTCTCAGTTCTCTTCCACACACAGCTTTTACTTCTCTTGGCTGCTGGAGCTCTGGAGTGGCTTCTTCCCACATTTACCCTCTCTCTCCCTCTCTCCTTCCTTTTTTTTTCTTTTTTCTTTTTTTTTTTCCTTTTATTTTTTTCCCCCCTTCTTTGTCTTCTTTTTCACTGCTGGCAGATCCCAGAACTTTATTTTCTTTGGTCATCCAGTGTCCATCTCATCTTCTGATCCACCTGCCTTAAGAAGTTATCCCCCACCCCAATAACTTAAGGCAGCACCTATTTAGATATAAGTACTAAATACAGGAACGTTTAACTTCCAAGAGTCCCTATCAATTGCAGCTTTCTGCTTACTTACCATTTAGCAACTAAATTCACCTCATCATCATGAGCTCACCTCCCAGCTCAAAAAATGAACCATTTTCCCCTTCTGCATTTTCTGTGACTTCATCTTTCACTGTGGCTTCCATCAACACTTTCATTAAAATGTCTCTTCCAACAGTTTCTGACCAAATGTAGGAATTTCTGTCAGAGTTATCCTTTTCAGATCCTCAGTAGCCTCGGGTGTTACCAACAGCTTCAGCCCTACTCTTTAGTAATAGTCAGATGGTTTGCTTGGTTACCGCATTCTATCCTTTGAATGTTTCCTATGATATACAGTATTTCTCACATTTCCCTCTCTAGGAGATTCTAACAATTTTACCATTGATTTTTTCACCCTTTCACAACTTGTCTGTTCATAGAACTTCTCTCATTAATTTTGTGCTAGTCGCATCCATGTCTCTTTTCCTTTTGGGTTTGTCCATGCTTCCATCTCAGCCTCTTGGCACCTCTTGCTGAACTGCTTATCCCTTCCTCTTTCCTTCTCCTCTTTTCATTACTATTTTTCTAGCACTGTTGCTACCTCGGCAATCTCTGTCGGGACATAAGCCCTTACCAGTAATTCTGGCATCAGAGAATTGTAAGCTGGACTCTGTGAATGTGCAGGGTCTGACAGTGAGCACTGAGTGCCTGTAAAGCACCAGGAAGGAATACCAGTGTGTTCAGATTTAATGTGAACTGAAATAAGGAATACGAATGACAACCTAAATTATTTGAATAAGAATTGTTACTGGCCTCCTCTGGCCAGCAGAGATTGATTAATAGCTTGCTTTCCAGGCCATCTGTCCATGCAATGCTAGAAAGACATGAGGTGAAAGATATGATAAATTAGAGTACAATTGAATGAGACCCTATTACTGTGTTTCTGCATGATTGTAGTGAGTCATTCACTGAAAAATTTAGCTGTCCATCATTGCAGTACCAGGAATAAAGACATTACGTCTCCACAAAGACAGAGGCTGCAGGAGGACACGGCATAGATTCCACAGCACTCTAGTAGTAGAAATGGATTCATAGAATCATAGAGTGGTTTGGGTTGGAAGGGTCCTTTAAAGATCATCTAGTCCAAATCCCTTGCTATTAGCAGGGACATCTTTCACTAGACCAGGTTGCTCGAAGTCCCATCCAACCAGACCTTGAACACTTCCAATGACAAGGCCTCCACAACTTCTCTGGGCAGCCTGTTCCAGTGTCTCAACACCGTCAGAATAAACAATTTCTCCCTAATGATGTCCAATCTAAACCTACCCTCTTTCAGTTTAAAACCATTCTCTTACAAGCCCCCTTTAAGCATTGAAAGATAGCAATAAGGCCTCCCTGAAGCCTTCTCTTCTCCAGGCTGAACAACTCCAATTCCCTCAGCCTTTCTTCACAGGACAGGTGTTCCAGCCCCCTGAACATTTTGGTGGCCCCTCTCTGGGCCCACTCTAATAGACCTATGTCTTTCTTGTACTGGAGACCCCAGAACTGGATGCTTTACTCTAGGTTGGGTCTCATGAGAGCAGAGTAGAGGCACAGAATCACCTCCCTCAACCTGCTTGCCTGATCCTTCCTTTGTCTTCCCCTTCCTTGCCTGTGCCTCTGCATAGAAACATAATATGCTCTGGCTGGAGGAGGTGCCTCATTCAGCCTTTTTGAGATTGGTATGTTTTACCTGAAGGCCCATTCCCTACAGATCAATTTTTTTCAATGTTATAAGAGTTGTCCAGGGTGTTTTGCTGTGTTGATCCACAGTAATATTTAACATCATGTGTTTTTTGGCTTTACTTGGTTCTTTGATTCTGTCATGTGCAAGTTATTTTGGTGCACACACAAGATCAGAGAATCACAGGTCTGACAGCCCAAGTTCTTTCTTTGCACAGCTATGTCACTGATATACACCGGGCTTGATATTTACTTATGTTATATCCTGGTGAGAGGTACTTCTCTCTCTCCTCTGAGTTTATGGCTGTGCTGCTCGCTGCAGATGTGTCCTGAGCTTTCAAGTGTTGTTTGTTCCCCTGCTGTGGCCAGTCAGTTGATGTCATCATTGACTTCTCCACCTCACTAGGTTAACTCTATGTCATAATGTTCTGCACTATTTCAGCACTGAGAGCAGGCAGACAACAAGAACTCAGGACAACACTTACTGAATCAATTTCAAATTGATCTTAATGCTCTTAACCCAAATAATTTTGATTTCTTCTCTGGACCAGTATTGGCCTAGCTTTGAGTTCTTGTCACAGCAAAGTAGCAATCATTGAAGAAATAAAACAGAATCCCTTTTGGGTCCTCTGCATGCTTCTGGTTGGTGCAGGATTAGGCTGCTTAAAAACCCTGCAAGGTAAACAAACCCAACAAAATAGTAAAAAAAGGTTGTTGAATTTCTACAAAAATTCTTCACTAGGGCTTCATAACAAGTAACTCATAGCAAGGCCCTCTCATATTTCTAGGGATGCTCACATTTTATTTTATGTCCATATTTGAGATTGTGCTTCATATTGTGGGCCACCAATTATGTAATTGGCTTTGATAAAACCTTCTAATATGCGCTCGTGAATGTTTGCACTGTCCTCAACACTAAGAAACTACTAAGACTTGGGTTACCTCAGTAAGCAAGTTCTTTGACTGGTGACAGAATACTTTGAGAAGTCTAATTTGTTCATTTTCAAGTGAGAAAATTCACTTTGATGACTTTTAACTGTTTTGGCCACAGCACATCAAAATATAATGCTAACACTGTGGGAAATCCAGTTGTGTAATGGCATGTCGCATCCTGTCACATCAAAGACTAAATGCAAAGACTATACTTTTGTTTGTTTATACGAATGCCTTTTAGTAAAAGGCATTAGTTCTCATTAGTTTGAGATTCTAGTTGTAGTGTTGAGGCTTGTAAAAGCTGGAGCAGATATTTTATTTTTGGAGGAAATGCTGAGGTAATTAATATTTCCCTGCTTACTCGTGTTTGTCTTCACTTCTAACTTTAGGAAACCAGTGCAGCAAAACTCTACATGAGAATTTATGGGAGGGGAAGTTGATTATTTTTTTTTTATAAAATCCCAAAATAAATTAATTTTCACCACTTGGACACATTCTTTTTGTTTCATCTTGACTGACAACAACAAACTGGTTTTTATCCACATCTTTTATATCATTTAGGACCCAACAGTTAGGATGGTCCTTTTGACTCATGATTTTGGCTACTTTCATCTCTAATTTTCAGGCAAGTCTGGTGCCTGTTATCTGTGCTTCCTCATTTTTGACAATGATGTTTTTCTTGGGCTCACGAGGAAAGGAATGACACAATCTATGTCCCATGACTGGGTTGAGATCCTTTGTTGTTGGACACACAGTCTTCTGCTGACAGATCATCATGAAAGGCATCACACCATTGTTATGTGAGACTGCAGACATTCTGGTTTTTGACAAAATAATACATTAATCAGTTTTACTGCTGCAAGTGGGTTGTTGATTATCAATACAGGACATGATTTTAAGCTCATTCTTGTGTTCCCTCTGGTGCTTACCTACACATTTCCTTTCATATGCCATTCACACCAGTCTTAAGTTTTCCAGTATAAATCTCTATGTGTTGGCAGAGAACAAGGGAAAAGCTGTGGTTTTTAAGGTGTAAATATACTTAAAGCCACAATTCCCAGCTGTCCAGTGTTTTAAACTTTTGCAACAGAGACAGAAGCTTTCACACCACATTCTTAAAATTAGTCAAGTATTCTAGGATTGCATAGTTGTCACCAGCATGTACAGTGGAACTGCTCCCTCTCAAAAGTTTGGTATAAATTGCCCCTAATTGCCACAGTCCTTTGAATATAAAATTTTCATTTCTATCCAGCCAGGCAAAGTCATTTGATTCAGAGGAAGTACTGCCTTTCTTTCTTTTTTTTTTTCTTTTTTTTTTTTGAATATAACTAGGCATTACTATATGATAAAGAGATATAACAGAAACTGGATTCTTTTATTCTTTTCTATGAAAGTTCTAGGTCCATACCACAGAAATCATGAATTACTTTCATTTTTGTCATCTGTTCATTGAAGCAGAAGTGTGATACTTTCAGATAGCATGTTCTTAAGAGGACCAATAAGAGCATAAAAATGAGCAAGTCATGATTAATAATATGCTTCATTAAGTAAAGCTAAGTATTAATACTATGGTGCAGTTCCTGTCAGACATTTTTCTCATTTCTTGCACTAATGTTGCTTCACAGAAACAGAAATATCTAGGACATTTATGGAACTCTCTTTTATACCTAAAATGCAAATTAGGAGAGAAAAATAATACCAACCTATCTCCCAGCTGAAGACAGCTTTTTGCACTGACTGGTCTGAAATTTGAGACATATTATATTCAAGTCCTGATGCTACCATGGCTCCTCAGACTACATGGGACATCATTTCAAAGTCTTAGGCACCTTATATGATTTCTGATGGCCAAGGCTACCCTTGCCTGAACCCATCTTGGCTCTACAAGGACACAGGGATGCCTGTGTAGCTGCCTCATGAGTCCTTGATATCTTAGGATATGTCAAATGGCACTAGGCATCTGAATCAAACCTGTAATTTCTCTGTGATTATGTTATGTTAAAATAATAGTTTGTTCCCTACCCAGTAGGGTTTTTCATCTGTTCTATTGAAAAGCTTTCAGAGCAGGGACCCTGTTCCTTTGACTGGGGGATCTGAAACGTATAATTGTTACAGAATTCACTAGCCATTTTTATAATATTAATAGAGAATTTTGATTATGGTATTTGTCATTGAAAAATGCCATTGATTCTCCTGGGGCGAAAAAGTTCAGACACATGCTTACTGGGTAAAACTAGTGCCAAAAAAAGTCAAAATGACTGTATTAGGTAGTGGAAAAGTCTGAGTCTATTTGGCATAAAGCTAGGGTTTTATTCTGAAAAAAGTTAAGTAGAGAGTTAATCATACTTGCATTTAACTACTTCACCCTAACTCTGACGCACATCCAGGGGTGGCAACAGATAAATTCAAAAGGATCAGCAGGTATTGAATTTGATACAAGAGTGACTGATGTAGCCAGTACAGCTATTAATGTGCATGGTACACTCTGTATTAAATTAATTTGGTTTTGCGTAGCTAATTTTACTTTCCTAATTTTTCTTTGAAATTCTGTTCTGGTCACCCAGACTTTTGTGCAGGTTTATACAGGTGTACAGAGAATGTGGTTTGTTCAGCTTTTCAGATAGCACAGAATGTGATTTAGGTTTGAAAAAGATTTATAATTTAATCTTTCCATTGCAATGAGCAGTAAAGGAGTTGCTAATATATCAACATTTAAGTTGATTAATAGGCATTAATTTGCAAAAAACCCAAAGGGGCTTCTATGTTAAGCCTTGCACATAAATAAGCTATAAATAGCCATTACACTGTACCCAAGCTTCCCCTATGTTGAAGTCTGTGTACTCTATGCAACTAAATCCTGTCTCTGAGACAGGCATCCAGCCACACTCTGGAGAGTCTAAGACATGCACTGCCCATGCCAACATCACTAGAAAGTTTGTTCCAACAGTCATAATCTTTGTTTGAAATGCTGTTTTGTTTCTCAAATGAATTTGTCAGTATCAGCTTTTCTCTCTGGTTCTTACTTTGTCTTTCTCTGGTTATTTGAGAATCCCCATTCTAGTATCTTCAAAGAAGGTAGATCAAATCATGCTGAGACACAATCTTTTTTTTTTTTTTTTCTTTTTTCTTCTTTCTTCCAATAGGCTAAGCAGATACAGATCTTTGAAGTTCTTTCAGCAGGCCGTTTTCTCTGTCCTTTGAATTCTTTCTTTGGAACTTTTTGGGGCTCCTCCAAGTTTTTCAAAATCTGTTCAAGCATGGGAATCACAGTGAGTTGCAGAGCTTTAATGTCCATCTCATCAATGCCCTAAATGTTCCTACTCACTTCTCTCCTGTTACATGCATATGAGGACGGCATTAGCCCTTTTCACTGCAGTGTTTCCCTTGAAGTTTTTACTGAGCTGCCTGCCTCTTGTGTTCCTCAAACTGGAGTGAAAGTCCACCTTTTTTAGACTTGGGCAATTTTAAGTAGGCTATGATGGAAATATAATACACAATCAGTATTTTGCTTCACTTTATGTTAGGCTTCTCAAACTGCATTTGTCACAACTGTTCCAGTTCTAGTATTGAACAAAAATAAAAAACAGTATTCTGGTAATGTTTTGACCAACTCTTTTAGCATATTTAGGCAGGTTAATGAAGTCTGCTCACTTAGAAATATTTCTCCCAGACAGATGTTGTTTAATATTCTCTTACATTAATAATATAATAGAAAGTTCTTCATCATAGTCCTGTAATAAAATCAAGAAAGTCCTGTTTCTATTTAAATACAGAGAGAAATATTTGTTTCATTTACTGAATTGTTCTAAATTGGGGACACTGCATTATACTGAGACTTTTCATATTCCCAGTACACTTTTAAAACTACAAGCTACAGATTTTTGGGTTGTATGATTTGTTTGGTTGGTTGGGCTTTTTTTGTTGTTTTTTCCCTTCCTCTTATTTCTGTTTTATTCACAACAAAATTTCTCATTTATACTAGTTGCTATCTATTTCATCCTTCTTTCTTTGGCTATACAGCCTTCTCATTCCTAACCCGTAGCATCTCTCTGTCATTAGACCTGGGTGGACTTCTCTCTTACTGTGGAAAAATATTGTTAGGCTTTTAGTTAAATTCTTATATTATTATATAATAATTCTATTATTATAGCTGAAGATTGGTTTCCCCCATTTCTGTTTAATATTGACTTTATTATATATTTACTGTATTATATTAGTTTGAGAAACTTGTTCTCCTGGGGTGCCAAATTTTGTTTGGGGATGGTCTCAATTTGCCCTTTGTGAACATCATCTGGTAATAATCAATCTATAAATAAGAACCAGCTTTCTCTGCAATGATTTCTTCACCTTTTTCATCATGCTGACATTCCCATGTAGTGGTGCCTCTTATACTGGAAAATTATCATGCATTTTTTGGGAAAACTCTGGCAACAGTTGCATGAGTAGTCCGAAACTGAAGTTGCCCACAACCACAGTTTTATTTCCAGGCGTGGTAAGAAATAATTCCTCCTGGGGTTCAGTGTGATTTTGTTTGACTTGTGTTATAATGGGCCTCTACTGGTCATCTGTCACAGCTTGCTTTGTTGTTGCATTTATATTTCACATTTAAATTTATGGTTATTTGATTTATTGATAATTCCAAACAAAGTGACACTATTTTTAACATTATCTTTTTCTCTCCTTTGCCTCCCCTCCATCACAGTCTTTCTTCTTGATTGGAGATTAATATTTAAAACATACTGTTAAATATTTAAATGTTCATTAACACAGATTTTTATGAATGAAGATCTGTAGTCTCAGAGCCATTGCAATATGCAATTTGTTTGTGATTTTAATTGTTTTGTGTTGAATCTGAATTGATGATAGACCAATACTTTCCAGTAAATCTGCTTAATCTGAATAGAAAAATCAGTAGTTTATCATGTTAGCCAATTTGGTTTGGCTGGAAGTCTTCAATTAGAATTTTTTCTTTTCCCCTTTGCTCTATGATTGCTTTGTTCTTGAATTTTATACTCTGCTATGAAGGGAATTATATTCATAGCTAAAAGGACCTATGAGCAAGAGCAGCACCTTTTCGTTGCTGGTCTTACTCATAATTTTGAGAGGTTGGGATGCATTGGAATGAAACTGGGCCACTTTGAATGTAATTTGAATATTACATTCAACTGAAATAAGTTATAATGTTTTGGCCCTTCCTTCTAGTCAGCTTGTTTGGACATCTTCAGGCAAAAGCAAAGAGCCTCTACGATGACGATATACAGCTAAACAATGTAAAGCAGTTACTCCCAGGCTAGCATCCGCGGAAGATAGATAGGAGTTAATGAGCATTGGTCTAAGCACTTGCATACTCACCACCCTGATGGATGAGGCATCCAAAGAGCTGCAATGGCCCAGGCTGGTGTCAACTAGGAGTAAATATTTTTTTGGTAAAACGGATTCCTTGAGACAAAAGAATCCTTGATGCTGTGAGGATCTATGCTGTGAGATGTAAAGGTGGAGAGGAATGGTCGCCTCAGAAAAATGCATGTGAAAAGTTTGTGTGGTAAACTGCAAACTCTGTTTGCTATAAATTAAGAGATTATTCACTACCTCTTTTATTTGACCTGTGTAAAGGCTCTATAGACATGATCAGTCTCTGCATTCAATAAATCATAATGGCCATAAAAGAAAAATGATACTAAATTATTGTCTTGGTGAAATCAGCATGGATTTCATACTCTTCATTGATAAAATGAGCACAAGTATTTGTACCTACACAATTAATTTTCCATTCCTAATGTCCAGTTGTATATTTTGCTCTTCAGGGGTTCAGCTATTCTAATTTCTAATCTATATATTACTAAGAAAAATCAATAAGGCAGATAAAAATGCTCTGACAGAAGCTTAGCCATAGCAAGTTAATGTAGACAATTGCGTACCATCTACCTGGAAGGAGCACACGGGAAAGTATATATTCTTGTTTTCTACCTCTTGTATTTCGGTTTGTAGAACAGTTGTTCTTGATCCCAATCTAACACAGAAGCTAAAGTAGCATCAAGCTTCTATTGTTGCTAGTAATCAATTTGTAATATTTGATATATGTTAAATGCATATATGTAAATTTTTAATTGCTGAATTTGCAATTCAATTTTACTTGCAGAGGTATTAATACTGTCATAATAAGACTGTGTCATTGTTATTTAAAATTGTATAGGTTATATGATTAAAAAAAAATACCTATTTACAGTCCAGAGTACAAAATTATACTGAACATTTAGGTCACTGTAAATGACGGTTTCAAAACTTTGGAGCTTTCAGGGCTTTCTATTTTAAATTAGTGAAGTATTTGGCCATTAGTAAAATGTTTAGGAATTCCACTTAGAGCGAACTACAAGGTTTGTCTCTCCTTTGGGCTTCTACCAGTGCTGCCTACCAGTTCACAATGTCAAGTTGCACCAGTGCCTCATGAGAAGTCCACAGATTAGAAAATCAAAATTTCTGGTTTGCTTTTCTGCATCCTACAGCTCAATGCTTTGCCAGATACTCCTACTGCTTGTTCCCTTCTCCCCAGCCCCTGCTCCCAAATTATCTCAGTCCTTTCGTTTCCATTCCCTTGCCTTACATAGCAGGTAGGATAGGACAAAAGTCACTCGTATGTACAATGTCCTTCTTTCAAGCCCAGTAAACTGATTAGCTAAGGAATGATATTCTCTGCTGCAGAAATATTATTCAAAGTTGAAAAGTGAAATTGTAGCTGTAGTCTCTTTTTTTTTTTCTGTGTTCTTGTCTGCATTTGTTTTCACTTTACCCTTCTTTCTGGCCAGATTTTCCCCTCAGTTTACTATTCAACACCTTTTTCTTTTTAATTAATCTTTGTACAAATAATTTGCAAAGGTTCTATTAATCTTTTAATTTTTCCTATTTTTAAACATCGATTATATCTTCTAGGATCTGTCTTTGACCTGTGGTCTAGGGTTTCTTTGACCTTTCGCTCACTTGTCATTACCAGTCCTTCTTTCGGTAACATTTCAGAGTGTATTTCTCTCCACTTGCCCTCTATTTTATGTTTTTTCTCAGTCCTCTTTTCTTTCTGAGGGGGTATCTGATCAATGCCTATAAATACTTAAAAGGTGGATGTCAAGAGGATGGGGCCAGTCTTTTTTTCAGTGGTGCCCACTGACAGGACAAGAGGTAACAGGCACAAACATAAGTTCCACCTAAACATGAGGGTGGCAGAGCACTGGAACAGGCTGCCCGGAGAGGTGGTGGAGTCTCCGTCTCTGGAGACATTTAAAACCTGCCTGAACACATTCTTACGCAACCTGCTCTAGCTGGACCTGCTTTGGCAGGTCCCAGTGGTCCCTTCCAACCCCATCATCATCATTCTGTGATTCTGTCCTTTCATTCCCCCCAGGTTTTCCCCCTTGTTTTTAATCATTTTTTGATAGCTATCTCCTTGCTACTGTATTCTTCTTCTTCTGTCTCTCCATCTTCCCTCTCATTCAGGCTTCTTGTCTTGATATGGGAATTGAAATCTATGTGTCCCTGTGGAGAGAAGCTCCCATGGAAGCTTGCCCATTCTTCTTTGAAGTCCTGCCTTGGGGTCATACAATGCTCTGGCCTCTTTCTCTTTCCTCCTCCTCTGTGTATTTCGCTACAGTATCAGAGGTGAAAATGCCAAACTTTTTAAACTGCTGAGCTGGGATAGCTATGTCTGGAGAAGAGATGCAGAAGAGAAGCAGCATGTTGTTAGGGTGATGAGAGGAACTCTTTGTCGGTTGCCAGCTGGGTTTATGTACAACCAATTTTAGCAACTGCATGAGACCCTGGGGGAATTATCTTCATTCTGTACTCTATGAGTTAATCTGCAGTAATTGCAGAGTATGTTGGGAACAGGCTTTGCACATCAGCTGCTCCATGCACTGCAGCAGACAACCAGCAGTAATGGGCTGCCTGAGGAGATTGCATCTTTTATCTCCCTTGCCTTGTTCAGCCGTGTGCTGTGCTTCTCTCAGCCCACTGCTGGGGTCTGCTCCCTCAGGTGATAGTATGGGATACGCAGGTGAGACTTTAGCACCGGGCTGCAGGATTAAAGACATAGGAGGAAAGAGATTGTGTCTGTCCTCAGTAGACTGTGGATTAGGAAACATCCTGTAAAGTTGAGCTGATACCGAGCTTTTTGGATGAGGGGATACAAGCTTATGCTTTTCTCCACATCACTGTGACACCCTTTTTAACACAAGAATGAGAACTGAAGAAGGCCACCCTGCTGTGCTGTTCACTTATCTGTCTGTCTACCCCATCACACGCACTTCACACTTGCAGAGGTCTGAAGATGACCCCAGTCGTGACTGCAGTCAACTGCTTTTTAGCTTGTTTTGCTCACAGCCAACCTTGGTGTCGTTACAGGCCACGGTATCTGCTCGTGCGGCCGATGCATTTGCCAGGACGGGTGGTTTGGGAAGTTGTGCCAGCACTCAAGGAGGTGCAACATGACAGAGGAGGAGAGCAGAAGTCTCTGCGAGTCGGCGGATGGCATCCTATGTTCGGGGAAGGGTAAGAACTGGCAGCTGAGCTACTCCATGTCAGGGCTCCACCAGAGGAAAACGATGATGTTCTGGAAGACTGACGGGCATGGCAGTGGGTTGTTGTTTAGTAACCCTTTTTCACAAAGGCACCTATTATTAAAGGGATGTTATATTTGGCTCTGTAACGCACTTTGTCAAACACCCACCACAGCCGTGCATATTAAGCAGCGTTGTTTGCTCTCTCCTATGCAATTTGTTAATAGCATATAATTTCCTGTACATGTGTTTATCTGATGCTCTGCATTGAACAGCTGCACCTCTGAAGCCGTCAGTGCTTCGCCCAGTGTGAGGGACGGGGACATTGGCTGCAGTTACCCTATAGTGGGGGAGATGGAAAATGTAATATCTCAAGCCAACAGTAAGTGGAAGGGAGTGTTTAACAGCAACATGTGCTATACTTAATCACCCTCCTCCCCAGCACACCAACAAAGGAAAGGTAGACATCTGCAGCCCCCATGACAGAATTCCACAAACTTTGTAATTTGCTAGTTTTCATTCAGGCGGTTGTGTCTACTTCAGTCCAGCTGTAAAAAAAAAAAAAATTCCACAGAAAGGAGTAAAATTTAGAAAACCTTGTTAATTATCTGAAATTGTTCTTTGAGGTTCTTACCTCGCAGTCTTTCAGGCTAGGAAACTGCATTACGGGAAAGAAGGCTTTTTAGCTCCCCCATAGTGCAAACTGCCTATTTTTTTATATAAAACAAGAAACAGGGGTTGGGGCTGGCTTGAGGTTAGAATGCACTCACCAAACTGGACATGTCATTTCATCTGTTCATATATCCCTTGGACAGACAGGTAAGAAACCCGCTAGCTGGAAAAAACAGTTAGGAGCCTTCTACCATCAGACAAATTTCCAGTTGTCCTTTTGGTAACTTTTATTTCAGTGCAAAGGAAATTCAAATGGGGTTTCCAGCCTGGGCTTCTTCTGTATTGTCACTTATTAGGATTCTCCCCCACCACACCATTTTATTTTGGTGTTGTCATGTTCCCTGCTCTCTCCTTCCCCCCTCCTCCCACCCCCACCCCCCGCCCTGTTTTCACAATGTCATAGAAAATGAGAAAGTTGCACTGTTTCTCCACTGTTTCCAGAAGACGTGGCTATCTTTAAATTAGTGTCTATGTAAGAGGGTGCTGAGTTACTGGAGAAACGGAGTTGCTCTGCTTTACTGCAGAAGTTAACTTTTCTACTCTTAGTCTTGGTCTCCCTGTGATATTTTATATAAACTGAGAACGTGAGTGAATATGCTTAAAATAAATACACTATATAAGATTCTAAAAAAATATAAACGTGACAAATTATGTTGAATTTTAAAACATTTGTATTATCCACTACCATTTTTGTAAGGATGGCTGAGTGCTATTTATTTCAGCCCGTGGGTCTTGCTAGGAGAACAAGTAGGTTTGAGCACGTATGTCAAGGCTTAAATTTACTTTGAAGCTTTGGAAGCAGACAATCTGGCAGGAATTTGCAGAGGCATTGAGGATGTTCTTCCCTCTGTTGGCTATGATACTGAGGGGCTGGTTTGGGATCTGGTCACTGATGTAGGTTGGAGCACCCTGAAAGTTGCTCTAGGTTATAACCAGCTGCAGGCAGGTTGTGCTTTTAAACCTGACTGCATGAATGGAGTCTCCAGATTTTCTAAGGTAGTAGTGCACTGCTGAACAGCGTTTACTTTCTATGGGAATTACAAACCTGACCCTAAATCTATATCCAGCAACACTGGTGGGATTTTTTTTTTTTTAAGTTTATTTGGCCTCCAAGCACAGATGAGCTTCTAATGTGATGGAAGGTTGCCTTGAGGATAGTTGATATAATAAAAGTGTGTCAAATTAGATGCTATATCAGCTTTATTGTGGGAACAGCTGCTCATATGTAAGTGCTTGTTCCAGTAGAGAAATACCTACATAAGATAACTTCTAGAGGTATGAACATCCAATGAGGCTACTATCTCCTGCCTCTTCTCAGAGCAGGATGGAGATCACAAGCAAAAACAGTCTTATTACTTGCAACTTTTGGGTTTTTTTTTTGGTATGGCAAATATATTCTTGATGCTTAAATATGTGTCTGGAAATCATGTCTTACTAGGTACCCATACTTTAAAATGTTGTTCATAGCAAGTGTGACTAGCATTATCCAAAGGCCAAAATGACAAATTGTTCTTAATTTTTTGTTCTGGTTCATTACACTGAGCAATAAGTAACCATTACTGGTCAAATAAAAGGGAATTTTGAACCTGTGCACTAATGGTGGTCATTTTGTCTTTGCTGGAAACTTAGCCAAGGTATGCAAGCTCTATAATGGATTAAGGAAGCCTTAATTTCTGCATGTAGCATTTAATAGACTCTAAGGAGTCCTGGCTTTCAGCAGATAACTGCTGAACACTTCCAGAAAATTACACTCTGTTAACGTGAGCAAAGTTGGGCATCCATGTTCCCAGGCTCTTGTCAAAATCTTGGCTCGCTGACTGTGCCACCTGTAGTAAAAGCTCTTCCCAAGGAAAACAGCAACACCCACCACGCTGCTGCCTCCCTGGCAGTGAATGTAGGGCTGCAGATGGCTACTGTAATGGTGCAGGACGCGGGCTAGGTAATGAGCCAAATCCCATCCAAGAGGATCTGGCTGGGATCCCAGGGAACACCCTGCAACTCATTAGACTTGTTTTAATTAAACTGAGGAGCCTCCCAGAGCAGCATGCTCTGTTCAGGGAAAAGACTTGATACATTCATTCTCCCAAACACATTTTACATTATGGAGCCTGATCTTCCTTGGTTGGCTTGGTGTTAAATTTACTGTGTCTTCTGCAAAATAGTTTTAAAAATTGTCGGTATCCCTCAGTAGCAGCTTATGCAGAATCACCTCAGGCTTCTCACAATGTCGTGCTCTTATTAGCTGCTTTAATTTCACTAAAAGTCTCATACTATTCATCATTATTTTCAGCTGTCAGTACCTTATAGTTTGTATAAGCAGAGACATTCGTTTTAAATTACCCTCAAGTATGTCTTAGTGTATCTCTTACACAGCAACCATGCAATACCTATGCTCTCCTCCACTGCCTCTTTATACAATGCCATTTTTTATCCTTGTAGGGAATGGCAGTATTTTCCGTTCCCATGGCTCAGTAAGCAATACTCATAACTCACAGGAAAAGTAGATGCTTAACCAAATACTCCCATTCCTGAATGTTCCAATCATTAGCTCTTCCTGTATATATGTTCCATATGTTACAAGTTAAAACAGCATTTCTCTAAAATTAAGCAACGACTTAATATTTGTTAACATACAGTAAACACTAAATTACATACATTTTTAATAGAAATTAACTACTCTGCTGGAGCTGTTCTAAAGTTTTGAAGAATTAAATTTTCGTGATCACAGACACTTCAGTATTTATGGGAAAAACCTAGTGAAAATTGGTTGATATTGACAGATCCACATTTAAAAAAAAAAAAAAGTGTATTTGAATTTTTACTATGGATTTTATTCAGAGGTCACTGAAAAGAGTGGAAAGATGGAAAAGCCTCATTTTATACACTTTGGTTCAGGCCGAAGTGTATGAAAAGTTGGCTCAGGCCAAACAATGAATTCTGTTTAGGTTATATTCTGACAAAACCAAACTGCATTCTATATATTTTTCTTTAGCATTGCGTTAAACACATAGGTGACTTTGTACTGGAATAATTCTGGAAATATTGCAAGAGCAACAGCATCTAACTCATTTATAAGTATGTTAAAGGTCAACAGCTTCTTGGGTGACTTTTTTTTTTTTAAACTCCACCTCCCATAATTGACAACTATGTGTGTATTCTTCAGCATCTTTTATTTGTTTTTTGAGCTTTTTGTATTGATTGGTGCTACAACCAGTTCTTAAGGCTAGGTCCACAAAGGGATTTTTGCTTGGCAGTTACTAAGTGCTCCACCTTGGCATTTAAGTGCCTGAACTCTGTGTGGGGTCAGGCAGCTGAGGATGGGCTCTGTGAGACCCAAGTGTCTTCAGATTGGTGCTGGAGTCAGCCAAAAGGATGTACCTTCAGTGGCATCTTTCACACCCTTCTCAGGCTACAAGCTTCCTGATGCATGATTGCCTGGGCAAAACTGTCCTTTTACCGAATTCAGAACCATGAGCCTTCTCCTGGAGGTAGAGGTGTCTCCAAGTCTTCCCTTAAAGAGACGTTTCTGATGATTGGTGGGTACATTGGATATTTGTCACCATAAAGTCCCTCCCTTGCCTGTGGGGGTGTGACCTAACGACCCTGAGGAGGAGGAGAGCTGCTTATCCCAAAGAGGGGAGTTGGGGTACTCTGCAGGAATGAGCAAACTGCTGAAGGCCCATTATGTGTACAAACCCATTCAGCCCTAGAGTGAACATTTAGTAATTCCATGGGAGATGGAGCAGCTTCATCTGTGGTGACGAGGATTTTGAGGGTCTTAAATGCTAGTCTTAGGCGCCTTTGGTCTTTTAAGGACTCTTCCCTAAAGACTTTAGATGAAGAGGGCCATTTTCTTCCTGGGTACAATTTTATTTCCTTCAGTGACAGTGGGTCAGGGACAATTTAAGCTTTTCTAGAGAAAAAAAAAATGAACAGTTTTTGGGAAGAGTAGCCCTGATTGTAGGTCTCTGAAACCAAAGGAAAGCTTCAAATTGTGAGTCTTGATTAGGTGAAATAGCAGAATCAAAGCATTAGTAGTAACGTCCCACATGCTCTAGCTCACCCCAAAAGGATCCTTTTATTCAAAAACATTTTTGCTTGATTATTTTCTTTTGCGCAATAGCTTTTTAGGCAGCAATATTGTGCATATGCACGTGTGTGTGTGTGTGTGTGTGTGCATGTGTGTATCTGGAGATGTTATTTTCTAGTCTGAAAATGCCAGTGCTCCTTGACTGCGAGTAATAATTTTTGTGATTTCAGGTTCCTGCCACTGTGGAAAGTGCATCTGTTCACCACAGGAATGGTACATTTCAGGCGATTTTTGTGAATGCGATGACAGAGACTGTGACAAACTTGATGGTCTCATTTGCACAGGTGCAGTACTAAGGCTAACACTTAATTGCTCTAAGAAACAAACTGTGTTGATGGGAATTGTGTCAGACAAAGCCTGGCTTCTTCTTTCTCCAGTGACAGAGGAAGTCCATTTGCTGGTTATTCAAACCTGCTATAATTGTTTCTTCATGCAGCGTGATAATCAACTTAAGGTTTCAAAACAACAGTCTAAAGCCCGAGTATGAATTTAAATAAGTGAGCCAGCCACGAAATCCTTCAACAATTTTCACTGCCATAGACTACAAGATGCTGCTTTTTGGCAAGGGATGTGCAGTGTCAGCATTGTGATCATGAGATTTCTTTATCTTTTGTTCTCTTACTGGACCTTCTGTGTCGGTAACGCATCTAAGACTTAGACAAAATTCACTTGTCTGATGATCTTCGGTAGGTGAGAGGCATAGCTGTGTGGGTTAACAGAGCTTCCTGGCAATCAGACAGTTCTCAGTGGGAGGCTGAAATACCGGACAGTTTTCTTTGTGACGTGATGGCTGGTGATTAAGCGGCTTCACCTTAACATTGTCTGGGAGTTCAGGTGGCAGATGCGGGTGGAAGTGGGCAGGCTGCCAACAAACCCCCATGACAAATCTGTGTGACAAGAAGCAACATGGGAATCGCTAAATTAACTCGCTGGCTGCTTCCTGTTACAAATCTTAATTTTAGAAAATCTTTGCTGAGCAATTATTAGATGTGGAGGAAGTCTGCAAGCCGATTAGAGTGAGAGTGGGAGGGCTGACACTAGTAAATTGTCTCTTCCAGCAAGCCCTATTAGCAAGGGTCCTTTTGCGGGGGCAAGAAGCCAGCATAGAGGCAACAGGAGCCTTTTCTTCAGCTGCGGTGGCTATTCATGGATCTTCATAAAGTCAGTGGGAAGAGGAGCTCAAATTTGAAACCCAGGCTGTCGAGGTCTCAAGCTGAGCATCCTGGTGACATGAAAAACATTGAAATAATATGAAAATGTGGGTCTCAGTACTTTAGTCATCTCATAGAGAGTTTGAGATATTATTTATTTGGATAGCACTTCTGAGAATTTGAGTTTAAAGTTTTTCATGTTCAAAGTGAAGTTTTTTATTGCTATTTTATTTGTAACTTTTAGTATCTTTTTCTTTTTGCATAATAGTTAAAAATCTTGTTTTTCCTTCTAACTGGAGGTACAGTGTGAACGCTGAGCTTCAACAGTTGGGTACAAATAGTGGTGGCATAATTACAATATTTGCAATTCTGCTGACGGTATTATTGAGAGAATGCTATTAATCCTTTGTAAAGTGTAGGTTTGGGGTGGCTTCTTAATGCAATGGAACAGTAATTGCTTCCTTCCAAAGGAAAAAAAAAAAAAAAGGTGGGGGGAACAATAAAGGAACAATGCAGCTACTTTAGCAGGGCTTTTTCCTTCCCATGGAACACTTTTTAATGTAGTACATTTCAATTATGATAATTGCCCTTTATTCATTTCATTCTAGGCAATGGTGTTTGTAACTGTGGAAACTGCGAGTGCTGGGAAGGATGGAATGGAAATGCTTGTGAAATCTGGCTGGGCAGAGAATACCCTTAACAAAGGACATCAGAGAATGAAGAGTTTTTGTTTGTTTTTCTTTAGGCTGCTAGAACATTTAATTTCAGAAGCGCTCAGTGTGTGGGTATGAATGCATGCACACGTACATGGGCATAAATCCTTTAGAACTCTCATTTGAGGGCCTGCTCCTTAAAGAAATACATGACAAAACTGAAAGGAAAAAAAAAATATGCCTTGGGAGCAGGACAGTCCAAGCTCTAAAAGGTAAATTCATAAAATACTGGCCCTGTGGAACTTCTCTGGAGTTTTTGGTAAATTCAGTGGGACTGAGATTACATTCATAATGCCTCTTTCTTAAACAACCTCTGGAAAAGGTGTAAAAAAGCCTTTTTTTTTTTTTAACATTATTTACTTGTTTGTCACCTCTCCATATCAGTATGCAACAATATTCCTGTAGAAGAGTAACACTTGTTGCATATTTGTCAAAATAGTAATTTGATTATTTTTATGGTGTTTGACAAATACATTGTTTGGCCCTTTTTTCTTTCTAAGAATACTGATTATGCACCAGCTCATAAACTGAGAGAAACTGTAAAGAAGCTTATCAAAATATTAGTCATATTTTATCTGGTTAAAGAATTGTATTTATATATCTAATGTCCAATTACCTGACAACCATGAACTGAAGACCTAAAATATTCTTACAGACTCCTGTCCACAAGAGAACTTCTTGGTTTCTTTGGTTAATGTGTCAGTGAGTTGGTTATCTCTTCCACATACTGCAATACTTTCAAATGCATAACCTATAGGAGTATAAGGAATGAAACTAATAAAGATATAAATGTATGATTGCCTATTCTGAGTATGTATCCTGCAACTCATATGTACTTTTATCATACTATTCTATGTATGTACAGTTGTCTAGTCCTCTTAAAAGTAAAGCAAATGAAAATTTGTCATACTAATAACTTTTAGGATGACAATTCTGTATGCTATTAGAAATCACTGTTTGGAACAGATTGCACTGTCACACATGGTATTCATTGAATTTAACTGCTTTTATAGAAGCAGGGAGCCTGAAGGTCAACTGACTTGAAAAATCAGCTATGCTACGCAGTAGCCTGGTCTCAGCCAAAGATGTTCAGACAATGGCAGCAAAGTAATTAAAGTTTTAATGCAGTAAATACAAACAAAGCAGTGGTATGAACAAAAATTTTATTTTCCAATGGTGAAATGCTGCTCAGTGTGAAAGTCACATTGAGTTATGAATGATGCACAACTATTGGGACTTCCCTAACTTATTTACATATGAGTCTCTTATTTTTTGTACATGTAGATTTGGCAGCCCTTGAATTCTTTAGAGCAAAAAAAGATACATACATTTTAGTTTCAAAAGTGTTTACATTTTGTGAAACCATGATTGAGTGAGAAATTGCTTAGATGGCTGGAAAATATGTCTTGAAAATATGTCCTGATTTTTAAAGAGGTACATGATTCAGAAATAAGGGAACTATATATCAAGGAAAAAAGGTATTTCCATTATTAGTCTAGAAATTAGTTTTCTTTTCCAAAGGGTGATCTTGAAATAGGAAAATACAATGGTACAGAACATGTAATAGAATGCAAAAAATTTGAATGAATTTATTTTATCACTTTTATTATCCCCCTTCCCACGTAGCTTGCTCTTTCTCTAACCCATTTCTTTTCCTTAACATGGATTCTTTCTTTCTAAAAATGAAGCTTGTGAAACCTGTGTTCTCAGGGAGTATAATCACCAAACATCCATGCATAACTTATACAGAAGGTATGCAGATAAATAATGAGACATATATCCCAAAGCTGCTAGCTGCTCTGTTTTCATATAACCAAAATACTAGGCAGAGTTCTAAAATGTATTGATACGGTATAAAGAATCTTCTAGGTAAAATTCATCTTGAAATTATACTTTATATTTTACACTTATAACCCTTAAACTCCGTAGAACTTAACAGGAATATTTTTTAAATTAAAAAATATAGGCATTTTGTCAGCCCTGGTGTCTGGAGAGCACAGATTCTGGGATTTATTTATATTTATGAATACCGCTGACCTGGATCATCTTATAATCAATGTTTTTTCGCAGATACATTTGTCTGCTGAATCAGAGTGCAAACAATGAAAGATACAAAATTTTCCTTGATTTCCTTCCATTTGTAATTAGTACTGTATAAGAAAATACTAGATAATCAAAACTCGTATCTAGGTTCAGTAGATGTTTTTGTCTTGTTTTGTGGCATGATAAGCAGATTTATATATGCTGTAGATCAGCCGCGGTATTTCAGGTATTCTTATTCATAGACAAAAGAACAATTTTTTAAAGGGTTGCAATGTCATATTGAATGCATTTTACTTTGTAATTTGCTTTCATTTTAAATTTATATACTTAAAAAGTGTAAGATGATTCTGATTTCTATGTAGAACTTTTTTAAAAAACCTATCTACTCCAATATTTTGGCTACTGGATGGATCACACATCCATAACATTTCAAAAAGTATTCCTGAAGTTGTTTTTTAAGATACTTGTGGAAAAATACTAGAATATTCTAATACAGCTACTGTCAGTGGTTTATTAAAATGTAAATTATTAAACAAAATGGTTCTATCGCTAAAAACCTTAAAGTATTAACTAAGACTACTATATATAATGGATACATGCCAGGCCTGTGACAAAAGGCAGTTCTCAGTGTACCTGGCCCAAACCACAACATAGGCAGTAAAACCAAATTGGATAAACGGGGATTTCATACTGACCGGATTTATAAACCTTATAAACAAAAGGTACTACAGCCTTGCCTTCTTCTTATGAGAGAAAGAACACAATCCAGAAGTGGGCCAAATGCTTCTACAATAGACTTGAGGGATTATGCCTAATGTATATAACATATCTGTAATATCACCTATAAAACAGCTGTGGATTGATTTGTTTGTATAAATTATTAACTTCTGAGCCTTCTTTCCCTGGACATACTCTCTTTTAGAAACACATTGATGAATGTTTAATTATGTACCTGCTCTGACATATTTCTGATGCTCTGCCCTTGGTTCTTTACAGAATGACATCTCACTTTGTAGCTAAATGATACTGGGATGAAGAAAGCTAAATTCAATATTTCTGTGACTAGGTAATAGAACAGAAATTTTATTATGTCTTTAAAAATAAGTCATAGCATTTGCATTAGTCGCCACAAAAAAAACACCACCTGTTATTAGACGTTTTAAAATGCATTGCAAAGAATATGAGTTTATCTAAGAAAGCATTTAAAAGAAAGATAATCTCCTTACTTAGTCTAATTTTACTCACATTCCCATTTGAATTGAGCTGAACAGTTTCTTCTTTATACCAATAAACAGATGAATCATCAAGACACACTTAATTCATGGACCAAACTGCCTGCTTTCATACCTCATGGTTTAGAGTGGTTTTAAACCAAGAGAAAAAGTTTCCCAATATATATAAAAAAAGTCGGAGTTCTTGGTGCTTTTCAGATATAAACCATAGTTAAACTGAATTACTTGACTTTGTATTTGGGGGGAGTGTTTTTGTTAAGAACCAACCTGACTACACAAGTTAAAGTTTATGAAAATTATAGTATATTGAAAAAGTATTTGAGAGTGGCTAAAACCCCAGCAAATTAAGCAAAAGCTGTGTTATGTCAACTACAAAGCACTTAAAAGCTACAGACACTTTTCTATAGGCTCTACCATGTGAGCAATCTCTTAAGGATTCTTGTGTATTTATAAAATTTCTGAAGTACAACAAAATGTTGCTTTGTTGAAGTAGTTCGTATCTACTTAAAACTGGATTTCTAAAACTGTGCAGGTGTGACTGATTTCACCGGATAGAACTGTAGCTAAAATACAGATTAAAGGAAAGGAAAAAAAAAAAAAAAAGGAAAGAGCTAATGACTATGTGCAGTGTTAACATACAAAATGGTAATATGAGGTTGGATTGCTGTGCAAACAGTCTCTCAGAGATTAGATAAAACCCAGAAGAACAAAATAAAAAGCAAGCATGCAAGAGACCTGGAACGCTGTAGATTCACAGACAGTTGGACATGTAAGTACAAAACCCCCAATCTGTAAATACAAATTGATTCCATCAGGTTTACTATACAATACTTTAGGAGTAACAGACAGTTGAAAACAGCTTTCACTCAACAGCAAAATTAATTTTAGAGGGAAGAAAATGGTGAAGTCTCATCCTGGAGAACAGCAAGAGAGGTATTATATTAAGGAGCTAAAATTTTCTTTGGCATGGTAAAAGGGGAGAACTGAGTTTGCCAACCTATTTACATGAAGTTTCACCATCCTGTGGCCAGTGCAATGATGTTTTTGCACAGTCTACTTCTTACATAAACTTTTTTGTTGTCGTCTGGTATGCCTTCATATAAATGTTTTATTCATCGTGTTGAATCTGTGTATACAACAAATAAGAATAAACATAAACTGTACAATGCAGACAAACTCTTTGCATATATGTATGTAAATTTAGTAATACAGACCAACAATTCTTTGATTGACGCAACCTACTACATGCAGTTCATCCTTGCCATCCTTTTCCCATGCAACAGATGAGACAAGACACAAAATTAAAGGGCGGAAACAAAGCACAAAGTGTTTAAACATATTGTGGAAAAAATATTTTTTAGGACATCTAGTAATTGGATTAAACACGCATATGGATTTAGCCCATAGAAACAAAATCAGAAAATAATAAAAAGAAATGCTGTATTTCCAATATGTACTAGCTGGTTACAAAAATTTAATCTGGCCTGAATTATAGTCCCCCAAACTAATTTGCAGATCATAATTACCCAGGATCAAAAGTTTAATGTTGAAAACAATACTTGTAGCATGAGGCCATGAACCAGAACCTCCTTGCGTGGCTCAGCCAGGCCTCCAGCCCTGTCTCTCCCAAGGCTCTTACACTGCAAGAGTAAAAAGACAGCTGGATGGAACATGAACACATGCCTTCCCTCCTCACGATCTCTAATGAAATACATTAGCTGAGAGAGAAAGATAATGTAGCCTTCGTCTTACTCAAAATACTGTGAAGTGCTCCTCTTAGAGTTGTAGGAAAGCCTGGGGCCTCCTCTGGGACCCAGCAGACAGTTACAACGTCAAGGCTGCTGCCTCCCATGGGTCCTCCAGATGCAGAGCAAGCCCCCAGCTCACCACGTGAGTTCCTTTGGTTTGGTTTTGTTTTCTCAGGGATGGTGCACACATCCCACTGGACCAGATGGGACGAGAAGGGGGCACCGAAGGTTTTTAATAAAGTGTTGCTTTTCCCACACACATATTTAGTGCTAGCAGGCAAGGACACAGTCTAAATCAATGTTTCTTTGCATTTTTATCACAGTATTAGAGTAGGTTTGTTTTTGTTTCTTTCTCTACATGGATAGTGGGCTTCATGCTTTACTCATTCCCTCCCTAGAAAGACCCAACATTGTGTTAGCTTGCTGTTCTCATGTTACATATATAAACAAGGAAGTCTGGCCTACAGAAAAAAAAAGTTTATCTAAAATTTAGCAGCTTTACAGTAGCCTCCTTGAAGAGTGCACTAAATGTTGCTTATAAAAACAGAACACATCTGAAAACTAGCATGAATAGTTGCTTCAGACTGAATCAGTTGTTCAGCTTAGCAGACGGGGAGATTGAAATAACCAGTGGTCTGTGTTAGGGACTTCAGCACAAAGATAAAACAAATTGCAAGAAATAACTAAGCTAAAAAAGGCCTGGATGACTTTCCTTTTTTTTTTTTTCTTTTTTTTTTTTTTTGTGTCTATAAATATCAAGGTAACATCAAGAGGCCAAGAGAGTGTTGCCACACAGTTTTCCAGCCTGAGGTACACTTTGGTTCTCGTTACCCTTTCTGAGAAACAAATATCTTCTTCAGCATACAGAGAGTACCCATATTTTTAGCCTTCTGAAAGCCTGTGACTAAGTGTGCAACACTTCAGTGGCATCTCTGTGGCATTCTCTAAATCTTCCCCCCCTTCCCTCCTCCCACATTGGTTTAATTGTTCGCAAGTGACAAACTCAAAGTGTTGATGGTGTTTCTGGTAATATGATCCAAGGCTTCAATTTTAAGATGCTTTTGATTTCTTGTACGTTCATGTAGGAGAAAGTACAGTATACAGAGATCAAGGCAAGGCACCTTCAATCTAGCAATTTGGTGGGCATATTATCCTAGGAAGCTGGGTGGAGGTACGTACTGGGATATCAGTGAGATACATAGGACCGGACTTTGCATGCTTAGCTAAAAATAAAAATAAAGTTTTGTAATATGTCCAGTTTTAAAACTTTTTTCTTAAAACACCAGAAATATTAAACTATAATTTGTAACTACCCTTTGCATTGGTGCTGCAAAAAAGAACACAACATCCTTGCCCATGCTTTGCTAAGTAGGTGTGGGATTCAGCCAAAAATAACAATGGCATTAAGTTCAGTTCCTTAAAAACAGGAAAGGATTATATTTGAAATGGATTTAGGTAGCGCAATTCTGGTTATTCTTATTTAGTTTTTTCTGTTATTGGTGGTGGTTGTTTTTCAAACAATGAAGATTTAGTAGATGAAAAATGAGCCTTAATTCAGGCCTACAAGGCCTACAAAATTCTTTGGACCCACTTTCCCAAAAATGAGTGGGTCTTGCTCGCTGGGCAAGGCAAATGTTACCATTACCAGTAAGCCTGTGATATGTATAAAACACACACACAAAAAGAAACTGTAGGGGGATGCCAAACACTCATTTCAGAAAGCTTCCCGCTGGCCGTGTTTGACACTCTTCCCTCCACTATAACGCCAACCTCAGAAACACAGTATCTGTTACTAAAGTGTATTTTCACATTTAATCAATATTGTAAGCCAGAGACAACAACCCTATTCTTTATAGATATAATTTGTAATAATAGATTTTTGAAGGCTTCCTGATTCCCTGATTGCTTTCAAAACTAAGCCACCGGCAACAATTAAGTTATAGAGAAACACAATCCCTGCAAAAGGTCACAGACAGTGGAGCGAGCAGCCTTATAAAAAAGGGAAGAAGAGAAATCCATAAATAGCACAGGTTTACAGCATCTAACTAGAAATTACTTGATTATTTGTGTGCTACAAAATAGAACTTAAACACATGGATTTTGCTGAAACTGGACTCAAAAAGGGATTATGGGCAATTGTCAGCAGGCAAGGTATCAAGTGTACTTGTGAAGTATGTCATTCACATGAAGTGTCACAGTCACAGAAAAGATATTAAAAAGGCATTCCAATATCTGGTAGGGCATTCCATGGTCTGAGTTTAGCTGGTTCATCCAGGTGTCTTCTTGTTGTGGGTGGAGCTACACGTTGAGCTTTATCCGGCTTGCAACGACTCAGTTTAGGAAACAGCAGCGGGCGCGTCGGCGACGTGCCGCGAGCTGCTCCACGGACACTGCAGAGGGGAAGTCTGGCAAGGATAAGTCGCTCAACCGCACTCGGGACTCAGTAAGTCACAACACCCGTGAGGATCTGGCTATGTCGTCTTGCTCTTGGTGACTGGTTTGCCGCCATTCATTATTGCAGATGCACTTGTGCTTTTACTCGGAGTTACCCCAGCCTTTGGCACTGTTTCTCCAATATCATGCAAGGATGGTTCTCGGTACATGGCAACTGCGGGGAGAAGAGAGAAACATTTTAAAGAATGCATCTCATTTGAGAGCTCGTCTGAAATAAGACTAATTTTCTACAATAATGATAGTGTAATATCATCCATGTAATATAATCCCTCACTGCACATGAGGGAAACTATTTACTTTGACAGACACTTGTTTTGCATGTCTTACAGCTTTCATGGACCCTCCAAATCTCTTACTTCTTCCATATCCGACTTCAAAACACAGTAGAAAACTGTATGTTTTCTTGTTTAATGGAAACTAGAGAAGCCTTGGAAATGGAAAACTACTGTTCTATTTTTGCATGAGGCAGACACACAAAAATATACACATATATATACACACATATGTATATATGTACCCCCCCCTTAAAGAAGTATTCTGCAAATTTTTACAAGTAAAATAAGATGCAATAAGACAGATGGTTTTTAACAAATGGGAGCATACAATCCAGTCGTCTAGACTTAAGTGGGCTTTTTTTAGTCTTATGTTCAAGACTAGGCTTGGGGCCAGTTCTACAAAGTTATTTGTACATCCCTCTCCGAAATCAGAGAAGCTTGGCCATGATATCTTCAGGTGTGTACTGAAGAAATCTCCAGGACAGTGTTGCAGAGAATACACAAAAGATTTGTGTTTTTTGATTCCTCCTTTCCAAAAACCTATGCAGTAGCCACTGATGTCCACTGAATGTAGAAGTGCAGAAAACTACAAATTAAACTATTAACTAAATTCTTAGAGGAATTAAAAGTTTGGCCCTGGGCTTCAGTCCCTACCTAACCAGTTTAGATCCTTTGAGGAAAATACATGTGTTCAATTACACAGTTCCAGCATTAAGCTGCCTTAATGATTAATGTTCTCGGATAATTCAATTTCATTTTCCATGTCACTGAATCAGGTAATATTTCCACTTATACCTAACTTCAGCAGCATTTATTTATATCAGAGCAACCTTAAAAGAGATGTCAAAGCAGTCAAAGGAATTAATCATCACACGATGATTTCAGGACTGGCTGTGTGCTGCCATAGAGAGCACAATCCCTTCATCCCTTGGCTAATTAGAGTAGGAGGCAGGAGCATCAATGTACTGACCTTGATCTTCAATGGTGTGAAGTTTCATAATAAATATGAAGGGCCCCATAGCATCATTAACTAATCAAATACTTGTTTGAACATTTCCAATGACATAATCTAAATCCTTTTTATGGCTTCTGAAAGTCTGAAATTAAACATCTTCTCTAGAGTACATAAGACTGGTTATGATCTATGCCTTCAGAGTGAGCCCACCATAACTGTGTTTAGGACATTTTGCTGATTAATTAAAGGAGCTTGATGAAATAACACTGTGTCATACAAAAACATTAAGTTGAATAACATGAGATAGAACTGTAAATTAAGGAATGATACAGCAGAGTTGTCATATTTGATGACTCCACAGTTATTCCTAAGCTTTGTCTAGGCTATTTTGGTAGAGTCTGACCATCCAAATATTAATTCAAAAGTCCCTTATTTCCTAATCTATACGAACTGATGTTGTTGCCTTTCCCTTCCTATAATTCTTATAAATTAATATAAAAGGATTGACACATAAAGTGTCAATACTGTTGAAATCTCCTGAAAATATCATCATAAGCTTTTGCAAGACGTGGGAAACACAAAGGCATCAACTGGAGTTCAAATATGAAGTTAAAACATAGGATTATTCAGATTCTCTCCTTATGATGAAGCTCTTAAACATTTAAAAAACTGATTCTTTAATCAAAAATTTTAAGTTAAAATGTTAAAAGGAATGGGATTGCTAACTAAAGCATTACTCAGGTATATGTTTCCAGATATTAACTAATGAGATATTTTTCAGAATAACTGAGGCAATGTGTAGCACTAATATCAATGAAATCTGGAGTGTCATCAGGACAAGAAACAAAGAGGCATAGGTTTATAAAAGCCTGCAGATAACCCAAAAGTTCCAAGACATAAATGAATGTATTTATTTCATTCACTATAAGGACACGCTGAGACAGTCGGTATTGTTCTGCCTGGAGAAGAGAAGGCTCCAGGGAGACTCATTACAGCCTTTCAGTAATTAAAGGGGGCTTACAAAAAAGATGGAAACAAACTTTTTAGCAGGGGCTGTTGCAATAGGCCAAAGGGTAATGGTTTTAAACTAAAAAAAATTGAATATTTAGACTAGATAGACGGAAGAAATTTTTTATGCTGAGAGTGGTGAAACACTGGAATAGGTTGCCCAGAGAGGTGGCAGATACTCCACCCCTGGAAAGATTCAGGGTCAGGTATGATGAGGCTCTGAGCAACTGCTTTATGGATTCACAGATTAGACAGAGCTAGAAGGGTCCACTAGAGATCATCTAGTCCAACTGTCCTGCTAAAGCAGGAATGCTGACAGCACATCTCTCAGGCCTTTATCCAGGCGGGTCTTGAAAATCTTCAGAGAAGGGGACTCCAAGACCTCTCTCGGCAGCCTGTTCCTTCTCCTTCTCCTCATCCTTCTCTTCTTGAGGCAAAAGAGCCCCAGCTCTTTGAGCCTTTCCTCGTAAGAGAAGTGCTCTAATCCCTTATTCATCTTTGTTGCCCTACACTGGACTCTCTCCAGTAGTTCCCTGTCCCTCTTGAACTGGGGAGCCCAGAACTGGATGCAGTATTCCAGTTGTGGCCTCACCAGCGCAGAGTAGAGGGGGAGAATGACCTCCCTCGACCTGCTGGCCACACTTCTCCCTATGCAGCCCAGGATTCCATTGGCCCTCTTGGCACCAAGGGCACATTGCTGGCTCATGGAGAGCCTGCCATCCACCAGGACTCCCAGATACTTTTCCTCAGAAGTACTTCCAAGAAGATCCACCCCTAACCTATACTGGTGCCTGGGGTTCTTCCTCCCCAGGTGCAGAACCTTACTTAGAGGTGAGACTAATTGGCCTGTAGTTCCCTGGGTCCTCCTTCTTGCCCTTTTTGTAGACTGGTGTGATATTTGCCTTCTACCAGTTCTCAGGCACTTCTCCTGTTCTCAAAGACTTCTCATAAGTGATGGAGAGTGGCTTAGGAATAACATCTGCCAGTTCTCTCAGCACTCGCGGGTGCATCCCATCAGGGCCCATAGATTTATGGATGTCTAGTTTGGCCAAGTGGTCTCTAACCCAGTCCTTCCCAACAGAGGGAAAGTCTTCCTCTCTTCAGACCATCCCCCTTGTGTACAGGATCTGGGATTTATGAGGGGCAGCTTTGGCAGTGAAGACCAAAGCAAAGAAGACATTCATCAGCTCTGCCTTCTCTGTGTCTTCCACCACCAAGGCACCCACCTCATTCATAAGTGGGCCTACATTTTCCTTAGCCTGCCTTTTTTTATTGATATACTGAAATAAACTCTTGTTATCTTTAACCATGACAGCCAAGTTAAGTTCTTCTTGGGCTTTCGCCCTTCTAATTTTTCCCCTACATATCTTCACTACACCTTGATATTGCTCATGAGTAACCAACACCTTTTTCCAGAGGTTGTACACTTTCCTTTTCTCCCTGAGGTCCAGCCAAAGCCCTCTATTTAGCCAGACCAGTCTTCTCCTGCGCTTTTGAGAGTTCCTCCTTGAAGTATGACCAGCCTTCCTGGGCACCTTTGCCCTTCAGGACTGTCTCCCAAGGGGCACTTTCAACCATGCTCCTGAAGAGGCCAAAGTCAGCCCTTCAGAAGTCCAAGGTGGCAGTTCTGCTGGCTCCTTGTCTTGCTTCTGCAAGAATTGAAAACTCTATGATCTCGTGATCACTCTGCCCAAGACAACCTTGAACCTTTACATCCCCCACAAGACCTTCTCTGTTAACAAGCAGCAGGTCCAGAAGGGCCCTTTCCCTGGTTGGCATGCTCACCAGCTGTGTTAGGAGGTTGTCTTCCACACACTCTAGGAACGTCCGGGACTGTTCCCTCTCTGCTGTGTTATATTTCCAGCAGATGTCTGGGAAGTTGAAGTCCCCCACCAGAACAAGGGCGAGTGATTGCGGGAGCTCTTTCAGCTGTTGGTAGAATGTTTCATCAACTTCTACCTCCTGTAGAAGGGGTCTGTAATAAACTCCCATGATTATGTCTGTCTTATTGGCCTTCCCCTTGAGTCTGACCCATAAACACTCTACACTGTCATTCCCATTATTAACTTCTAGGCATTCAAATCTATCTCTAACATAGAGGGCCACCCCACCACCTCTCCTTCCTTGTTTATCCCTCTGAAGAGTTCGTAGCCATTGATTGCAGCACACCAGTTGTGTGAGTCACCCCACTATGCTTCTGTGATGGTATCTATACTGTAGTTTTCCTGCAGTACAATGGGCTCCAGCTCCTCCTGTTTGTTGCCCATACTGTGTGCATTTGTGTAGATGCACTTGAGCTGGGCTCCCAATTCCCCCCCCATCCTTGGCCCTTTTTCCCCAGGTTTGCTACTATTGGGTCTGGTTTTGTCCCTTTTCCCCTTCACTCTAGTTTAAAGCTCTGTGCAAGAGCTTTGCTAACTCTTGGCCTAATACCCTTCTCCCCTTTCGGGAAAGTGTTTTCCCATTATTATCAAGCAGACCCAGTGTCCTGTAAATCAAACTATGGTCTGAGTACACAAAGCTCTGCTGGTAGCATCAGTTACAGAGCCATGTATTGAACTGCCTTATCTTCCTGTCTGTCCATTCATTGGTCCCCAAAACTGGAGGGGCAGAGGAGAACACGATTTGTGCTCCTGAACCCTGGACTAGCTGTCCTAGAGCCCTGAAATCTTTTTTCATTGCCCTCAGACTTCTCCTCACCAGTTCATCATTATCTACTTGTAAGACCAAGAGGGGGTAATAACCTTAGGGCTGTATCAGGCCAGGAAGCTTCCTGGTAATATCCTTAACACCGGCCTCTGGAAGGCAGCAGACCTCCCTTTGGGAAGGGTCTGGCCTGCATATATCTTTAATTGAAGATGTCCCTGTTCTTTGCAGGGGAGGTTGGACTAGATGACCTTTAAAGGTCCCTTTGAACTATTCTATGATTTTTCAGAGAAAGCGTGACGTCATTTTAGTGTATAGGGTTAGTATGACTTTTATTCGCTTCTATCTGGGTTTAAAGGCCAACTTACACAAGTTATGTGCATTACATCAACTGACCAAGTAGTACAGTATGACTTATTTTATAAAAAGACCTTTTTTGTGTTTTCTATTAGAAAGCTTTTACTTTGAAATTCTGACATTTCATCCATTCCCTTTATAACTCCCAATTATCCTACAATATCCATTATTTCATTCTGCTTAATGAAAGGACTATTTTCTCACTGCAAGACTTACAACAGCTTTTGTCCCTACCGAGAGAATATTTTAAAAACAACAAAATGCATTTCCACAAAAGACTTCTTTTCTTGCAAAATGACCTCTTAATCCCCAGAAAAAATGTTTTTACAAATGCCCTTTCTAGCATCAATATGCCGAAGCACAAAACTGTTCCATGAATCCTGGGGACTGTCATTTGGAATGGCCTCTGTGTGGGACACGTACATTCACAAAGGGTATTTTAAAAACTATTCCCTCTTCTTCCTACCAGATTTATGGGAGGCTCTTCCAGTGACAGACTGAGTCTTACCTTCCAATGGCTTGGGTAGAAAATGAGCTGCTGGTTTTGTTTTCTTCACTCTGTTTCCTTTCATGACCTGCCCTTCTTTGTTCAGCCCCAAGAACCAGGCCCTTCCAGACTCCTGTTGTCTGTAGAGCATGGATGAGTAGATTACATAATAATTTTCAAAAACAGACTCCTTGAATTTGCACTCCGGTGTAAAAAGTTCCTGTAGGAGGAAAAGTAAATGTTAAATGATTATCTCTAAAGTGCGGCTTCTGTTTTGTTAACTTACAAATACCTCTTGATAAGTTTAATATATGACCTATAATAAGGTTCTGCTTGGAGACCAGGAGATCTGTCTTCATCTAGATGATTTCCAGGTAAAATTATTTCACCTCACATGGATGCCTCTGTTTTCCCACCTGTGCAACAGGGAAAGTGTATTTTCAAAGCACAGAGGAAGCAACATAGGTATAAAACCAATATTTAAAACACAGGAATAGTTATTATTGTGTTGATTTTTCTGATAGGATATTCTTGTAAAGAATAAGAAAGTCTATGATAAAATAGAATTGATGAGAAAGCAGTTATGGGGTACACAGTATTCGTATTGCCACGGCTTACGTTACCACCTGTAAGCAAAGCTGCCTGATGGATACCAGGCACACCACTTGCTTTCTCAATTAGGGAGCAACTTTTAACCTCACATAAAAAGATTTGGTGTGTTTTACCCAGCAACAGACAAAAAGCAGCTACTGCAACAGCTGGGAAATAATTTGTGAACCAGGTTGCTTTGTCTGTGAGAGCAAGCACACTTGGTGTGTGTAGGTCACACTCATTTACAGAATAGAAAAAAAATATTCTCTAATGTGTGCAATGGCCATCTTTTTGCATTACCGCTTCTTTACCACCTATGTGCACAGCTGTATTTATTATATACACATGCAGAAATGCAGATACAGTCTGTACTAGAGGCACCAAAAGCTAATGACAGGCAACACATTAACTGCACCTTCTCCTTTGCAGCGGAGCCTTTTTCTTTCTCTGTTCCAAGACTTTAAGACATCTGTTGTTTATGTTACTCTCCTTTCTCCTCCACTGATTTCAAATCACAGTAGGGCTCACGGAGACTCAAAATGAAACCAGGAGGCAGGGTGGCATGCTAGAGGGAATGCCTGTTAAAGCCCAGCACAAGCATTTTACATGCAAGTCATGTTCCTCGGCTGTTGAAACACCAGATGCTAATCAGGAAATGCCTACACAGCTCTCCTTATTACCTGCTTCACTGCAAATGCTACCCCCTGTGTTCCCCACTAAGTTTTACTTCCTTGTAAAGCTCAATTACCATAAACACTACTTCTTAGCCAATAGTAACTTTTTTTTTTGCTATAAACAAAACGTTGTTTGTCATTCCATGCTCCTCCATACTAGAGATGGTCAGCTGCCTGCAAACCCTATTTGTGTGTTTTCCCAAACAATATCCATTAGGATACCGAAACAAGATTCCTTCAAATCCTATCGCTCCTCTGAATCGAACTTGGCTCTTTCCTCTCTCATTTCTTTGGCACTTACAGTAGTTTCCTAACAGTGCACAGCATATGAAGTGGTATTTATTTTACCAAGTTAAAAAAAAAAAAAGGATGGTGTCAACACAATTACTTGGCTACTCCTGGATGCAGACAGATAGACTGAGTAAACTGGCATCATTACTATTTCTTAGTTATGAAAAGCATAGAAATAATCTGCTAACTCTTTTTGGCATATGAGGAAAGCCAGACCTGAATGCTGTATTCTGCCTAAAAGTACTGCAGCTACCCAGTCTGGGTGGTGTAACAGCTTTGGACAGGGTTTGCTTTGATCCAGTATATTAGGATGCAATTCTGCCTGGGATAAACTCTCAGCCAAAAGGTCACTTCAATATATGTTACTTTAAAGCAGGCTAATAGTTCCACTGATGTGGGGAGTATTCATGAATGAAAATTAGGCACCTGATGACGACTATGCTGAACTGCGATCACCAGTTCCTCTGAGGGAAGAATTACTCAGAAATGGGCACCTTCCCTGGGGCTCAGGTGGAAACTGAATGTTTCTAAGAGTGACGTCTAAAGCCTTGCCTCAGACACCATCTCAGCTGGCTGAAAAGCTGTACGCACCTATATTTTCTCCAGTAAAGGAGCCATGACACCTAAAATGCTGTCTCTGCATGTACTTAGGGCAAATCTAGATCTGTATACCTAAAACTCAACCCAGTAAGAATTCTCAAAAAATGACTAATGTGCTAACAGCACTGACTTAAAAAAACAGCTATCCACAGACTCTATTCAAACCCATTGCTGGAGGTAAAGGCAGTACAATGGCATTTTTTAAGAGAAACTCGATGGTGAGGGTTACTCCCCTAGGCTACCTTCCTATCTGTATCCAATCTGAAGGAATACAAATCTGCATCCGGCTGACATGAATAATTTACATCTTCCCTGAAAGAATGACTTTTTGGGTTTTGATCCCAGAACATTTTGTATTAGGAAGTGAATGAATAAATTGCAAAACCAGACATGACTTGCAAACAAGAACTTGTTTTCACGATTTCTCTTCCAAGGTCAGTGCCCAGATTTAACCTGTAGTCTTATGTAAAACGCAACATTTGAAAAATAAAATATATACCATTTGCCAATTTCCAAAACCCCAGGAGTGGATTTTGGCTACAAACTGCAATCTGATACAGCTTCCTGGGTCCTAGAGAAGTGAAAGATGTATTAAATTGTATCTTGATGAGAAGAATTTTCACTTGGATATTTTTACCAGCTTCCCTTCAAGCTTTTGCTTGATGTGGGTCCTATTTGGAGATGTTTTAATTGTCCTGGTTGCTCTAGCGTTAATAAGTATCACAACACACAGGTTGTTGGTTCAACTTCTTGCAATCACAAGGTTCTGTCATCGGGAAGTTCTTGGGTTTGGGGTCCCCACCAGTGTCTCCAAAACTCATCACTGTAGTGTTACATGATAATAATGGAGCCTTAGCTCATGGAGTCATGTGGGGGTGTCAGCATCTACTTTCAGTTAAGAACAAAACACAAATGCAATGAAGAGAAAAGAGGCATTATCCACCTCTCAAACATAGGAGTGCATGAATGAAGGATGTCAGGTTAGCTGTGTTGTCAACTGGAGATATAAGGATTGCTGGATAGCAATTCAGATGACAACTGAGATGAACTCCCTACCAAGCAATGTCTTTCTGTCAATCTGATAAAATGAAGCTAGGTCTCCATGCTTAATCAATAATATGGCACAGTAGCAAATGACTGTAGTTCAAAATCGAAGTATAGCAAACTTTCCTGTCCCACAGGTCATTGAGTAAATGAAAATATTTGTATGAGTTATCAATCTAGTTACTGGGCTTTCACAATTTAATCTGCAATTTAACTAGCTTTAATGAAGTTGCATGTGTGTGCCATGGTCTCTCACTTAAAACAATCCCCAGAAAGCACAGAGTTTTTCTAGTAAAGGTCTGAGAAAGAAGAAATAATTATGCAGCTATGGACAAGACACCTATGCTGCAAACCACAGAGTTGCAAAATAGAAACTAGCATGACAACACAGCTAGCCATATAGCTTCTAGATATTGCTTAAAAATTACATGGACACCAGCAATATTAAACTATATCTCTCTTCAGTAAGGCAATCAATAATGAACTGTCGAGGCTGAACAAAAAGTAATCTTCCTGCACACCATGAGGGACAGTGCAAGACCAGAGCTCTGCCACAGTCATCAACACAGCCAGTTCCAAGGACAAGGACTTCCATAAAAGTATCCTACCTTCTACTCCTGAACCTTCAAGCCACTTTAAATTTTTGTTTTTCTCTGAAATATAGGAAAGGATGGTATCGTTCTAGTCACAGCTCACAGAAGTGATATAGCTAGCAGTCAGCCGCTTGAATTGTAGCCAGCAGCAAATAAGGAGGCAGTGGACTCCCCTGGAGATGGGCTCAATGCGACTCATTCATTACACCAGGCAGCAAAAGTGCAGCTGCAGGCTGAGCTTACTACAGCTTCTTCTTGGCACCAAACAGAAAACAAAACCACAAGACAAACTCAAAGAGATTGCTGGGCAAGGAACAGCCAGTCTCATCAAGCACTCCAAAAAAACCCTGATATTGTTCATTATTTGCACTTAGAAGTCTGTGTCATGTAACAGGACCTCGGTGCTTTGGAAGTACAGATCAAGTGGAGTCTGCTTGATGTGAACACCTTTCAATCCAAATAGTGATTGATACAGGGCAAAAAAGCCACCCAAAACATCCAAGCAATGATATCAGCATGCTAGTAGTTCATTATTGAACATTTTTTGTAGGAATGATGACAAAGGATTTTCAACAAGAGACTGAAGAAAGGACAACACTAGCTCTTTGGAAGCTTCTGTGCAGTGAGAAAAGGAACAGAGTTAGCACAAAGGAATTTTGGGGGTTCAAGGCTAGAAACACGGGAACCAAAAGAAGGAAGTGACATTTTAATAGTGGATAGAAAGGTTGAAAATGACTCATGAAGAAGGGCCTTAAAATTAAAGAGAAGCAGTCTGCGTTTAATGAGGAGAAGGCACTCAAAAGGGAAGAGAAATACAGTTAAAATAATGAAGCTGGTAAATTAACTGTGTGGCAGGTTTCTGAACTGAGACCGTGGGGGTGGCACTGTGTTTCTCAGTGCAGGAGGGGAGGATGCCAGAATAATTGAGGTGTGAAATGATGAGAACCCAGAAAACAGCTGCAGTGCTGTAGAAGGGCAAAAGGCCATATCATAGTCATATTTATGCAAGAAGACCTGTAAGATCTGGAGGCTTCACCTACACATGAGAACTGGAAAATACCTAAATTAGTATTTCTCTGACTTGCTGCCCATTGAGCTAGGTGAGTTAGACTACCTTCATACAGTATACCTATCTGACAAATGCTGCTGTAAAAGAATAAAAGTTACTCAAGGTTTCATGGATTCGCGGATTAGACAGAGTTGGAAGGGACCCCTAGAGATCATCTAGTCCAACTCTCCTGCTAAAGCAGGAACGCCTAGAGCACATCACTCAGGACTGCATCCAGGCAGGCCTTGAAAATCTCCAGAGAAGAGGACTCCATGACCTCTCTCGGCAGCCTGTTCCATCTACAGCACCAGATTTTTCCAACTCTTAAGCTGGCCAAAAGGCTACAGTTCAGAATGATCTTTCTCAAGAGTTCCTCTTCAAATGGCAGAACACCCAGCGATTCATAGTTTATGTGTTATAGATTAAAGAGAAATTGTGTTCCCTGTATGTTCAGAAGATGTTTAGCTGATCTGGGCCTAAAACCCCCTTAATAGAAACATAATTTTTAAAAAGAAAAACAAGAACAAGTAAAGTTGGCAGAATTTTCTATGTGCAAACTGGTCAAGTAAGATAACAAGGAATAGGAGACTTTAGCTGCCATACTACAAATCTTGCAGTGACTTTACTAACAAAGCTTCAAAAAAAAAAAAAAGCAATAATAGCTGAACCTGCCAATCCTACATCTGCCCCATGAAAGCAGGAAACACTCAGAAATTCATTCACATACTTTCCACAGTCTTCTGACAGAAAATTTCCTTAATAGACCACAACAGTCAAAGAACACCATTATTGGCTCTTCAGAGCTAGTGCCATTTCTGTTCTCTGGAAGATTTCTAAGCACATCGAGTTTAAAAAAATAAATTTTCTTTTAAAAAGTAGGACTTGATGTCATGCAGGTGAGAAACAGACATGATTCTTACTTGTCAAAGAATCACTGAGAGTGCAGTAAGGATGTCAACGTGTAAAAGTAAAACTTTTAGCTATAATTCCTGTCTCTGATTTTTTACCTTTTAAAAGACCCAAAGATACGAATATCACTACTTGTAAAGAAACAAAACACAACTTTGGACTAAATTTAGGCAAAAATACATGTAAATCAATGCTATTGCAAATATTAGCACTTACTTATTCATGTACATTCATGAGCACCCAAAATAAGGTCATGAATAAAACTCATATAGCATCCATAAAGACAAACTAACAAAAATATCTTGGACATATTTTTGTGTGTTTAAGATGGTATTGACTGCAGCCTGAATTTGGCTTCATTTTCCAGCCAGATTGAAAGAGAACATAAAACAGCTTGGATTACAAAAAATTCCTTGTTTCATTATAGAAAGGTTGCTTTGCTTACAACTAGTCATATCAAACTAAAATTTATTAAAGGCAATAATATTTTGTATGGAAGGCAGAACGCATACTCATCACTTCCATAAACTTACCATTTGCAAGACTAAACAATGATGTCAGATAAAAGCATATTTTAAATAATAATGTCAAGAATGATTCCAAATTTCTACTTGTATACGCTAGCCAGGAGAAATCTTATATATCTGTCTCCTCATCCACATAGAAGTTAGTATTATATCACAAGCAGTGCTCAGGTATTTATGTTCTTTTGATGGATACCTGCAATTAAAAGTCATCAACTCAGTGGGACAGGGATGAAATAAGACAATTTTTTCTTGATATAAGAGTTTCTGATATATATTATTTAAGGTGGTACAGTTCGACTCCAAAAGTGAACTAATGTTTTTGAAATGAAGCCCATCATGCAGATGTGAATCATGACCCTCTCATTAGGAGTGAGTGAATCAAGGTTGTTTAAATTCTAAAGAAGGTTTGGGGGAACAGCCTGGAAAAACTTACTAATTTTTAAAACTTTCTTTATGGCATTTATGTGCCAAAACTAGAATAGTTGAACAAAAGCTCAAGAGAAGAACTGCTAAAAAAGTGTTGCCTCACCTGAATAAAAGAAGCAAAATGAATTTAAGAAATATTAGCAATAAGCCAAATTTGTAACTATGGGTTTAGAATGGGCTGGAGCCCACTGACGACCATCACCCGATATAGCATATGGTCAAGTATATCCTCCCTCATCCCCCCACACATATAAAGGAGAGTGAAGTCATTTTTTGCTTCAGTCCCACTGAAGTTTCACAGAAATGTGTATTTTTTGTCTTGAGTATATCCTTGGCTTTAAAGGAAATGCAGCCAGAATCCTTGTACCAGTGAAATGAGATATTCTTTCTGCAAGAGCACAATCTCCTCCCCACCTAATCCTCAGCACCTGGCTTCCCTTAAGATTTAAATTTACAGTAAAAATCTGCTTTAAGTCTTCAGCTTAAACACCTTGCTGTACCAACACAAAAAGGCATCTTTTATCTCCCATACAGCATCTGTGATTAAAGAAATCTAGTATCAATAAGAAAGGCACACACCCTAAGGCATGACTAAGAGAAATTGTGTGCGTTTTAGGGAATATTTTCTTCCATTACTGCTATGGGATGGAGAGGAGAAGAACGTGAGTAAACCAGCCTATCTTTACCAGTCGTTTTTACTCAGAAAAGCCATAATTCATCAACTTGTAGACAGCACCAGGTTCTCAGCTAGAAAAGGTCAGTGCTGAGGGAAAAATGGGACAGCACTAAATTAAGAGACTGAAAGGAAGGATTTAACAACATAGCTGTTGAAACAAACCACGATGGGCTGGGGAAGAAATTCTCATCCAGTCGCCCATCAATCCACCGTTCTGTTCCTCGATGAATAATGCAGGAGGAATAGAGAGTACTCTCAGATATAGACTGAACCTTTCCAAATGACAGTGGAATCTTCTGACACAATTTCATACAGACACTTACAACCATTCCTGTAGACAACCTTCTGGAATCCAAATGCCTCAAATAATATAAACTATTAAGAAAAGAAGCAAAATAGTTATTGAAATGTACCCAAAAAGGACCAAGGAGGATGACTCTTTCTTACCACTTACGACTAATGAAATCTCTGCTCCTCTGCAATACGCTGAAATATTTTTGCCACTGCATGACTGATACATTAGCATTAATTAGCTATTATTGTGCAATGTCAGATAGGATGATATATTTTCACATATATGGTGTTGTACATGGTATTTGCAGACCTCCCTGAGTATGATAGTATGACATGTCCATAACTATCTACAAATGCAAAAGTAAACACAAATAGCTGCAAATTCAGAGGTATTTTTTAAGGTATACTTCAGACTCTTTCAGTTCTACATGTTCCTTCCAGAGATGTGTGAATTTATGAAAGTTTTAAATGGGTGTCATTTACAAGCTGAGAAGCTAGAAAAAGTTGCAAGAACACTCAAATTATAAGAAGTGGCCTACTTCAGTGTACTCTTTTTTACTTCTTTTTTCTTTACAGTTGTAAGCTTTTCTGCTTGCAGCCCTTTTTATGACCTCTCAATACATGAATTATACCAACTAGAGAATTGACTATTATAAAAGACAGGGGCTGGAATGAATAAAAGTTAGTTAAGATAGGTCAATTATATGAACCTCTTGCTAATGTCTCTGTCGTCCTTTTGCTGTTTTACACTGGGAGTCCATACAAAGAACATGAGAGGCAAGCCCAGAGGAACCTCAGTCTGAGGAGACTAATACAAAGCAAAACCATTCTGTAACGAATTCAACCAGTTTTCTGAGAAAATTAGCGATGTTTTCTCTTAGTTCCATGGCTCAAATAAGCTGCAGTTGACCACTGAAGGCCAGGAAGCAAAGGGAAGAGAGACCAGTTTCAGATATTTGTTACTTAGCCCTTGTTATACAGCAAGTACATATTTTAGGAGAAAAACAGCAATTCTTTGCTTCTTTCACTGTGCATCTTCTTGCCCAGCTTTGTTCTTCAGCTATGGAGGCACTGCTGTCAGTATTCAACAGGTTTTCTCCATTTTCTTCCAAGGTAGCTTTCATATATAAAGACAAAGGACCCTAAAAGCGTTTTCTGTTCTGCTTCCTCCTCTCCTTTTCCAATAAGAAGGTAGACGATGTTGGATGTCAAATCTTAAAGATGGCCAAAACCTGACAGGCTGACAGGCTGTTCAATATTGTGTACTGTTTCCTGTTATGTGTTCTCATTCTTTCATAGAGATGGACGTCTACAACACTGTTTCACTTAAATGTAAGAAGTCAATGCACCTATGATGGGACACTCAACACATATGTCACATTCCACATGTCTGTCCTGAAAAGGTAATACAAGAGCAAAGTTCCCTGAAATTATTCCACTCATGAGTTTAAACAAAAATCCTCAATTTCTTGCTAATATTTTGAAATGCAAGTGCAGTAAATATTTATATATACAATGCAAGTAGAGTTTTCACTTACTTAAATATATTTCAGTTTACCCAGTGATCTAAAAATATTTTTCTTTCTTATTTAATTTTCACAGCATCTGTTATTGCAAGTATTTGTTATCAGAAGACCCTTAAAGTATAGAGATTCACACACTAACATTCAAAAGCTGAATAGTGAATCAATACCAAAGACAAAGGAAAATCCATTCTGTCTCCTGTTTTAGCTAAACAATTAATGGGAAATAAAATGTCAGCCAATAAAAGGTATTTTTGGAATGGCATCACACCATAATGGCATCACACCAGCATAACCAGTCAGTGAAAGGTGAAAGGAAACAAGTTAGACATTTTGCGTATATCATTATATGTTAAAAAAGCAGAAACTTAATGTATCTCATTAAATAGGAGATGATTACATGCAACTCGTAACACACTCAGCAGCGATGCTTGTTGTTGTTATGGATGGGTAACAGCAGGATGATTATAGATACATCCTGACGCTCAGATAAAATTCCTCTTTTAGCAACAAGCTTTTAAAGGTTCATTATGAACAATGTGAATATATACTTGTCTGGCAAAACCCATAAAGACATAAAAATCAGAGTGGTAGCGAAGGATTAGGGCTTTTTATTTCCCTCTGTTACAATACACATTGCAGAACTGAAAAAACTATTTGGTGGTACTTTTACCAAATAGCATTCATAACAACAATAAACAAGATTTTTATCCATAGCTGTTGGCAACTGAGGGATAATCAATGCCAAGGTGTTAGAAATCTGACAATTTCCCATAAAATCAGTTAGCCCCTTGCTCTCAAGCCTCTGCTTAACTCATTGTCTATTATAGCATGTTCCTATAGCTGTCCTGTGGAAAGTCAAAGCTTAATATTGCATGGATAACAACATATTGATCCTAGAGCAGCTTCAGTCTATTCATGAACAATCCTGATGAATAATGAGATATAGATCCAACTTTTAACCCTTCTAATCTGCACCTGAGGAATGCAGACTGCAGAAGGAAAAAAAAAAAGTTTGGGTTTTTTTTGGCATCTGCAGTACTCTAATGGGAAGACTGACTCCTCTATATCCTCCTGCTTTCCAGAAGAATTCATTATACCATAACACGCAAATCACTTTCTGCAAAGAGGCTCAGCTGTTGTGAATACATTTCAAAGAAAGCAATGAGGTTTTATTTAAGATTGCAGTTGTTTGGAAGTGAATTTGCATCACCTCTATTCCTGAGAAATGAAGGATCTTCTTCTCTGCCAATGTGGCATTAAAAATGCATTATCTATTGACTTGAGTGGCTAATTGCAAAGATAAACTGAGCTAGAAAACATGTATTACTATTGAGCTGTGTATAAAATCATCTGGAGGTACAGGACCAGGGTCAAAACTACACCTACTCAAAAGAATAGGTTCGATCTGTAACCTGCCTTTGACTGGCAAAGAAAACACAACTAATACGCATATTAAAGTGTTCCCTAGGTGTTCCCAGTAAAATTACTGAAAAGAAAATTGGTTCTCTTTTAGCTCAAACCTGGACATCACATATTCTGTAAGAAGCGGGAGCAAACTGCTGAATGCAAATAAAAGACTATTTTAAGGTCTTACAAACATTTTATTATTGATTTCTAAAGAAAAAAAGCATGGAGAATATATCTGGTATTTTGATTTCCAAGTCTGTTGGAAACACAGCAAAGCTGAGGACAGTTTTTCATATCTTTCTTTCACAAGAAAGGTATGCATGAAGCCATACTGCACACAGATGCTGAACTACAAGGCATAATTTAGACAGGCTGTAAACAGGCTAAACTTCAGCCAGTCACTTGGTTACCCCCAGCTGATGCCTGGTGACCTGAAGTTAGCCTTGACCAACCTTGACCAACCTTGACCTCAGTGCCTTTTCAGAGAACAATTACTTTGTTTGTGGGTTATAAGCACTAGTTTATCACTTAGTTCCTGGCTCTGTAGACTCAAGTTGTCCTTGATAACTCACAAAACTTTCTTACACCTTTTCTTGTTGCTTATAATTTACTTGAAGAGCTTTGGAGGTTATTTCCTGTATTGAAACTCCTGTATGCTCCTTAGCCACGGTGGTAAGCCTATGCTCAAGACTGTGCTTATGCCACAAGAAGTTATTTCTCAATGTCTTCCTCACCCTTTATGATCATATGCTGTCTTCAGCTCCAGCCAGGAGTTTTCCCACATGCAGGGAAATTCAGACAAGAGGATGTACACATTCACTCATACTCACATCCTCTCGCTCTACAAACTTAATTGAAAACTTCAGTGTTGTGGCCAAAGGCAATGGAGAGATATCCCTGGATTACCTGCTTGTGGAAGAACTTTGCCAAAATTTCTGTACTTGGTTTTAAAATTATATCCTTTTCTGGTTCTTTTATTATTTTGTTGTTGTTGTTAATATGTATTTACATGGCTGTGTTCTTTTCTGTTCAATCCCATAAAGAAAATCCACCAAAGCAAAATAATAAAAAAAAATCAAAATAAAAGAATCAAAAGTATCTAGAAAGTTTTTATTCTGAGAGAAGTTTGGAGGGGAAAAAAAGAAAAAAATCTCAGTAAGGAAAGAAAAAGGTGTCCTACGACTAGATCATGTCTTAATTCCTCAGAACAAAGTTCCTTGTAATTTATTTTCCCTTGATATGCGAACTCATTCATTGACTGCTCTCACATTGTCAAGCACTGGTTATGCTTTTGCAATACTGTGCCTCCTTGCACACAAGAATGTGGTTTTTTTATTATTTGTTGATCTATGTTCCATTTTTCTTGTCCATTTTTTTCAAGCCTTTCAAGAACTTTTGTACTGTATATTCTCTTTTGTTCTCCCACAATAGTCAAAACATCAGCATATTCAAAATGTTGCTATGGTCCATATGAACTCCTTTTTCCTCGGAATGTCACAATGACTGCATGTCTGTTTCTATGCCCATATATGCTGAGGAACGTATCTATTTACCTTGACTGTAAACTGACATTGAATAGGGCACAGACTTTACTTCTGGCTTAGACTTTCATCCTTTGAGCTATAAACACACAAATCTCTCATCCTCAGCTTTATCTGGTTTTCCAGTTTCTCCCACTGTGTCCTAAAGACATTGCATAATACGCATTTGTAAAATGTATCAAAACTGCATATATGTTTTGCTCTTATTCCTATTGAATTAGTTCAGAAAGTTCTTAAAATTAAGTGAAGATGCAGATGAAGCACCTATGTTTAGACCTAAATTTCTGTTGCATTTGTTTACATTTCTTTTAGTGTCCACCTTTCCCATTGGTCCAGACAGATACAAGCAGTCCCAAGTAAGCCTGTGTTTAAGAGTCTGTGTTTCAATACTTTATTCATCACAACAGAATTTAGTCCTCGTGATTGTTTAAATACAGAAATATATATGGATGTGTCCTTTTCTCCCCAAAAATTCCCTGTGCTGCTGCATTTGTATAGTCAACAGGTGATTTTTTTTTTCTTACTGCTCATAATTCCTTACAAAACATGATTTTCAAATATATCTTCATCAAAAGGATATAGATTAGAGCACCTCCCTTACGAGGAAAGGCATAAGCAGCTGGGACTCTTTAGCCTGGACAAGCAAAGGCTGAGGGGAGACCTTATTTATGTTTATAAGTATCTAAAGGGTGGG
>JAOTQQ010000001.1:149882435-149892583 GCA_026546715.1 Gallinago undulata | reverse complement strand
TCCATCCAGCCTGTGCAGATCCCTCTGCAAAGCCTCTCTACCCTCCAGCAGGTCGACACTCCCACCCAACTTGGTGTCGTCTGTTTTTTTAAAAATCTCATTATTTATCTATAACAGGTTTCTAGTATTTCTCTGCAAGTGAAAAAATTACAAAATGAACCTTTATTTTGTAATCACAAGTTTAAAGACACACTTGGGTTTGAAGAAAACCAGCATAGCGACTATGTGTTCACTCAAATGCTCCTTGATCTTTTATTTACCCAAACCCCTCATCTCTAGTGTCACTCCTTAGCCAGGCTGCACAGGTGGTTGAATGGTCACATGCAAATCCCTACCATGGAAGAACTGGTATAAGTCTTGTGGCAGAGCAGACTCATGAACCAGCCTGAATCACCCACAGCTACAGACTGCAAATACATACCAAGGACCCAACAAAAACCGCACTTCTGTATTGCAGATCTTCTTTCTTAACAGAAGATGAACACAATTAGTACCAAGGATGAACACAATGTAGGGCCATGAGTCCTAATACTCTATTTAATCCTATAACAGATTGCTCTAATTTCAAGACATTACTTAGTGCTCATGGAGGTAAATTCCTGTGGAGTATAGTTTTATTGCAAAGTTTTGCTCAGAGATACCTGTGCAGAAGAGCCCAACAACTGAAGGGCTGTGTGGAGCAGGAAGAAGGATGAAGGTATGTCCTCTCCCATTCAACATTTCATGCTTACTATAGCTGTGAAAGTAAGTGAAACAATGAGCTTCCCCATTCTTTTTCAGAGGGGAAGGAGACACAGTCATGATTTCCAGAAGTGGAGGCAGGTAAGGCTGGCCTCTTTACTTGTACCCAAGTCACAGGCTGTGTGTTGGGCCAGTGGCCCAGCTACTTGGGACTTGTCAGGTTCTGCTTGGGCTTGTCCTGTTCTGTCTGGAGCTTTGCTAGAGCTTGTTTAGCTGTAGCAGCAACTATCACAGACTTCCACTATAACTCAGGTCAAAAGAGACCTCAGAAGGTCCACCCTCTTGCTTGAAGCAGAGTCAGCTATGAGGGGAGGCTGCTCAGGGCTTTTTTTCTGCTATTAGTTTACTTTCTACACTGGTGGAAAGTAATTACTGGAGAACTTCGACTCTTCAGTAATAAAATGTTTTAGTTTCCAAAGCTGTTAAAAATACTCTGAACAGGCAGACACATAGTGCTTTGAAGACCAGAGAAAATTAAATTAAACTTGATATTTGCTATCAGCTTTCGGATATCACAATTTTTAAATCAGTGGTTGCTGATGACTTGGGAGGAACAGTGTAGTACTGTACCAGAGACAAAGCTGTTACAAATTAAAAACTTTCTAAGGCATTTCCAACTCAGCCATATATAAATCAGTTTTATCAGATGATAGTTACTGTACTGCAAAGCCAAACTCTCTAAATTCCAAGTGTTCCCTTTAAAACATGTGAAATTTCCTCCTCATTAAAGATCTCCTCTTAATTGACTTACAGAAAAAAAAAAAAGGAAAAGCTAAGAAGATTATCAAGCAGGATCAAACAACTACAGAGGTCCACTATTACAAAAACGGTAACAATTCTCAGTGAAACCAATGCCAAACAGTACTAAAGTTAAGAAACTGAATATTACTTATTTTACTGTTAATGCATACATTCTGCATGTCTGCAGATGCATCTTCAGTCTACTTCCGAAGAAAATCAGAAGCCAAAATCTCAGACAAAAAAGACATGCCACCATTTTTTTCACATTGTTTTTCAGATCAATGTTATAGCTTCAGAAAAAAAAATATTATTTTAAAAATATTTAATTAGTAGAAAGAATAGTAAATAATTCATTTTCTGTACATTGCACTTAGTTTTGATTTGCAAAAAACTTTGCATCATATCAGCCTTAAGACTCCTACTCACCATATTGTTAATACCCTTTATAGTAGCATAAGAAATAGAGACAGAATTAACCTACTGTTCCACTTCTAATCACTTACTACTTTTAAAACAACATATGGCTGAGGTTGAATACATTATTGAGAATTCTGTTTGTTTAGCATAATTTAATAGCAGCTTAAATTAATCTTTGCTTTAAATTCTATCAAGATTACACTTGAATGTATCAGTAGTATTCTAATGTATTTCAATCAGAAATGTGTAACACCGAGGCAGGTTTTTGTGTCATATGTTATCAACTGCTTTGCAGAACTGAGCAAATGCTTCTATTCCCACCTTCCTGGTGGAACAAAAGCAAAGGCAGAGCCCGAAATTAACAAGTTAAAAAGCAAAGGCATATTTGCATCTTCCAAAATACCTGCGCAGAAAAAGCTCTCTATGCCTGCCTAACACTCTGTGCTTACCTTTTCTTATCTACTCTTTTCTCCATACCATTCTTTTAAGTTCCTGCACCACCTCCCAACCTGTGCTCATCACATTCCTTAATGCCACTTCCAACATTCTGCACCTCTCCAGCAGGCATCAGCTGAGCCTAGAGCAAGGCAGAGACAGGCAGCCTCCGGCACCTCCTGGGCCTTGGTTTCATCAGCCACATGAAATCTGCTTTGCCCTCAGGGGGAGGATTAGCTTTTGCCCACTTTCAGTCAGCAGTACAAACGCAGCCCTAGCTATATTGCAGATTTCCATGGTTCTCAGAAAAATTTCCTTACTGTTAAATAATTTTTTTTTTTTTTACCCATAGCAATTCTCAACAATAAAATGGATGGGAAAACACAGACTTCTCTCCTATCCATCATTTTGTCCAGACAGCAGCAAACAAATTGTAACAGTAGGACAGAAAGGTGCGGGACCCTTCCTGACATCTCTTCCACAGCCAAAAACCTAAAGGTTTACTGGGATAATTTTTGATCCTGGGATATGAAACCTGTCAAGGATTTTGCAGCATATGTGCAGCATTTCCAGTACATAGAGAAGCTTTGTAATGACTTACAGTCAGAGACTAGGACTCTTGCCAATCTTTATTATAATTTTTCAGTGCAGAAAAATGACTGTTTTGGAGACAATCACCCCACGACGCTTGAAAGCAGATTTAGCTACCAAAAAAACCCCCAAAACCAGGACGAAGCGGTAAAGTTTTTTTTTTCTGAAAGTGTAGGAGGGAGCAAATGAGCATCTTTTTGTGGAGCACATAAGGAGAAAATTCTCAGGTCAGAAGCAAACCAGAGTGCAGATGTATACAATTTACAGTTAGGGAAATAAAAGAACAGCGGGCTATTGTAAAAACAGAGCCACTGTTAGCCAAAGTTCATATGCAGCACAGTGAGGTTTTTGTCCTGCAAATTTCTGAGCTCTCCTGGACTAACCTATAATGAATATAAGTGGATAATACTCTGCTAACTCCACAGAGACATAAAATTGGTCTCTTCCTGGGGCTTTCGGACAGTTTCAGAGCACATTCTGCAAGCGTAACAATCCTGTGCATACTTCACCGTGCTAAAGATCATTCAGATCTCACTCTCAATAGTCGAGGGTAAATAACTCAAGTGAAAATGATTGCTCAGACCCTAAGAGTTGCACACGAACCTCTGCACTACCCAGCAGGCTTCCTGCTGGTCTTAGTCAAACAATTTCACAAATTCAAACTGCGAACTTTGGAAAGGATCAGCATCTTCTCCCTGGTACCTCCGTCATGGTGCAGATGAGTCCGGCCCCCAGATGAAAGAATCCATCCCTCAGATGCACCGGGCGCCCATAGGGCTGCGCGCTGAGCGGTACTTTCCTGGAACTCCTGGAGTAAAGCATCGCACACTGACACATTTTGCGAACTGCCCTATATTCTCAAGAGGGGTGGCAAGACAAAAGCGTCTCATCCTTTGACTTTTTCCCGGCGTGAATCCACGCTGCTCGGCCAACCAGAGTGAAACCGAGTAGCTGATGGCATTTTTTATGTGAAATAAAAACCCAGATCTGGGGGTTCGCAGGACTGTGGAAGTGCTCCAAGAGGCTTTCTGATGAGTCATTATCCAGCTGTCTGAAGCTTTTGGCAGCGAAGACATCAAAAACATATTACGACTGCACAGCTTTTGCTCTGGGTCCTTGTTCCAAATGATTGTTTTGCCTCTATGTACTGCTAACTACATTCTTTGCAGGATATTTATTCATGTACCGCTAAATACAATCATTACAGGATATTTAGTCACTTAGTATTCTGCTTATCCCACAATATTAGACAGCCGTTGGGTGGCCGTGGCTGGTGCTATTCGACAATAGTGGTTGTAAATGTCACATTTCCTCAGACTACATCTGCATCAGCCAAATTTTCCTGCTTGTCTCTTTTTCCACAGATGCCCCGAGGAAGAGTTTCATCCCAGGCAGTGACCTACATGAGGGCAGGCTGGCTGCCGCAGCTGAGGGGAGCACCTTTTAATGCTGTTTCCGCCTCCCCCCTGCTGCCCTCCAGCTCTGATGCTGTTTCTCATGCAAAGTCTCCTGCATCCCTCCAGTCTTCCAGGAGATAACCCAAGGCTTTAAAAAAAAAATAATAATATATATAACCCTTGGGAATTATTCAGAAAGGATTTAGTCACATTATAAGAGTTGTCACTGAAAAATGCTCCACTCGTGCCAGAGACACAAAAAAAAAGCCAAAGCAAGGGTGCGTACACTAATATATGTACATGTCTGTTTAGGGTGAAACTACTACAAGTACACACTGCTGGCACATAGGGTGTATACTCTAGAGTATATATATTCAGTAGCAACGGATATATGTGATCTCTTCCACGTAACTTTAATTATCCAGTCTTCTTACGTAGCTAGTTGAGAGAAAGATGTACCTTCACAGAGTGACCCTGTGCAACCTATGATGTTGAAAACAATTATTTATTTATTATAGTAATTATTATTATTTTATTTATTTATTATGATTATTATTATTTAATCCCTAAGAGAGATTAATTGCCCTCTTGCACTGGTCAAAAAGAACATCTAGGAGACAGATCCCATGCTAATTGCTGAAGTCCAGAAAAAAACCCCAAAGCCATTGGATGCAGAAAAAATATTGAAGAGTAGATATAAGCCCAAGCGTTATGACTGTAAGCTGCATGCCTTTTAATAAGTTATACAAATTAACTTCGCTTATTTTCTGTATAGTATCACAGGGATCTACACTGCTGGCAACCCAACAGTACCTAGCAGATATACCTCTTCATAAAAAAAAAAAAAAAAGCTGGGTATACACCTGAACACAATTAGCATTGGATAACCTCAGCGTCTGAAGTAGTGCTGGTCTTTACTACCCAGCTTCACCAAGAGCACATTGCAACAGAGCAAAAACCAGAACTATTCCTATACATTGGAATAAATTAATTAAAAAAAAAATACATTTAACTATCAATCATTGCGTAGTGTTCCAAATTGTGTTCCTATAGAGGGACCATAGGGTCCACTCAGACCTCACGGATACAGCCTACTTGGCTTTGGTTGCAGGATTAGGGCTAATACAGTTTGTAAAAGAGGAAAGTTAGAAAAAAGAAGCCAACAAATGACAGTTGCTTGCTTTGTAAAAAGTGAAGTTTAAAAAGTGATTGGCTAATATTGCTCAGGCAATCTATCTAGATCTCTGTACTACATCTATCACCATAGCAACTGCAGCCTGGGTGGTGTTTCCAAGACTAAGAGCAATTAATTTTCCTGGAGATATAAAACAGTATCCCTATTCTTTTGTAAAGGAGTTAGATGGAATGCACCAAATACCCCAAGAGCCCAAATGTGATGGTAAACAATTTATCTCCTAGGTTTATTTCTTCAAGGTTAGGATAGTTACTCAATAATATGTTACATGCACGCAACTGTAAATTTTAAGAAGTTGGCAGTTGATTGTCTACAGGGACTAGAAACCTGTGAGCTGGTCTAAGGCAAATAAGAGGGACTGACCAGCAGCTTGGTCACTGCTTGCGGGTAATGGGTAAAGGAGATGGTGTCTGCTCCCAGTGGCACACTGACTGGAAGAGGTCTATGCTAACAGGTCTATCCTCACCTTCCCAACCTGGGGCACATCGGCTATCTAAAGAAAATCTAAAGAAAATCTAAAGAAATAATTAGCTGCCATAAACAAAAGCTTGCTCCACAGTCATACGACAACACTAATACTTTCACTTATGTGCAGCAACCAAACAGGAACTGATACTAGCTTTTCTGCTCTGGGAGCTGAAGGCCACTCTAACATGTCACTGACTTTAATAACAACTTAGGGCTGTCCCTGAAAAAAATCATATTAATGGAACACAACATCCTATTAATCATCACCCCAGGCTGTACAGAATTTCGGAAACAAAGACGTGAGCAAGTGCATTGAGAGAACTATAAGAGGCTGCATCAGAAGACTGCTTCTTTCCAGACAGAAAAGAACCTTCTAGATCAAAGGGTAAATAATGAAATGGTCATAAATTAATTTTATTAAGTACATTGTAAAGTACACGTGGGTTTCTAGAGACTGAGATTTAGTGTCCAATCCAAGTATCTCATGAAAATCCAAATTTGGAGGAAACTCCCTCCTCATCGGTCTCCCTTCACTACTGGTGCTCTCTCTGCCAAACCTGGGTGCTTATGCATTTTATCAAAAAATGCATGCTCTTCATCTCCACCTTGCTCCTGGGTCAAAGCCATCTAACTTGGAAATCAGAGATACCAGTGAAACTTTACACAGAAGGTTGCCCTTCTTAAGCATGCATTTCCTGCAGTAAAATACAGACAGAAATGGCAGTGTACATAAAGCCAACTCATGTATGTTCTGGAGGAAGGGCAGCTCCTAAAGGCCGTGGCACTGACTAGTCTTGCAAACCCCTGAGATGGCATCAACAGAAACAAGTGCTTTTTTGTCTCAAACTTCCCACCATCATTCTGCATCAATCCAACTGCAGTCTTCCTGCAAGAAATATTTCACCTGACATCTCATGATCATCAGTAACCTTTTTTCATTGCTTTCATTACTGGTGACTCCTCCCTTCCTGCCTTGCAGTTTTCAGACCCAACCACTTGAGGAACTTCTGATTATCATAATTTTCTCTTCACAGACCCTGGTAATCTGGTCCTAAATTTATCATGGTGTTTTGCTAGTGCTAGTCTCACTCACCTCAGTTGGTGTTCATTTGTCCTTTTAATCTCTTTGGGCAGGCCCATCACCACATACTTGGTACTTTACCACTATCACCAGTCTTTTCTTAAATGTTATTTGTCAATGTGAAAATACTGGAAAGGTCACAATAACAGCAAGTGTTATAAGCAGACTGGTGGGACTACATTGAAGCAGCAATCAAGAAGCCCACTTCAATTGATTACTTGCATTAGAAAAACATTTCTGTTCACTTCAGCCTTTCATTAAGGAGGGATGAGGTTGGATAAAGATTTTGAAGCCAAACATATAGAAAAGCACCTAAAACTCCTGGGCCAGCTGCTCAGACCACAGTTGAGGGCAGCCCAGATGGTAAAGTCCTCCTGGTCACGGTGTAAAACCATTGCAGCCTCACCTGACAAATTCCATACTAATCTCAGCGTGGGCTTAGCTGGAAATTGCATCCCCTGTCTGAAAATTTAAGAACCATATCCTTGATCAATCCATTATAAAAGATTTTCCCAGCAGCTGAGAATGGTTCAGTGACCCAGGATCAATGCATAGCAGTGCTATTTACATTGATACTAGACAAACTGGTTTGGGTGCTTCCACATATACTGGCCATGCATACCAACTAACAGGGGAGAACAGCATCTTTATACAGCAGTGCTACATCAAATTACAAAGCCATTTATCTTGATTGAAATAATTTACAGATTTGGCGTTTTGGATTTTCTGTAGAAGCAGATGCTTTGCTACTTCAGAGTTGGCATGCTCGGGAAACACCTCCAGCTCACGTAAACCAAGTGACCTCCAACTGGCTGAGGAACAAAGGGGAATTTGAGACCCCATTCACTTTCAGCTTATTCATCCACCTTAAAGTAAAATGTAGGGAATCGAAAACAAGGGGATGAGAAAATAAAGCAACTTGTTTGATCTGTGGGTTACACACAGAAGGAAGACAGGCAACATTTGCACAAATAGTTACACACATGAAAGCACACTGACCCTCTGCTTGGCTGCACTGCAATTCCAAACAATATTTGAAACAGGGGAAGAAATAATCTAAACTGTTTTCAGCCAGCTGCAACCTAACAAAAAGTATGCACAAGTTACCCTCACCTACATATACAATCTTGCATGTGGTCATCCTTGTTTCTTTTTGTACTTCACTTGAGATGAGCCATGTCTGTGAGGCTGTCACTTCATTTTTCTACAAGAAGCTCGTACAAACCCCTTGATCTAATGTCTTGTTTGTAAATGTTTGTTCTAGTTTGATCATGCAATTTCTAAGAAGTCCAAAAGTGAACCAATACCTTTTTTTTTTTTTTGTTGAAGGAACCTTTCAATCTGTAAAACAGTGGGCACTAGTTAAAGAAGAAGACAAGGCTCTGTTAATGCCATCAATTTCTAGCCAATAGGCAACATAATTCTCTCCCTTTAACCAACTCTCATACAACACTGTTTAACTGCCTAAAACAGATGAATTCATACCCCAAAAAACCTTGTCCTTCCCTCGCTAGATAAGTATACCAGCAGATTCCCAAACTACAGTGCCAAAAAGCTCCTTTATCAACGAGGGAAGACTCTTTCTGGTGATATGGTCAGTCACCAAAGGATGTTCCTGTGATGAAGCTGAAGAACACTGTTTAAAACCAAATGGGCAAATACTTCATGAAGGCATGAATTATAATAAGGATTATTATAAATGATTTATGTAGTGCCATTATAGTGAAATATTTTAAGAGGAGTCAAACCACATAGGATTTCAAATATTGCATTACTATTTTCCAATAAAGTTGTTTCTGTATTACACATTATAATTTATCTGATAGCTAATTGTGCAAAAGTAGTCCATATTGTCCAAAACAAAGACCAAAAAAGATGGGAGCAATATTATTTTAGAAAATTGTTATAGTGCAAAAGTGTATAGTTACTGACAAAACTAGAAACTAGGGCAAGGATAAAAACATATGGCCAAGATTCCCACCAGTGACTAGAAATACAAACGTCCAGACTCAGGTGTGATGCTTTGATGAACTATCTGTAACTGGTTGTCTGAATGCTGCCCATCCTGCTCGCCTTTGGCGACAGCAGCAGACAGGGTACGGTGGTCTGGAACAGTAAACACTTTTCATTATTCTCCTTAAATTTAGACACAACATAGGCTTTAATATGTCTTGGCATCTTTAGTGGGCAGTTCATACAGCAATCTGAGCTCTGGCCCCTGTCTACAGTAATCACTGTGCAGACTGTTTTAGATAACACGACAGGTTTGGTACCCATCTCCAGCCTATAGTAACAGGAATGTGTACATTAATCTAAAGATGCAGTCAGTAAAGAATAATTACATTTTCTGTAAGCACATGCTGCTAAGGGCATATAATTTTTTCTAGCAGAGATTACAGTGGCGGGAATGGGCTATTTCTGCTTTCTGTGGAGGACCGTTTCACCTGCTTGATCTGAGCACACTGTGACAGACTGTGGGGCATAAACACAGGCACACATTTTAAAAGATACATGGACAGAACTCTCTTCTTCCTCGTTGGTTCAGATTTCCAGCTGCAGGCCATTTACTAGCCATCAGAGTTAAAGCTGATATTTTTACTTAGACCATCTGAGAGTTACCTGTGGAAAGCAGGAAGGGGCTCTACTGTATAATTAGTAAATGGAAAACAATGTCAGTAAATGGAAACATTACAAAGAAAGTAATTTTTGTTTATGAATTATGAGCATTTCCACTTTGCATATCTCAAACATTGTATAGTATGTAAGCTTTTCAGAAATGCTTCCTTAGTAGATACATCTATAAAAGAAAAAAGAGTTATGTTTTCTTTGCAGTAATTTTCATTTCAGCACAGCACTGTGAAAGTAAGCTGCTTACTTAAAATAATTTGATAATTTAACATCTCTGCTTTAAAAAAAATAATATGTAAATCCCCATAGCTCACTGGGAACAGTCAGGGAAACTTACAGCTCTCATGCTGCTACAAACCCCTGCTCAGTAGGAGACAGGAGACCTTATTAATGCCTATAAGTATCTAAAGGGTGGTTTGAAGGAGGAGGGAGCCAGACTCTTTTCAGTGGTTGC
>JAOTQQ010000001.1:149863814-149879118 GCA_026546715.1 Gallinago undulata | reverse complement strand
TTCCACGCACTCTAAAAATCTCCAGGACTGTTGCCTCTCTGCTGTGTTGTATTTCCAGCAGATGTCAGGGAAGTTGACAGAGAAACTCAGACATAAACATGCTCTGCAAGATGACTGTCCAAAGGGTGAGATTTCAGTCTCAAGCAGGATATACAAAGCTTAAAGCCAAAGGAGCTGGAAGACGTCTTAGGTACCTTTATCCTACCTTTACCTGCTCCAGAATGACATTTCCAGCATTTGTAGACATGGTGAAAGGAACAGAACTCTGTTTACTCATTAGACTTCCTGGCTGATGAGCAAATGAACGTGTATTTCCTGTGTCTTTATTGACTGACTCTTTGTATTCACACTTCAAAGCACGTGGAGCACCTGTAGCATCTGGCTTCACTTTTAGATATCCTGGGTTTCTGAGGTGAAGTCAAAATCTCCGGCACATTTTAAACATCACTGATTTGCAGTTGTAGGTCTATAATTAAAAGCTGTGTTTGACATCTGAGTTAAACTGACACCGATATATATGGCTTTAGGCCAGTCTCCACTGCAGTTGTGGTTTGTATAACATTAATTGAAATGCTTTCCTTGAAGGGAAACTTTCTGACAGCTAAGTGAGTAAACAGCTTGGATCCTAGTTCCCTTCAATCACTCTATTGATGTGACATAGTAGGAAGTGATTTTAAATCTAAACTGTCACTAAAGATCAAAGCTCAAGGTTAAATATAAGAAAAAAACAGATATATAAAGTTTTTTACACAACAACAAAAAAAAGGTTTATGCAGAACTGTGTTTTAGTTATGCCAACTTTGAAAGAGATCGAATCAATGACAGGTTGTATGCTACAGGGATGCAAAGTCAGGAAAACAAAGTTAAATACAAAGTTAAATAGACTGAGGTAAGCTCAAAAAAAAACCAAACCAACCCTGGAAAATGCCCTTACCTCCAAATGTGTTCACTAAATTATGACTTGTGTTATGAATGTCTTAGATTTGGACAAGAGAGTTGGAACCACGTTAGCAAGAGCTCTTACTTACTAAATCAGAATTGAAGAGATATATTGAAATCCAGCAACAGTTTTCGCAGTCATAGTTAACTAAGGACAACTCACAAGATAATTTCTTGGTGCATCAAAGCCTTTTTCATTTCACTGCTTTCACTTTTTACTAAGCAAATTAAGGAAAGAATTGGTTGAAATGTCTGGCTGCATAAAAAGCTCAGATCAAATCCTTAGGTTAGGAACTAGCCTCACAGTTTCCCCTCTGCCCATGGTAGTCCAGAACATCCCTGACTACCCCAGGGAAGCCAATGCCTCCCCAGTCCCTGGCCAAGGGCACAATTTTGTGGACTAGAGAACAGCTTTTAGGGGTGCTAAGGATATATATTTCAGAAACTTTGATAGGGCTGCTCAATATGTTTCAGTTCTGTTTCAAGAGCAAGAAATATAACAAGCCATTTCATACAGCACCCAAAAAATGATCTCCTCATTACGCAAGAACAATGCATGAAATTATTTGCCTGCGCAGTAATTTGTGGTTCTGTTCCCCATGTCTAGCCTCTGCCAGGCTAGAATCATTCTAGCCTTTTGTTAACAAGATATTCACATTAAAAACTTCATCTAAGACTTCTGTGCTTTAAAATATGAAGGATTTATTTTAGATTTGAAGGACATGTATGACTCTACCTGTTACAGTAAAGCTATCAGAAACCAGATTATCTTTAGTCAGTTTTTATCTTGTATATCAGTTTTATGCATGGCATAATTTGTTTTTCAAGTATAAGGAAGGGATTTCTTTCTACATTATTTAAGTTACATTAAAGGAAATAGTTACATTGGACTGTTGCAACTGATTTACAAATCAGAAGAGAAGTACAGATAGTATTTTGAGCAGAAGATAGTCTTAACTAGAAGCACATGAAATGCAAGTGGAAAAAACTCTTTATTCAAAGTATTACTTTAAATTCAATTGAGAAAAGTTCTTTTTCAGAATATATGTCCTATGCCTTATATGCTGTGAAGTATTTTTTAAAGAAACTTACATACTTCATGTCAAAAGAATTTTGTTAGACAGACGTCTCCATCTACAGCCAAAGTACTGGAGCAAGCCAACCACCTCTCTTCTTTTTCACACATCAGAAATCAACCCTGAAGTGTGTCTCCACAGAAGCTCACCTACCTGACTGCACTGAATGATTTACATCCTAATGACAACTGAAGTCAAAAACAGGGAACACCAGATTTTCACTTAAATTTTTAATTGAAAGGTAGCGATAAAATTAAACTAAGCATCAAACTTCACAAATCTGAGGCCTAAAAGAATTTTTTTTTCTTTTTCAAATCAGCTTGCACACATACAAAGACTAGACAGACACAAGATTTGCCCCAAAACAACTGCTGACATGTCTTCTCAGACACTTCCACAGTAAATGCTTCACTGCACACACAGCTAAAATCACTATTTCCACCCTAGGGGAACTTCAAAATAAATCTTACAGTTATCAGCCTTCAACTGAAAGGTATCATTCACATTAGCCCTGGAACAGATTGGTGACAAATCACCAAATTTTGAAAGGACAAGAAGAGCTTTCTGTGTTCAAAGCTTTTCTCCCTAGCCTCAAATTTCCTCAAGAACTACTAGCACTAGGGTACACAGAACAGCAGGAAAATACAGAAAAATGAGAGAACAGAAAGATACTGCTGGTTTCTCAAAATGAAATCAATGTTACTTGCTTCCTTAACTGGTACTAAAATTCATAGGCATCCCAGTATTTGACTTGAAGTTACGGGGACATTGCCTGTTTTGATTTGCAATATGTTGACTTCAGTTACATCACCAACGGGGACAATAAAGCAACACTTCTTTATTATTCCATAGGCATTTCCATCTACCTTATTTTAATCAGTCTGAGCACTATTTCAGGAATGACCACTACCATAACTCAGAAGCAATGCACTAGCACTTTGACCCTTTCAAAGCCTAGACTCTATCTCAAACGCTTTTGCATTTCAGAACAAAGATTCCTTACTGGATGGACCAAAAAATCCTTGCCAGTTCAGCAAGGAAGGTGCAGAACCGTACTTCCACTGTTCTTTCTCCTTACTGACAAGAAAAATCTTTACTATTGAAAATTTATGGAGAGGCTATCACAGAACTTGAGATAAGACTGAAAATAAGTGATTTTTTTATGCATATATATATATAATAAAAGCTATTTAGGTTTACATTGCTAGCTGATCATCTGTTGAGAATGGAAGTGAATAAGCCTACAAGAAAAATTGCACAGTAACATACCAGGAAGAATTTGTGTCTGAGATGATGCCTTCCAACGTGACTGGTTCAGATGAACAATAATAAAAGTTTCTTTTCAAGCTTAAAAGCTTAATTCAAGCTTTGACAACTAAAAAATTACCCAACAAGTTGCACAATATAGAATGAATGCAGTTACTGGGAAGATTTTTATATATATATAAAATAACAGACCCTTTAATTTGACAAGTCACTGGAATAAACATATGTCATACCACAAAGAAAAGAAATGAAAAATTCTTCCCATTATCTTCGCTCTCTCCCCTATTCAACTACAAGAATATTAATTGAAGATGGCAAAGAAAATGTCTTCTTTTCTGTGCACAGTTGCATAGTTATGTGGTGAACTTCAGATACAAAGTAAAACTCAAGAAGTCATGATTCAATAAGTAACAACCTTCTCTGCTGCATGAACAGATTTTAAACCACAGAAATAAACACATGAAATAATGTTCTTTAGATTAAAAATCATAAAGAACTCTCTTCCACTTCAGCACAACACTTGCTCAAAGTCCCAGAGCAAATCTCTTTCTCTATAAAGTTTATTTGTGCTTCCCCTCACCTTCTGCCCAAGGGAACCTTGGAAAGGGCTTTAGCCAAAGCACTGGCAGGAGTACATTCACTGAAATACTGCTTTGGATCAGTGATTTATACATCTGGCTGAAATATCCAACCACTGGATGTCACTGTTACTCCACATGAAGTAAGCACATATAGCCATGAGACCACCACCACCATTGAGTAGCTGTCTACTGCTAACTCCTGCAGAAAAAAAAAAACCCAATCTTTGAAAAGTACAGTGAATTTAAAATTCAGGAGTGCAAAGGACAACCATGCTTGGAAAAAATGTCTTAGGGAGTTCACAGTGCAAATGCTGGTCAAAGGTGGCCTACACTACTGTGTCAAATTTTGGCTTTGAAAAAAACTGAAGGAAAGTTGGCTTTTCCTTCAGAGTGGAAGAACAAGTCCTTCTTCAAGCGTTTTATATTTCTGAATTCTGGGAATGCAGACTGGTTTCCAACTGATGCCCATTACCTATAGCCATTGCTCTGTAGGCACTTTCACAGTTAGAAGACTGACTGACATGACTCATTTAGGTAGCACCACAAAGACACACATGCACACACTCAAAAAATCCCCATCAGTCCTCAGCTGGGTATCCTAACAGTGAATGGCTTTCAGTTCCATTAGTTTTCCCATGACTAAGTTCGTTGCCTAGTTGTACAGGGTTGTAAGCTTCACATTGCATGGTATATGGAAATTTCAATACTCTTAAAAAAAGAAAAGGGGAAAAAAAAAAGGGACATTCATCTTCTCTCTAAAATGCACAAAACCCCTTCTTGACCCCAAGTGATTTTCTCCGCACCAGTCTTGAACATGAAACTGTTTCGAGCCACTGGATAAGGCAAAAACCTATTTATTTTTCCTTTTCCTTTTGTATATCATGCTTCACCAAGTAATTGTTTTATCCTTATTTTAACCTCCTCACCTGGATCTCTCTACTATTGCCAGAAGCCCTTGAAAATACAGAAATAACTCAGCTTGTTTTTTCCAACGTTACCTCCAAGAAGCAATATGAGCATTTCCATAGATTCTGAAAAAAGGCATTATTTAAATTTAATGTATAACTAGTTGCTTAACCAAAAAGCATGCTCCTAGTAAATATGAAGTCTGTACTTTAAGAGCAAAAGTAGTCCTCATTTGTTAATGGTTATGATTTATTCTCAAAAGGTTCAAGCTACTTCTTTACAATAATTTCCATTTCAAACTTAATCTGATTATTTTTGAGACTCTCATTTCTTTCAAATTAAAAGTAAGTGTTAGGAATGAAAATAAAAACAGAAGTTCATAATGAGAGTTTGAAATGTGTCTAAAATATGCAATCATAAATAAGGAAATTCCATCCCTAAGTATCCTTAATTAATGTGCCTAATTTCACCTCGTGTATGTGATAACACAACAGAAAAAGAACTTTTAAAAGTCAGCCACACATTTTTCAATTTTGCTTTGCAGGTAAATATATACATACTACTGAGTTTTTTCAGCCTTGTTAAAATAGTATCTCTATATTATCAACATTAACTATGGGGAAACCAACTCTACTGAGATACAGATTCAAATTCAGTATAGTGCCTGTATTTCCAGTCAATATATGAATTCGTTAGTATATTTAGATGTTATATGATTTTGTAGTGTTGCTGCTCATGTACTATAATTCATTATGCTTCTAATTAAACTTAAAGCTGTAGAAAAGCTTAGAAACTTCAAGTCTATATAATAAGGACAAGAATTCCTGGGACTCAAAGACAGAAGAAGAATATAGAATGCCTTAAAAATGATGTGCTCATTTATTAAAATGCAGTGTAAAATGCCATTGTAATGATACAAATCTAGGTATTTCCAGAGAACTAAAAAAGTGGAGACCATACAGATTTTTAACTATAAAATGCAGCACTGATTTAATATTTTTACATGACAGAAAAAAGAAAAAATAAAAGACATAGGCCAGGAATTAAATGAGACTTAACAGTCATGGGAGTTCTTTAAAAGTCAGAGGCAGGAGAAATAAATAGCCACAGTGAAAATATTTCAACCAAACATGGTTTTTTGAACCACCTTGCTAGCTCCAAATGAGAGGAGATGAAAAATAATCACAGAGCTGACCTTTGCTGAACGGCTCATCAAACTTGGCTTGCCCTTGAAATGGGCAGGACACAAAGACCCAGCAGTACCAGGCGTACATGGAGCTTAACATACCATGGCTACAAACTCTGCTAGCCCGTTGTTGTTGCCATGATATTGTCCGCAGTTTACCAATGAAATGGAATTTGGCAGAAGCATTCATATCAATTCAAATCATCCACTGGAATAACAGATTGTAAAAGGCAGGCAACAATACAGCACATTACAACTACCCTGGTCATTTTATGTTAGATTTTTGTCTATAGTTTACACTTGTTTGACTTCTCTTTGCACTTATCGACTAGCCAAATAAAATGTGGGTCATTCAAGACTGCAGTCAGCAATACAGATTCTGCCACCGGCAGCACTTTTAACTTCAATAGAAAGGCAGAAATTGGTCAAAGAAGTTTCATGAAAGCAAAAAAAATCTCTGAAAATGTCTTTCTATTGTCTTTAGACTGTTGCGACAGTGAAGCCTTGGCGACTGGAGCAGGGGGGTGAGGGCACCGGGGGAGAAGAAGCCCTGATTACTTGAATACCTCATACAGTATATTACCAGACGGTGCAAAATACTGAAATTCGGCAGTTGGTACCTCGAGGCATTTCCTGGCCTTAGAGAAGTCCTAGTTTGAAATTGTTTTCCCTTTAATCTTTTCGCACTGACTTTAAATGATTCCCTCTTTCACAGCAGGTTGTTAAGCAGCTCCCGGTGCCGTCTGCTGCAGAGGAGCTCTGACATTGCAAGGGTATTTTCTTTGATGAACTGTAACGAAAGCTGGGTGTGAGGTTGCATTGTCTTCAGCCTCCATAATGGGATTGCTCATTAAATGCAAGGTAAACATATTAAGAATGACAATTTCCATCCAATCATTCAATTTAGAAAAGGACAGACGTTCCTTGCAAAGTCAAATAGCACGGCAAGGTTATCTGTAACGGGGATTTTACAGGAAAGCTGTCAGCATTTGGAGATCATCTGTTTACCAACAGGTATCCCTGTCACTATTGTTGGGCTTTTCCCGAATCAGAGAGGAAAACTGAAGAAGAGCAGAGGAATTATAGAATCGCAGACAGTATCTGTGGCCTAGTACATTCAGCAAATGCTGATACTGAAGAGTTGACCACTGTTTTCATACCCACATCTGCAGCTGCATCATTTGTTTACGCTAGAGAAAAAGAGGGAAGTTCAGTGGCAAAGGTGACAGAACTGCACAATCATTCAAATACTGTAGGGGGCTGATCTTGCAAATGCTTCTGAGCTTGGTGCTTATTACCGTGAATACCCTTACTAAAATTAATGGAACTACTCAAGCAAATAAAGCTTTTAATGCCTTAAATTGCCTGAGTCTTGAGGTCCACAGGTGCATAAATGTAGATCATTACACCCACATGGAGTCCCCTGACTTCCAAAAAAAACCTCTATTTAGGTGAAATCATCTGCCCACGCTGTTCTCTTTTTAAAGATTAGAGATGCAGTTTGTGGGATAACATACCAGATAATTTCTCTGAACTTCAACAAGAAATTATTTGCTTCTTGTTCAGACAGATAAGGAGAAACTGACATAAAGGTATAATGTAAGTGCCAAAAATATAATTATTAAATTTGACAGAAATGTGAATACAGTCGTCTTACAGAAATTTTTGTATGACCATAAGAAAACTATACTTTTATATGGTCATAAAATCCTCAACTACAATGTGCAAATAATATTTAATTTTGTAAAAGTTTTTCTGCTTTTCATTTTGCAATCTACATAGTCTTTTAGACTCGTTGTTGGTCACTCTCATGAAGTATTTGTCCCCCAGCTTCCTTTTTACACAAAGACCAAGGAACCAAAGACTAAAGACCACAAAATTCATACTGGTGTCTCAACCTGACCTGTTTCGTACCCATGCTCCTGCCCTCCCTCTATCTTCCTCTTCTTTCAGGGTTTATGCAAACTTGTAAAAGTTTCAAAGTAACTAAACACACAAAAGTTCAGAGAGACAGTAAGTTGCTAGATCCTATCTTAACTGTTTTCAGAGTTCCTAGAAGAAATCCAAATAAAGATGACCTCAAACACAGTTTCTAAGACTCAGTTCTATCATTAATAAATCCCTTAAAATTGACCATATGACATTGTTCTGATTAATTGCAACAGAAATTATTATAGATAATGAATTTCATTAATGGTTTTCTATCCATTTATTTTAAGAAATTTTCATTTTCTCAATTAATTTACTTTGAAGATTGCATGCAATTTTGGATCTGGTAATAGTTTACCACCTGGAAAGCTAATTACCATTGCTTGCTGGATATTTAATTCTGCTCTTATATTAGATACAATATGTTGGTAAATCTCAAAGTTGATACTGGATTCACTTTGGATCCAAATTTTCCATTGGTTTCTGTAATTCATGTCAGACCAACCCTTGTATGGAGTACCTGTACCAAACTCCACATGATACAATGTAAACATAAAGCTTACTGGTAATTACAAAAAGAACTCCTTTTCTCAAAAATCACAACTGCAAAATGAATACAACCTGACACATCAAATTAAACGCATAATAAATGCATAAGAAGCCTGCTTTCACCTGGTCATAAAATATACACATTCCCAATGGGCTGCCAAGTCTCTGTTGACTTGCAGCTAGCGAGAAAGTCTAGGCCCATCTAAGCCCTAAATCAAATGGCATAGAAACCAGCTAACAACTCTGGAAACTAAGATACCCAGTAGACTACAAAATACTAAAAACCCCAGACAATTATCTCAGGCCACTAAAACATGGGGATCTTTCCAGATTGGTTGAAGTAATGCTCATTGTGCCTTTTAATCTAGGGGCAGGAGACTTCTATTGTTGGTCCCCTTTTTACCTCTTGTAAGAGAGATGATGCAACTTCACAATTTTTCCCCCATAGATGAGAAAAGTTGTATCTGTAGGTATGACATACACTGTATGTGTGAATATGCATGACTGACAAGCAATGTATAATGTAAAATATTTGAGGCAAGAACCACATGTTCTTTGTTTTCCACTATTTTACACTATCAAAGTTTTGCAGATAACAATAATCATCACAAAAATCTCTACAAACAATTTTTTGGTATTGAAGAAAAGGATTGAACATGTATTCTTTTTTTTTTTTTGAAAGTGAAAGAGCTACTTAAGAAGAATCTCTAACAACAGTGTTCATTTTCAATACAAAAGGGAACTGGTGGGGAAACTTTAGTTGTAATGCTGTGCCACAAGAAGGCAAATGGACTGACTGCATGTCAGTTACTACAGCATCAATCCCAGGCAACAAAACAACCAAACAGGAAAAAAAAAATTAAAAAGATTATATTGGATTTAATTAGTAGAGAATTAAAAGTTATGAATTTAATTAGGCAATTCAATATGATACTATGGAAAATATATTTTGTCAGGATACTGTTTCATTTCCTGAAATGACTTTAAACTTGACAGCTGACAAAGGAAATTGTGTTTATACACACTATATTTTAACTTGGTAAAGCATCTTACCTGATACTTTATAGCTTTTTAACGGAAAAACTTGAAAAACTAACCATACTCTTAAAGGAATCATCCTAGATTGGTGCTCTGCTATATTCGTCAATGATTCCATTGTGTTAACTGAAGAGAAAGACAGGTACTAGGTGGACTGCTTGGTAAGAGGGGCAAATTCAGACAAAATGCATGTTAATACAGCTACATGGAGACTCACACATTTAGGGACAAGAGGCAAGTAGTACTTCCATACCAAGAAAGAAGAATTATGAAAAATGGTAGCTTTAAAAAGGACAGAAGGTCAGCACAGACAAGAGACAAGTGACTTAACAAGACTTCTCAGCGCACAATGCTTTGGCAAACAGGGCTTTAGTAGCCTAAATAACTAAATATAAGAGCTCTGGTTGATAAACCAGAGACCAGCTAATGTTCAAAGAAGGTGGCTTTACCTCTCTAAACAGCACAATAAGATCAGTCATTACATTTCTGATGCCCGTTCTTTGAAATTCATAATAAAGAGCTGTGAAGCTGGCTACCATTGCATTTATCTGTTCTTTCATTGCAGGCCTTTTTGGAAGATGTATATAACATGTTTTTGAGGACTGATGCAAGGCTGACTATTCAAAATTATGGGATGTCTAGTCTTAAATGTATAAACCTTGAAAGCTGTAAAACAAACTAGTCATTTTAAACTGTCTACTTTTGTATTTTAGTGCCTACTAGACTGCCTCTGCAAAAAGTCTTCTGAAATATCTCCCAGCGTATTCTGTCATTTACATTACAGGAAGGTTTCTAAGGGAGACTGGAATGAAAATTTAGGTGCATCAAAATTTAGTTTGCATGAATCATATACCACCACAATACCTATTGAAGACAGTTGTACAAAAACCCCTTGCTTTGGGACACCTGGGAATGCCCTATAATGCAATGACATGTAAAGAGACATAACCAAGGTAACTTCCAGAATCCAGTGTACCTTTTCAGTACAGAATAGTCAGGCAGGGATACTTGGCTTTGGAAAGGAGAAAAGCCATATGAGCATACGTTTGGCCCCATACTAATTGCTCTCACGAGAAATTAACTAGAATGGGCATAATGCTAAAATGGTGCGGCTACAACACTGTTAGTTGTGCTAGAGCCAGCTCCTTTGCATTGAGCTTGGCTCTCTGAATGCTATATTTTATGTGTTACAAGCTGTGCTTAAAGAAAATGTTTCCTTCACTCTCCCCCAATATCTGTGGCCACTAGAGGAGTGTTATCACTCTATTATAAAAAGGAGGAACTAATACAAAATTAGATGAGATAATTGGTGAACATTAAGGAGATGCCTAAATGACAGAGCAAATAATTTTAAGCAAGTTTTGCTTTGTGCTCTGGGGCACAGAAAGCTCCAGTCCATAAGCTCTGTGATAACACAGTTCTGAGCTCAGGTGCAAAGTTTTGTTGAAAAACAGAGTATAATACTATGACATACACAGCTATTAATGCAAATATATGAATTTTAAATTAAACATAGTTCATGACCAAATTTGTTGAGATGCAGGTCGAGTTTGACCACTCATCATCTGCCATATAGGCAAATGCACAGAATAGCATATCAGTGGTAACTTCAGGAACAGACACTCATTACTTCGCATCCCATACCAAGATAAAACTAAAACTCACTGTATATAAGAGCTTAGAATTAATTTATTTCATCTGATGGTGAGCATGTTTTAGAAAAAATATACATGTTTCAAAGAAAGCTATAGAAAAAGCAACTTGCTGTTTGTAGATAGGGAAAGAAGTATTCTTAGCAAAACCACAGAACAAGCTTAACTTTAAAAGAAAATCTTCCTTATTTATATTATTATTTTACACAATATTAAAATATTAATAATAATAATAAAAATATTCTATTCCATTGCAGATAAATCTCTAATGTCTACTTACGAAGCCATTAATGCTAATGTTTGGCTTCCAGTGTAAGACTGCAACCTATTTAGGTGTGAAAAAATACTTTTTGCAGTCCATAGTAATATGACTTATCATCATAAGTTATACCATGAAATCAGGAAATGTTTCCACAATTGACTGCACGCCCACTGAGAAATACCCTCTGTATAAAACTCTGTTCTAGCAGGCATGCTGTATCTACTCAAGCAGGAAAACAGTGCACATCATAGCTTTGTAAGAAATAACATGATATAACAGAATATGCTATAAAAATATACCTCTGCAAAAATTAAACAAAATCTTTTAATTTTACTAAATCCTGAAAGGTTGTAAAACCACCAGAAATGGGCTATTATTTCTGTTTATCTTAGGAGGAGAAAAAGCAAAGTACCATTCAGGTACAGCAACTGCATTCCGTTTAATGGAGAGATTCTTTTCAAGGTAGGAGATTTTATGTTCCAGAGGGCATAAGAGTCTGCAGGGTGAAAAGAAGAAACACTACCGCAGATCATTTCTAAAACATACTGAATTCAGGGGAAAAACAACCCAGCCATCACAAGTGAAAAACTCAGGCTCCCCAATCTGTTTCCATCCTAAAACAATCATCAACCTCATCAAATCTTACAATGTCCTTATCATTTGTATTTATCTTCTTTACATTTTTCTATAACTTTGTTCATGAATTTTATAGTATTTCAGAATTTGTGTCATCATAATTCCAGTTTTTCACTGAAAATGTCCTCCAAGTTTTCTCTTGTATCACCACAAAGAAAAAATATTCAATGAAATAATATTAAAAAAAGTTTCATGTCAGTGTTTGTAAAGTTTTAAAAGAAAAAGTGCTAGTCTAGAGGGTTCATATTCCAGATAGTAAAAATATAACAATATATTTGGGTATAGTGCTCCATGATTTCACACATTCCTAGTTAACATTAGTTTTTCAGTAGGGGAGTGTAGACAACAATGCTAATTCCAATTTTAATTAACAATTTCAGAAGTAATCTGATGGGATAACAACATTAATTAAAGTCACAGATAACACTAAATTGAACGCTGCTGTAAGCACTAATGGGATTGGGGAAATCATAAAAAGGAATGATAATTTACTAAGAGGACCTCCTCCCCAGACCTGAAGACAATCCTCTATTAGTGTGCTCTCTTATCAGCTAATCAAAAGTTAAGATTTTACGTTCTTGATATCACCCACTATATTTTATTCAAATGTGCTTACACTGATATAAAAAGTAATATTAATGCTAGCATACAGACACAGAAAGAAAGTCTGCCTTACAATGTGAAATAAAAACATTTGGAGAAAGTATCTTGGAACATACACAGACAGCAGGAGATTTTGACATTATCCCAATGTAAGTCAGTCCCAAAGAGAACAGTATCGTGAAAGTTATGTCTTAGAGAGGCATTTTTAGTACATCTCTTATTAAGAATCTGAGATTCCAGTTATAGGCTGCTGTATTCACAGAATTGATTTCTTAATCCATATGACTTTGCTGATACTACGTGGTTTGGAGCTATCGTAATGCTGTTTGAAGCTTGTCCATGCTCCTGAATGGGAGCAGTTTTGCTTCATCCATTCATTCATTTAAAAAAAAATAATTACAAAGACTGATGAAAAGAAGACAAAATATAAAATTTCACATCAAAATGTGCATGTAGAAAAGGGGGTACTCAAGGAGACAGAAGCATAGTGAAACATAACAGGATCCACATTTCTAAAAGTAAAACCAGATATTGCTGAACTAGCCAGACTAATATCTTTCCAACCATTAAATTCTTCTGTATTGTGCTACATTTAATTGAACACATTGTCTAAGAATTAATATTAGCTAATAGACTTGTTATCTTCTTTATTAGTGCTCATTTATGCTAAGCTACACTGCTGTATTGGACAGCTGCCATTCCTATTTTATTTAAATTTTGTATACTAAATATATTTAATCCGTTCACTGTTGCCAAACACTAACAAAAGGAAAGAGGTCTGGGAAGGAAAACTGAGTTTAAATATTTAAATAAACACAATCCATTTAATAAAGTATTATCAAATAACAAAGAATGATCCTACTTCACCAAAGGAGAAGAGCAGGTGGGATAGATCTTTTCTATCATAAATATCTATCAAATTGAGATTATGCTAAATCCATTTTTAAAGGCTATATCCTTTAAAGGCCTTTAAAGGATAAAGTTTAAAATGTGCCCCATATTTCACTAGACCCTTAAATGTTTATGTCAAGAAAGCATGGTTGCAATGATGGCAAGACTGAGTTGTTATTGTAAGGCGATATTTTGAAATAGGACTATCACAACCAGCTGAAAGACAATGCAGATTTTGGTTTTTTAACATAAATTTCTTGTAAACATAGCTAGACCTAGCTCACAATTAAGGACAGCAGGGTCTTGACTTGATTACCTTCCTATGCTAAACTTTGTGCTGACCAATGAGACAAGGCCAATGGTATGATCTTCAACAAGGCCAAGTGCTGGGTCTTGCACTTGGGTCACAACAACCCCAGGCAGCGCTAAAGGCTTGGGGAAGAATGGCTGGAGAGCTGCCTGGCAGAAAAGGACCTGGAGGTGTGGGTCGACTGTCGGCTCAACATGAGCGAGCAATATGCCCAGGTGGCCAAGGTGGCCAACAGCATCCTGGCCTGTATCAGCAACAGTGTGGTGAGTAGGACTCAGGAAGTGATTGTCACCCTGTACTCGGCACTGGTGAGGCCCCACCTCGAGTACTGTGTCCAGTTCTGGGGCCCTTACCACAAAAAAGACATTGAGGTGCTGGAGTGGGTCCAGAGAAGGGCAACAAAGCTGGTGAGGGTCCTGGAGCACAAGTCTTATGAGGAGGGGCGAAAAAGAGGCTGAGGGAATACCTTAACAGTCTCTACAACTACCTGAAAGAATCAAAGAATCTTCATGGTCGGAAGGGACCTTTGAGATCATCGAGTCCAATCAAAAAAAAAACCAAAACAAAAAAACCACAAACAAAAAAAAATCCCACACCCCCATCCCCCACCACACCCACCCACAAAAAGACACAAATCAACAATCTCAGACACTAGAGCATGCCCTGAAGTGCCAATTCTACACATTTCTTAAATGCCTGGTTGTAGAAGGTTGTAGTGAGGTGGGGGTTGGTCTCTTCTCCCAAGTCACAGGCAATAGGACAAGAGGAAATGACCTCAAGTTGCGCCAGGGGAGGTTCATATTGGATATTAGGAAAAATTTTTACACTGAAAGGGTTATTAAGCTTTGGAAAGGGCTGCCCAGGGAAGTGGTTGAGGTATCATCCCTGGAGGTATTCAGAAGATGGGTTGACATAGTGCTTAGTGACGTGCTTTAGAGATGGTTTTTATCAGAGTTAGGTTGATGGTTGGATTAGGGATCTTATAGATCCCTATCTGAAATCAGACATGTTAACCAAGCCATTTGGGATGATATATTTGAGTTCAGATGATACTCTAAAGGGTATTATCACAGAACTAACCCTCCCTCTCCTTCTCTCCAGCTCCTACACCCAAAATTTTCCTGTTTTGCTCTTGCACAGTAAGCACCCAGCTTTAACACCTTAGCAAATAAAGGTGCAAAGCAAGTTTGCTGATGATACGAAACTTGGAGGGGTGGCTGACCCTCCAGAGGGCTGTGCTTCCATCCAGGGACACACGGACAGGCTGGAGAGCTGGACAAGTAAGAACCTCATGAGGTTCAACAGGGAAAAGTGTAGGGTCCTGCACCTGGGGAAGAAGAATGTCAGGCACCGATACATGTTAGGTGGGGACCTGCTGGAGACAAGTTCTGAAGAGAAAGATATGGGGGTCCTGGTAGACAGCAAAATGACAATGAGCAAGCAGTGTGCTCTTGTGGCCAGGAAGGCCAATGGAATCCTG
>JAOTQQ010000001.1:149851223-149863220 GCA_026546715.1 Gallinago undulata | reverse complement strand
ATGCAGTCCTGAGTAACATGCTCTAACATGCTCTAGGCAATCCTGCTTCAGCAGGGGAGTTGGACTAGATGATCTCTACGGTCCCTTCCAACTCTAAAAAAAATAATCAGTGAAATTCAGTGAAATAAAGCAGATGAAGAGACTAGGCAACTGGCATTGGCCCTCTACTGCTTTTATACTAACATGCTGGTAAATACAGCTGCTTGTCCTTTCTCAGTTCACAAGCTTGTAAAAAATGCTTCAGGTTTTCTCTTTAAACCCACTGTCCATCCATTACTTTGGGCTCAATTAATCTTAACTGTGCTTTCAAAACTCCATGATCACGAGCTCGTTCAAAAGGTGTCCCCCAAAGAAAACAAAAGCAGTCACTGTTTTGCTTTGGGAGCCCAATTTCTCTAAGAAGCAGAAAACTGAAAACCAAGGAAAAGATTTCGTAATTTTACCTGCAGGATTTGTAACAAATCAACAAAATGGTAGGGGATTTTTTTGGCAAGGTTTTTTTTTTAATTATTAGAAAATTATTTTAAACAGTGAAATGGCAAGAGTTTGCCTATTAGTCCAAATATAAACATCTTCAGCATACTGAGTCACAAGTAATAGCTGAGAGCCCTAGGATGTCAGACTGAATACTCCCAAACAAGATCCACAGTATGTGCAGCTACATTTACAAAACTGTCCAGTCCTTTCAGGATCAGCTATGTTTACTGTTAATTCTAGCAAAATCATCCACCGCTGAAATTCCTGGGATTCCTTCCTACTTCCTAATTTCACCTGCAGTTTTTGAAACCACTGAATGCCCTCTGAACCATGACAACCTTCCTTTTCCCAGCAGTGGTGTGAGGGCAGACCTGTCTAGGAGAAACAGCAAAGGAAGAAGGGAGGGAGACACAGGACACAACAAAAAGGAGACCTTTCTTAAATTAATATTTTTGCTTTTTGCTGTTTTCTAATACTTTTAGGGATATATGAGCACAGCCTAATCCCCTCAGATCACTTCCTTGTCGCAGAATTCAGTATTGCCCAAGTAAGCTGGGTTATTTTGAAATATTTCCACTGCCTTCACAGCTCTGCTGCAAGATCCGTCACAGTAAGAAGCATTCAAATAAGTAAAACATGACTTCTCAACTGTTTAAATTATGTAAAATGCTAACAATATTCTAAATACAGAAAAACTGTTTCTTTAATGCTCCTTTCTGACAGTTCACCACAACTGCATCCATTTCAAAGGCTTCTGCTCCCCACACAGAATTAAATAGCTGCTACAAATGTCCTTTGAACAAGAGCTGCTATCAGTGGGATAGGAACACAAGCAGCCTGGGGGCTGGTATCAAACGGTCCCCCAAAAGAAAGATTATGAAGCAACCAAGGACATCTAAAGAGAGAAATCTAGGCTGAGAACTATTTGAGGAATTATCTTGAGAGACATTTCTTCCTGAAAATATATCGGATGTGGTTTACACTATAAAGCATCTTCTACCAGCGGAGTCCAGGGCATACACATATTCTAGTGTACTTTCAGTCCCGACAGCCGAACCCTGACCTTCTGCAAGTAAAGTAACAGCAATCCTTGGAGTTATGTGAGCCTTTGATTGACGCTTCTCCACTGTGGCAGTCTGTGCAGGTGTCTGTCAGCACAAACAGCTCTAATATCAATGTGACAGTGTCATTGTCTGCAACACTGGCTCTGGCTGGTCAGATTTTCTACTTCTGCTGCTCAAGGATTACATGACTACACATTCATAAGCTTTAAGATGTCACTGTGTTTTGGAAATGTCCATTCTTTGCCTTGGTTATCAGCACAAATAGATGCTAGTGCCCTAGATAAGGAAAGGGATCCTGGATTTTTTTTCAGCCTGAGGGTAAAAAAAAAAAGCACAGAAGACCAGCTGGCAGAAATCAGAGAGAATACAGATATTTCTTTGGACATCTGAAAAAAGATACAAAAAATAATGGAAAATGCTCTTCACATGAGGAAAGTACAGCTCTGAAACAAGAAGACAAAGGACATAAACAAAAGACACTCCAGGAATGCAGAAGACTCTTGAAATGCCCAGAGAAAGGCTCCCAAATACTGCACGGTATGGAAGAGTTCTCAGGGAAAGACAACACAGAAGACGCAGAGCCCACAAAGACCCAGGAGCTCTTTCAGACTCAAAAAAAACCCCCATGGAGAAACGAAACCTGTGACTTCCAACTGTCCATACAAGAATTAACAAAGAAAAGAAGAAACCCCACCTTTCTTTATTCCCTCAGCATTTCATTCCTAATGTGCCATTATAATCTCCAAACACTTCTTTCCCCCCTATAAATGCCAGAGAACAAAGACAGTATTTCAAGGTAGCCAGTTTGTTTGTGGGACATGTACATGGTAAAAGAAGGTACATGGGATGACAAATTGCTAATAAATCACAATCTATGAAGAGGAGAATGCCAAAAACATTGCACCCCTAGCAAACCTGTCCCAGAAATCTAGTGCATGGTGGTGTTGTAAGTTGATGGGTTATTTTAAAAGAAATAAAGTCAACCAACAAGCATGGAAAACACTTTACCAGAGGCCTCCAACGTAGTCAAAAGTAAAAATGCTCATAAACAAAGGAAACAAATAAAAATGTATATGGAACAGTACTGATTCAAGTTAATGTAAGTGAAAATATCAAAGCATATCTGGAAAGAATTCAGCAGCTGGATACTTGGACTATGCCACACTGCAAACATACTAATAAGGACTCATCAAAAGTAGTGGTTCTACTCAAAAATACATTTTTTTTTGTATTCAAGAGCAAAAGTTCAAGTACAAGTACAAAGGAGACTGCTTGCATGCTGTACCTGAATTCAATAATCAGGGAGAAATTACTGAATGTTGTAAGAACAAAACAGCAGCAACAGTTCCTCTCTGTTGGGACTGAGATTCATTTTAGCTTTTGTATTCCAGTGCACATTTATTTAAATTTTCATGGAGTGAAAGACTGTTTTGTTCTCTCACTTTTTTTCAAAAAGAAAATATGTTTTGTCTTAACATGGTGAGGAAGCCAAGCGAAGACTTTCCTCTTGCACAGATGGCAGAGGAGTAGGTGCTGGCCCAAACCTTTATGCCATGCAAAGTGCTCATGCTCTAGTGAAAAAAGACGTACCACAGTCAGTATGTATCTGCCTTTATTTGCTACTGTGCTCCAGCAGGTCACCTCTGTGAAGGGGTGCACACGTAAGCACTTCTGGTTGTGAGGTGGCTTGCAACAGCAGCAATATTTGGTGTCTAAGTATCACATTAAGTTTTGTGACATTTCTGCTGCCTCGTTGTCTCCAAACCAACTGAAACGATAACTAATTATTTGTCATCTCTTTTTCAGTTTCACGAGACAAAGATCAGTCTGGGTGCACAACAGTTTCCATCAAGATAGTAATGGTATTGAAACCTCCTATTCAGCCTTGTAACTTGTCAGTGGATGGTAACTATGCTTACGCTGGGTTTTCTGATGCCGAAATAATTACCATTGTCCAGTTGCAGGCAGGACAGCAAGCTGTATTTCCATCGTCAATCCAGCTTTTGCTGGTCCCACAGCTAACTGCACTGCAGGGATAGGAAGGGCACGGTGCACTATTTCTGGAATGATACTGCCACATATGAAATTCTGCAACTGCCAACAACAAGTAGCTGCACTTTCCCACACCTGCCACTGAATATCTAATGGGCTCACGATTACTACTACACTGTGAGCAATTGGTGTGTAAATGCCTGCATCATCTGGTGCCTTTCTTTTACTGTCTTCATCATTCATCCCTCAAATCATCTCATTTCCAGCGTAGCACACTTAGCTGCTCTGGTAGTTGCTTTGAATGAAGGAATATAAAAGAATTCATCACATACTCTAAAACAAAATACCTCAGCTAATTTTTCCAAAATAGAAGCTTCTGCTGAGGAACTGGTAAAGCGACTGAAAGTCAGTTTGAAAAACAGTGATTAGGAAATAAGCTGGAGATAGTGGCTGGATACTTAAACAAAAAACATAAAAGAGAAGATGGAAAAATGAAATTTTAGGGATTTTGATCCTTATCACCTAACAGAGCAGCTCTGTTATAGCATGGCACAATGCTGTATGCCTAAAGGTAATTTTAGGACAGTAGGGTGCCTGCATACTGCTAAAATTAGTTTCTGCTACTGCAAAATGTTGTTGTGAGAAAGGGCTGCCTTAGAAAAAGATTAAATTCTGAAAGAAATCCAGCAGCATAACGAAGTTAAAAGTTATGCACTACCAGAAATGTTAATAGTGCAATATTTAAGTGCATTGATGAGTACTTGCAGGTCACAGTGCTTGGACTTTATATCCACACTGGATTAAAAATAAATGACGTAGCCTTTATCTTTTGAAATCCTAGAAGAATAAATATGAGGTATCCAGTTATTATGTAACACGATGCAATAGATAATCTGAAGTAGCAGAAAACATGCTTATCACAAAATAAAATACTTTTAAAAGGTACATTAGCAGGTTTGATTCCTACTGATTTCAAAGTCTATTGACTGACTGTTCAGCTATTTGAAGATGTATTTTAATACAGCATTATTACTAGAGAATACTACAATACAGTCTAATGAGTGTACTAAGATATCATAGTGCCAGTAATATATGAAGGTAAATCCTAGATTTGTAATGGTAGTTTTTAAACACATTTGTGTAATTGTCACTCAAGAGACTGCACAGTCATAGAACCATAGAATCCTGGATCACAGATTTTATCCAGTTATTTTGTGTACAGGGAACTCACTGGGGTTACAAGATTCCTGTTACAGACATGTACAGAACAAATAGCACTATGCTAAGCTGTAGTACAAATATTTGGCTCATTGGTTCACGGTTCACGAATAGTTTAATGATGGAAAATATGCTCCTTTTGTGTTTCATTAACCTTCTCACTGCCTTGAGCATAAGTCAACTCTACTCCTCTAAAAATGGACAGAAAGCTGTGGGGTAAAAAAATGAAATTCAAGGATTGCTACAATTTAGTCACATACCCATATCAAATTCAGAACATGATCATGTATGTCATGATACACAAGTATTAATCAAAATATTTATATCTCGCAATATATGTATGTATATATGTATATGTATATATATATATGTATATACCTTGTGTGAGCTGGCATGCATAAATCTTGATGTGAGGAAAAATCGGTCAAGAATGTACTAGGGATTGTAAAACTGAAGTCTTAGAAGGGTGTTTCTCATCTTACAAAAGATGTTTAATTTATCAGCATTAAAAGATCTCTAAGCAGGAACCCCAACACTACTTTGCTTTTAAAAACAGCATGATATTGAATGCTTTTAAGGTCTAAATTCAATGCTGTGGTCCAGCAAGAATCTGGAAACCCTGAGATCCCCTTCCTTGAAGGTAGTAAGATACAATACTTAGAAGTGATGACATTTTAATACACAGAAAAGCTACTATTGACCCTAAAGTGATTGTTGCTTGCCCTAGGGCACAGGCAAACCTAAATCTGTATTTTGGCATACGAGCAGAAAATACTTCTCTAACAGAATCAAAAAGGAAAATCAAAACTTGGTTGTTCTGCAGCCTCTCAGGGATTCTGAATAAATCTACCCAGATCATAATGACAGAAAATAAGTAATGTGTATCTCTCTAGTCTGCCACAGTTTTGTTCCAGATGGATGGAGGGAGGAAAGAGAGGAGGAGACTCTATTAATCATCATTCTCTATATAGCTTTAGTACCTTTGCTATCTTCTTCTTCTCCTCATTTCAGAGGGCTTTCACACCAGGGATCTGTATATAAGAAAAGTTATGTAACAAAAAGACTAGATAACCACACCCAAATTTGGATAAATTTATGTGTGTTAAAGTAATTCTTCCGAAAATTGACCTTAAAATTGTAACTATTTTATCAGTCCAAACTGGCTTCCGAAAAGAAATATTTCTGTACTGCTGGGTTAGAGACAACACATAACAGAGTGTGATGGCTTAATTACAAAAAGATGGGCATCAGGGAACTGCCAAAGAATCATTTGGGTGAAACTCCACAGCTGAGAATTCAGATGTGCAGCTGAAGAAAACATGGCCATACCCAGCATCTGTGTGTAAACTGCCACCAAACAGATGCAGGTCTGCTTAGGGTGAGCAGAACCAGGAGGCAAGGAAATTCATTGCCTGGCCTCCAACACCACCGACAGGCAGTGCTGCAATAATGCTGCGGGTGCATGAGACCAAAAAACATCATGCAGGCAGGCTGGGAAATAAAGATAAAAAGCAGAAGCTGGTGTGAAATATTTCAAAGTAATAGGTATGTTGAACCACTAACATATTTTTTTATTGCCAAACACATGGATAGACTAGATTTTGTCCTATACTAAATGTATGAAATAGTGGAGAAAACAGTGTGGGCTTTGTTGCATAGGAGATGTTAAAAGGGGTCTCTAATCTGGATTAGGATGCCACAATACATCCTAGGGAATCTCCCTTCCCACCCTTGGGATCCTGTCACACATATACCATTAAGGAAGAGCTCACAGGACTTCTCCAGTTTGGTAGAGAGGTTGGTTACTACTGCAGGTTTCAGAGACTTTCTGGGTCTGCTTCCCTGCCCTCTTCTTCAGGGCACGTCCTGTTCCTGATAGTGATGCTGATCCTGATGTCTGCAATTAAAAACAAAGCTGCTTCTTGTACCTTAACCTTTTCACTCATCATTTTGCCAGCAAGACTTCACTCAGCCCTTTGGCACACCTGCTCCATCTAACTACTTATATACAGAACAGCATGTGAAGGGATTTAAGCTGAGAACTAATTATGCCGATACAAAGCCACTAGGGAACACGCCAGTGCAGATTGCTCATTTGCCTCATGGGATAATATGTCAAAAAGAAAGTAGCAACAACATGTCAGGCAACCTAATGTTTCCGAAGCTTGACACAACACATTACAGGAATGAAAGATATTAAGCTTTAATACAATCACAAAGCAAAGGCAAAATTGTGTTACTTAAAAGAGAGGTTTATGTGAAAGCACAGTTACATTTGTGGATAATGAGATACTATTATAGTTTTGTCTTTTGTGCTGATTTCTTCTGCACATTTAAAAATCTGTACAGAAGATGGACACGTTAAAACAACTTTAAGACTGTAAACATCACCTGCGCTAAGCAGGAAAAGTGTAGGTTAGTGGTGACAATCTCAACTTCAGATAGTCTACTTTGGCCTAAATTTCAACAGAAAAATCTATTTAAAGCTTCTTCAGTACGTAGGGAATAGCTGAAACAAGGACCTTTTTTAACTTCTGTTTTAAATTTGCTCACTTGCATACTTTGCCTCTAGTCTTCATTACTGGGTTTTAATAACAGCTTCCAGCCCACCACTTCCCAAATCTATAAAAAAAAAGCTTTTAAACTGTACAACTGTACTTGAGATTATTACAAATGTAAAAGAGCTTTTAAACTGTCATTTAAGCAAACAGACATGTAACCAGGTTTCCTTTGTGATAAATGTTGTTAGGGCAAAACATGTGTTGGACTCCTCCAGGCTCAGGACTAAAGAACAGGTAAACTATAAAATTACCTCTGTTTTTTGCCATCAGGAATAAAATGTTATCTCCTTTGCATTTACATCATTTGCATGAATTGCTAAGCAAAACGCTCTTTAGTGACTGCTAAACTAAGAAATTGTCAGGTTTCGTTGTTCATAAAAGATCCAAATATGATTTCTTTAATCCCCATAAGTTACCAATGGTCTGTAAAAGTGGAGTTTTTTAAAAAAATATAAAAAATTTTCAAAACCAAAATAGAAACCCTAGGGAAGTATTTAAAAAGGAAGAAAAATGTGTGAGAAAAGTCACTTTATTCTTTCATATCTTGGAATATCTTCTGGTGACGGTTTTCACTAACCTGTCTGGTGGTATGAAAACAATATAATCAGACATACGGGCTTGAACCTTGTGCACTGATCACTAGATCTGGATGTAGAGGGAAGCACCTCAGTAAGGAGAGGGCAACTGAGAAATGCCAAGATTAAAACAGGTCTGGGGGCTCCTCACAGTCTCAGCCACAAAGGAGAGGAAGAGGCCTGCAGCCCGCACAGCTGCGTATGGTAAACTTGCCTGCTGATGACCCTCAAGTCCTAAATGCCAGCATGCCCTATTTTTCTACAGTGGCTGGTTTTATACTATCTAGCACTGAATCGCTGAGGATCCAGCTGAGGAAGGATGAAAATCAAAAAAAGGGCTACAAAAAATATTTTTTGAAAGGAGGTCCCACAACACACCTAGCCTACTCCAGCCGCCTTGCCACCTTGACACCGCTGCTGTCCGTGTTAGTCGTGCTGACGTTTCACAGCAGTATAGCACTGTCAACTAGCAGAGAAGGAATCTGGTACACTAAGACTCAACAGATCAGTTATTTCTTACGTCGGAAGGGTAAAAATGCCAAATAATAAACACAGTATAATGTTCCCTTGTGGCAAACTGCAAAAAAAAAGATTTTCTGATCTCTAGCAGTTTGACTACATTTACTGAAGCAAGCTGTGTACATGTGCAACATGTACAATTCTGTATGGCATGGATGATTTTAACTAAACACATAGCAAAAATACATAATTGCATCAAAGCCTTGACAGAAAATTATTTGGTCTCTCCTCATTTCCATTGTTTGAAATTGTTACAGCTTTAAACATTTTGGTTTACGGGGAAGTCATAAGACATCTTAAGGACCAGGTTTGCACCCATCTGAGGAGAATACAGATGACCACTAGACTACAGATTTGGTGACTAAAATTATCCTGGTATTGAATCCAGGTACCTGGAGCAGCATGTCTCCCCCGGAGCTACGAAAACGACTGTTTAAATTAGATTTTAAATACTTATACACAAAAAAGCAATTTGGAAATTTAGTGTATGCTTCTACAGACATCCCCAGAATGCAACTGTGCTATGAAGTCTCAGCATATCAGGTATCCTACCAAACTCAGGAGTTCTTTATAATACTGTTCTTGATAAAAAGATTCATAGATGTTTAATACTACCTTTTTACAAGATGCTTATAAGCTATAATGTGAAATTTTACATGAAAGATATTAAATGGATGTAATTTTTTTTTAATTTCAACATTTGTGCACAGAATTCCTATAAATTGCTCATAAATAATAAACTTAAGTACATTACAGAGATTTTCACACTAATAAGCAAATAAAGTTTTGGCTTGTGTACTCATTGAAGATGTTCTATGCGAAATCAGAACTATTACAAACATATTACTCTTCTTATTGTATTGAAGAGCCCTACACAGGATATATAGGAAATTTCACTGTAGTGAAGTATGTGTGACTAAACCCCAATACTAGACGAACATACTCGTGCAATCATTCTTTGTTTCATCTATTTCTAATTCTTAATTAAAAAGAGGCAAGCATTTTCAGTGGTACATTAAACCTGGGAAGTAAGGCTAGGCTAGAATTATATTTTAAATGGAATAGAGAAGGCGTAACAACCATAAAAGAAAGTCTATCTGTTCTAGTCTGCTAAGGAGTGGATTAAGATCAAATAGAAATTCAGAGGCTGAGAAATGTGGAGGTCAAGTGCCATGATGTCAGCAGTATTACAAATTATTTAAATTTGGATCAACGTTGACCACATGAATGAGAACCAACCATCTTTGTCCTTAAACCCAAAGCCATCACTCAGATAAATTCCTTTTGCAGTCCGTTTACAAGGAGTAATGCAATATTTTGGTGAAACTGCATTTCTAGGAGAAGCTCGTACAGGTTGGCAATTCAGAAGAGCAGAGTGCACCCTACAGCACAGCACCAGGGGCTGTGTGGAGACCTCCCCCTTCTCCAGCAGCTCCAGTGTGACAGCTCTGTAATCTGGAGTCTCACCAGGTCTGGAGTCTCAAACTACAAGAATAATATTTAGAGTATTTGCTAAGTGATAAAGGTATTAAGACTAGAACTGCTAGCACTGACCACTTCATGTTTGCAAAGCACACTGGAGAAGGAAAGCATTAGTTGAGTTTTGAATTCTGAAGGATATCCAGCTCACCAAAAGCCATAGTTGATGACAAACCCAGATTCTTTGAAAATGCACAAATCCATAGATTTACAGAGGTCTGAATAACAAGCCAAATTGAAAGAAAATAATTGCTTTGAACAAGGTTTTTGTCATTTTAAAAGAAGTGTTGCTTCTTGCTTCTGCAAATCTTGAAATTTAGTAGTTTGTAAAATAAATAAACAAACCATTACAAATGGCACATGATTTAAATGTCAGTCATGAGATAGACAAACACTTTTCAAGAAAAAAACAAACACTGAAACTTCCTCTTATATAGATAGAGATGAAAAAGATCATATCTGGCAGCCTAGAAAAGCCAAATCTGAACCATCACAGAGTCTGCAAAATCAAAAGATAAAATTTTATCAAAATAGCCAGTCTTCCTTCTGAAAAGGCTATTGGTTATTCACTGCAGTGAAAACTCTAGAGAAAAAAGGAAAAGAAAAAGGGCACCTAACATTACCATGTGTGTGAAAAGAGGAGATTTAAATCAGAAGCCAAGGCAATGTATGAACATAATGCAAAACAATTGAGTTCACTGTCCTCAAATACACAAAATAATTCAAGGCATCAATTTTACACCTATGTTTACTTCTAAAACATGTAAAATTAGTTACATGTGTAACTAGTGTCCAATAGTAACTGTTATTGAAATGTCACATTAATCTGTTGCTTTAGCTTGAGTTAAATCTGTTCTGTCTGAAATATTAATCCATAAAAACATAATCTTGAAAGCACTTTGTTACATAAAGCACAGATGCATCCTTGATAGGTGCTGAAAAGAAATATAGGCAAGAAAATAATAAAAACTATCTGTACTTACTATAAATCCACTTACACATCATTGCATTATGTACTATATCACTGTTTTATAGGCAACAGACACATCAGCTGTTCAACTCAAGCACAACAAATCATTTTTATATCATTGATTTGTAAATTTTGTTCACTGAATTGCATTGCTTCAGCCATTTGAAATGAATGTGATCACTACCAGCTTCCTTCAGCAACACAGCACCCTCATTAACAAATCAGAAAACCATTTCAGATTCTATAAAATAAATCTATCCTTTTATCAGAAATAAAGTATTCCTGAGTCCCGTCAAAGTTAGCTGCATCTGAAAATCCCAAACTGAGAGTCAAAAGGCCTTTTCCTTCTTCAAAGGACTCACTATGGTACATTGATTTCTCTATGTACAAAAAGAAAAAAATTGATTTTTCATATGTACAAAAGGCAAATATTGAGTAACATTAGTTTCATAATACTAACTGTGCTGATGCTTGTTCTGTGAACTAATGACTTCTTTTTTTTCTTGCTTAAGTCATGTCTTCATATATTGTTATATATATAATATACACCTACTCTTATTCCTATTGTGTGTGCCAGTTAAAGAGAAAATATTTCATACTAATGAAATATATTCTATTTTAGGTTTATATGTTTTACAGAACAGCATTTGTTTCTATTTCTGTATGTGGAGAAAGAAAATAGAAAAGAAAGAAATGATAACCAAAGTTCCAGCTCAGTTTTATGTTTTCAGCTCCCTGTTTTATGTTTTTAGCCAAAAATCTGCTTTAGATATAATTAAATGAATCAGTGATTAAGAACTGAATGAAGCTTAACAATGCAATTTTCACATGTGCCTAGTCTTCTTTATGGTCTGAGTTTTAACAAGCAGCTCTAGTTAAAAAGAAATAAAAATAAAATCACAGCCAGTGTCAGTGCCACATCAGTAACACTCTACAGTCATGTTTTGAGCTAAAACCACAACACACTTAGAACTAAATTGCCATGTTTCTGTTACATAACTGCATATACACAACCAGGCATGTCACTCTAAAAAATCATGCTAATTTAGTTTGGAGAAGAGGAGACTGAGGGGAGACCTCACTGCCCTCTACAACTACCTGAAAGGAAACTGTAGAGAGGCAGGGGTTGGCCTCTTCTCCCA
>JAOTQQ010000001.1:149741448-149851123 GCA_026546715.1 Gallinago undulata | reverse complement strand
TTTTTTTTTTAATGTGGTTGGACTCGATGATCTCAAAGGTCCCTTCCAACCACTAAGATTCTGTGATTCTGTGTAATTAAAATATACAGACAAAATTTGATAATACTAGTAGAATTTCCTGGAGTTAGTGTAGAGAACTATAACTAACTATCCAACATGCCTCATCTGTCTTAAAGTAGCACCGTCAGGCCTGGTAGCAGTGTAATGACTCTTCTGAAAGAGGAGTGAAAAGGAAAATGAGCTGTTTGCTGTGGCTGGTTATAGGCTGCAGTGCCTTGTGTGCCTGTCGTTTCAGAAACAGGTTTTGCAATAGGGACCCACACACCTGTGACCTCGAGGTCCAGCTTGGCCATACTTGCCTAGGAACCCCACAGATACCCCACAGGACAGTGCAGAGGCAGCAGGAACCTGTCCGCACATCACCCTGTGCCTCCCTTCTTGCATTGCCTTTCTTGGCTCATGATCTCAGCAAAATAAATGCTCGGCACAAGTGAACACAGCTCCTTTGCAGGCTGGTTACATTACCCTCCATGCCCACAGCTAGGCCTCCACATGCCAGCTCTGTTTTGCAAGAATAATGAACATTGGCAATTCCCAATAAGAGGCAGAAATCTCTCAGGTGTCCACCCCTGAGAGTCCTGGGACTTCTCTGACCAGCAACAACACCAGGTTCAGAAAGCTCAGGGAAGAGCTGAGACGTTATCACCTTGACACAAGCGCTTTTAAATTATACACCCATGCAGCTCTCGGCTAATTACTCCGAAATAAATAAATAGCAGCAATGACCTTTCCTTCCAAGAGCAAAAGACACAAGCTACTGTTGCTCAGTTCAAAAACTGAATTTTTAAGTCTTCATATTGCATTCTGTACCTCTAAATTATGATAAATATCTTTCTACCATCAAGGAGTAATATGTAGCATGACGCCAGCTGCTGGCTGTTACCAAAGATTTATCACCATGAATCTCGTGAAATACTGCTGTTTCTGATAACATGTATGTGATTTGGGAGAACATAAAAATAGGGAAAAAAATATGCTTTTTGACAGAAGTCAAAGAGAACGCAGAGAGGTACAGCAGATTTAGATGTGGGCTCCAAAAATCTTTAAATACTGCCTTTACTCTACCTGCTTCATGCTGTGTCATTACTAACCATGCAGCACAGAGCAGAATTGCAGCACTATAAATCCAACTGCAATCCCATTGAATATAATGGGATTCTCTCCACAGAGAAGAGCCACATTGGAACAAAGTCCATCTAGCCCTGTAACACAGGGCACTGGTTAAAAATAGTTTCATACAGAAAGAACAAAATACCCAACAACAACATAGAAAGCATACAGTACATGGAGAATCAGAATGTTTAATTTCTTTAAAAAAGTTTTTTTTAAAAAAAAGCTCAAACCTGTAAGTCCTATTCAGGTATGTTTATAGCATGCTGGCTGCTTATATTACATAGAAGCTGCTTACCACACCCCTATATAAGATGTATAGCATCAACATCTGCAGGTAGCATGAGGGAGATAGGATAGGATGGAGGCAGACCTCTTTCAGAGAAGATGAAGAATGTTCAAACACGAACACATTTCTTTGCAGATGTTTTAGAAGATAGTTGGCACCATGTTTGTGATGTATAAATTAGAAGATGAGTTCTGGATAAAGGACACAGTGCTATTATAATTGGTTTTGGACCTTTAATTGTGGAATTTACACATTTTCAATTAAACATGTAAATCAATTTGCTGTACACCAATGGAGAGGGAGGTTTGGGAATTTAGCTTGCTGAACTACACATAGACAGCCACAATCTCTGTATAATTTTCTTTCATGATAACACCAGTCACAATATAGTGCTCTACCAAAAAAACAATCTTCATAACATTTAGCTATTGATATACTATATGGCTTAACTAGAACCTTATGTTTATCACTTAATACACTGAACATGCAGTCCTCATAAACTTTACAAGCCAATCAAGAAAGCAATGCCACCATGACACTCGCTAATCTTGTGTGCCAAGAAAAAAACTCTATGACATATAGGTGAATTCGTATTCTACAGAAAAACAAAAATGACACCAAGTGCATCTCTTGATGAAGACTCAATTATAGTGTAGAAAGAACTGCCTGATTTAGGAGACTTCATTCAAATTTAGCATATTTCAAAGAGATTTTGATTATTTTGATTATCTGGATGACAGCCTCTGACTAATTCAGCACAAATTCAGCTTATTTATTTTCAGTAACATATCTCCTAATCTATGTCCATATCACAGAACAATCAGGTCAGTAGTCATTTTGGACCCCAAAAATACAGGAGTTTATAAATTTTCCTTAAGCATACCAAATCAAGGTAATCTTGTGCTCTATAATTCAGTTGCAGGGAAGCCACCACATACATTTATACTCATTCAGTCATCAATTCCTAGACCTGGTCTATGAAAACTACTGAACAATATTGTGTTTCGAAGGAAGTAAGGTTAGATAGGCATCTTTATCACCAGTAGCTATTAAGCTTATTGAACCAAAGGAGGTTACAGACTCCTCTTCACGATGGTAGTAGTTATATTCCATGCCAACAGCTACATAATTTTACTTCTTGCATCTTACATACCTGTGTACACCTAAAACAGTCTAAAAAAATTGAGAGAAATCCTAGCAGTATAATGGATTACCTAAAATATTTCCCAATCCACTTATGGTAACAGTGCAGTAGGTTTATGTGGCTCCAAAACTTTTGACTAAACATGAAATTTTGCTACTTATATTTTACTGCATACATCCAAAATTCAAGTGGCTCCTTGACACAGTAATATTTTGTTTGGAAACATTTTGGCCAACTTAAAAACTTGAGTGTTTGATCTTTTTTATTTTTTGTGTTGTGGAGGAATTTTGAGTCTTCAAGTCATACCCATCTGTCAGATTGCTTCCTAATCTGTAATATTTCTAAAGTATAGTCTACCTTCACAGCAAGCTCAGAGGTTGTGCCCTACTGCACATCTATATCATATTAAACTGCTTTCAAGAATCTATTGGCATTAAAACTATTACTAGCTTTTGCTGGAAAGTAAGTAAGAGGGGAATGAAGAAGTGATGCACACTACAAGCTTAAACTGGAGCTCCTTATGAAGGTACATTTTAGAATGTAATAAAAAGCCACATTATAGTTTACAGGATGAGTTCCTCAAAGAATATAAACTTCAGTTATTACTGTAACATTGTATGCAAATAGGACTTCCTAGAACTCAGATTACTTCTTACTTGTGATAAAATTTCATTCTGGTTTTTGAAGTGGAAAAATGAGAGGGTATGCAGCATTTAAATTTCATCCATGTGTGAAATATTTCTCTACTCTTAACATGGCTTATCAAAATTGTTATTCTATGGTTTCTTAACTTTCCCCCCCTTCAATAGCATGGAATAAATGGATTATTATGCCGTTTCTGATCTGTCATCTGGTCATCATGACATTCCCTTCCTGAAAACGGATTGTTCCATACAGTAGAAAGCAACTCAACCTAAAATGCACACAGCACAACATAGAGAAAAGCCACTGAATATCTTGAAGAAACCATGAACTATCCCTAAACACAGCAGTGTAAATTAAAATATAACTTTATTCTTAAACAACTTGTTAAGCTAACTAAGAGTTGCTATTATTGTTTCTCACTTCATAGAAATTATCACCTCTCAAGAATATATTGAAACTACTCAGACTTCACCATGAAACTAATTCCAGGAAAACTCAAATGTACATGACAAAAATAAATGCAGTTTTTTCAAAATGTTAGCAGCTCAATTACTTGTGACTTCTTTTACATGGTGCGCTGGTTTTGGCTGGGATAGAGTTAATTGTCTTTATAGTAGCTAGTATGGGGTTACTTTTTGGATTTGTGATGAAAACAGTGTTGATAACACAGGGATATTTTAGTTGTTGCTGAGCAGTGCTTACACAGGGCCTTTTCTATTTCTCACAACGCCCCACCAGTGAGCAGGTTGGGGGTGCACAAGGAGTTGGGAGGGGACACAGATTGGACAGCTGACCCCAACTGACCAGAGGGATATTCCATATAAGGTGATATCATACTCAGCATATAAAGCTGAGGGAAGAAGAAGGAAGGAGGGGCATTCAGAGTTACGGGATTTTGTATTCCCAAGTAACCATTACGCATGATGGAGCCCTGCTTTCCTGGAGATGGCTGAACACCTGCTGCAAATGGAAAGTAGTGAATGAATGCCTTGTGTTGCTCTGCTTGCCATCTTTATCTCAACCTATGAGATTTTTTATCACTTTTACCCTTCTGATTCTCTCCCCCATCCTAACTGGGGAGAGTGAGTGAGCAGCTGCCTGGTGCTTAGCTGTTGGCTGGGGCTAAACCATGACACATGGTATCTCATTTTCTGTGATAACATCATTATATCTGAAAACAGGCAATTGTTTCTACATTATGTTTAATAAGAAAGGGAGTACAGTTTTCAAAAGTATTCATTCTGAATTTAGTGGGAGTTTTGTGATAAAATGAACATTTTTATGCTTGGAGCTGCTGAAGGAGGTAAGGTGCTAACTATATTATAGCTACAAAACTCTGCTGCTGTTCTGTAAGACTTCAGGTAGGGATAGATGTCACACTTTACTTCTTTGAGCTTTGTTGGAGATTAAACAGAGACCATTGCATGCATTGTTTTCTGACAAATAATTCAGACTTAGGTGGTTTTGGTTCATTTTGTTCCCTCAAAGATAAAAATGAAGGTATAGGCTTCCATGTAAAAAAAGACAGCACTGAAGACCACTGTGTTGAATATCAAATTTAAACATATGTGTAACATCGGACAAGAAACTAGTAAAATAAACAGTAGGATCCACTGAAAAAAGGAAATCAAAACAGAAAGTAAGTGGACAAAATATTAATGGAAGGATTTTCTATGCTTTGTGGTGCTAACTAGATTTAATTTTTATTTTGAATCCTTCCCAGTTTCCTACCTATATATATTTTTTTTTTCTGTGTTACAATTCAAAATAAAGCTCTAGCTGTATTTTTTAAGGAAGGATCAGGATAAGAAATTTGGGGCTTGATATTAGTGACAAACTATCTCATTGCAGATCTCCAGAGGACTAGGTTTTATATACTGACTGTCACTGAATTCAACAGCTTTCCTGTCATGTAACAAATCACTCCTTTTTAAAAAGGTGTGTATAAATATTGCCTTTGAATTATATATGTTAAACCTATCTTGTATGTTATGATGACAGCTACCAATTACAATGATGGATTTTTTTCCCTGAAACAATACTACACCAATTAAGCAAAATCACTTTACTATCTCAGAGTAAATTTAGCCTCCTATATATTCACATATGCACAGTATTTCTTAAATTTTGTTTAAAATCCAAATGAAGGAGAGCAGATTTTAATTCACAGCATCAGAATTCAAGAAAAACACTGCTACTTCTTGTATTCCATTGATTAATATAAAACTTTGTTACACGTTAAACATGAAAAACACACAGAGAAGTGAGTGTATCCAACGACTTTCAGGAAGAGAGCCCTACCTCCACAATAAAGAACAACATTACCATGTATCTTCTTTTTTTGCTAATTACTATGGGTACATTACAAATATCCTTTCAAGGGAGACCAGATGAAGTACAGTTCTTGCTCTAACAATCAGCTGTGATTCCCTCAGTCCAGAATAGAAAATTCCACATGGAATAAAGCAAGCTTCTTGTACATAGGACATAGCTATGAAAACTTAGGGACACAAGACAAAAAAAAACCCAAAACAACCAATATCTTGTTTTGTGATCACAATGTTTTAGTGGGAGAGAGGGAGGGAGGGATGAGGATGAGCCTTGCAGCCCAGGAGGCCGAGTACAGTGGTGGATTGTGATACTTTTTGGAGCATGGTTAACTTTCCGATGGATCAGTCCACCACTAGGTCACATGCAAAAGTAAGAGAGAAAATTTTATTATACACCAAATTGACTACTGACTGCTATTCCCCTGTACAAGCCAGTGCTATGTAACTACAGTGTTACTTCTTTACAACAAAACACATTTTTTCTCTGAAAACTCTGTCTAGTGAGTCACATGCATGGAATTGCACAGCCTCAGAAATCATCTCAGCTTCTGAAGCATCCCCAGTTACTAAATTCACTGGAATCCTTTAAGCCTCCTAGAACACACGTGACATCTGTGGGAAATTCTCAAACAAAACCGAATTCCCATGGCACTGCAAGATGTTACTGATGCCAAAAAGTACTTCTTACTCAAAAACCAGGCAATTCTGAATCTCAGTCTCCTAAGTCTAAATTCTACGGGGTTCTCTCGGTCTGCAGTTAATTGGGCTGAATTTACTGTAAAGTAAGCAATCAAAGCATACTTTTAGATTGCTATGTCTTTATATTTTTAAGTGCGAAGTACCCAAGGGACTCCAAAATAATGATGCAGAACCTATATCAACCATATTGAACTAGGCTGAGCATGCACGCCAACTGAAGAAATCTTCTCCAGGAAATACACCAAATACTGACCGAAATTCAAGCTTGTGAAATTAGACCTAATATTCAGGAACTGCATAGCTCTTAGTAGAAATAAAGGCAGACATCTACTACTTTTTCAGATTCAGGCTGCTATCTTTCCTAAATAGCAATACATTTCTTACATTTTGAATTAACAAAGTTTACTAAAAGGGAAAATCCTCAGCTTCCAATCTTTTAATTATTACCAGACTTACTGAAATGGGCTGTCACTTAACTATTTATTTTTCATTTCTGATAGCTTAATTAAGTGTTGCATTCCAAATGACAATACATCCAAGGTAAAGAAGGTTGCAGTTAGTAATTTCATGATTGTATTATCTCTCAATGGGCAAGAGCAATAGACTACGTAACTCAGAGTAATCATGCAAGTGTTGGACTGGAAAAGGGGTTTTGGTTAGATTACAGACCCTGCTGAAGCTGCCTGCTCTGAATCAGAAGCAAGTCTGTCTGGATCATGTTGACAAGAGTTTGTCTAACTCACAGCTAGAAACCTCCAGTGAGATGATTCATAAGTTTTCAGCTTTTCCCAGTACCTCACGTAGTTAAAGATTTTTTCCTGACATTGTCTTCACTGAAAATTAAACTAATTACCTCTTGTCCTATCCTACATGAATATAAAAATTATTGATTGCTTTCTAAACTCATCTACAGTGCAGATTAATGTAATCCAGTTCTCTCAATATCAAAACCCTACTAAATTGAAGATACTGCCTACACAAAGCTTTCTTACCACTGGGTGAGGTACACTATGAAAGAAAGCAATGAGACTGATTTCACACAATAACTTCCTGATAAATTCATATGGGCTGTTTCTTACTATATTTGTATATTTATAAAATGAATTATTTTTTAAAGAATTTATCTATGATATCTAGAAAGACACTGCTAAACTACCTCCTCCTCCCACTCCATCCCATCCCTCAAAGCTAGATACAATGCTTACCTTACTTTGGGTTTTTCGGTCCTACATTATCCCTTATAGCTTCAAGTTCCTTTGGCATGTTAGAGGCCAGTCAACAGCAGGCACTTCTGATCAAATACACTTAACTAGTCTAAAAACCTCTAGCTTAGAGTGAGTCTTGTTTTGACTCACTCTCCAGTGGGTCCAATTAAGTTCAAGTTAGTTCTGGACCACTCCTAAATGCTATATGCTGCTCCTCAGCTGGTTAAAGATAGACCTATAGGCTCATTTTTCCTTCTCTTACTTTTGTCCTGTTTATTCAGGTGCTTCTTGCTACCTTTCATGTTTCTCACTATAACTTTTAGAGCTTTATATTTTCCAAATTATGTGCTTCAGTTATTCCTCCATACCCATCCTTAGTCCCATGGTTTGTTTCCATTTGTTCTATAGTTCGTATTACTAACAGTCAAAGTAGTTTCTTATTTTCTTTAGTTTTATGATTGATTGACTAGTGTTTCCTTAATCTTGGATCTTTTAAAAACTGTCAGCTCTCCTGAATACAACAGCCCATTTGTTTTCTCTCCATCTTTTTTTTGTGATCAACTTTCCCCTGAAAACAGCCTCCAAATTAAGGTTTTCCCTAAGTCCATCACCCTACAATTTCAATTTGTGCACTGAAGGAATGGGCCTGAAAGATTTTAGTATATCTGTCTGGGATACTGATTTGTTTGGGCACATTTTCTCCCCTTTGTAGACTTGTGTTGATGTGTGGATCCAGAGAGAGCTCCACTGAAATTAATGAAAAGGTTAAGCTGAGGCACACTTTAAGAAATACTATGGAAAAAAGGTTTCAAGTCTTCAAAACCAGTGTATTTAGTGTTATATTAATCCTTAAGAATTACTGAACTTCTTGTTAAAAAGTTTTTAATTAATGTAAGAGAATTCTTGTTTAAAGATATTAAGTAAGTTATACACAAGTTTTTGAGATAAAAAGCATGTCATAAAAATACAAACATCAATAATGTAAAAGACAAATATTGCAGCAATTTATCAGTAAATTCTTAGCTAAGGACCAATGGGAGACCAAATACCACATTTTCCCATGTAAAAAAAAAAAACAACAAAAAACCCAAAACCCAGAATAACAAAACAAACACAAAATACCCAATAGAAAAAAATCACAAAACCATAAATTCCAAAACCTCCCATCAACAAGAGGTTGTCCAGAAATCTTTTCTCTTCTTGGTAATGGAGAATTAAATTGGAGAAGTAACATAGTCTCCTGAATAGAAGATGTCATAGTAACAGTATGAAAAGAGGAAGGGAAAAACAAAGGAAAAGCTTCATTACATATTAATATGGCTTCTATTTATACTATAGATAGCATTCAAGTTTACATCATAAACCTCTAGTCTGTAGTTTAAAATCACAAATTACCTTTCAGATCTCAAGAGTAGAGAGGATGATATATATATTCACAGGTTTTCACATCATTTACCTCCAGTAACAGATTTCATTCAGTATCCTTTTATTCACGTGGGCCTTTCTCATTTCAAAACAATCTCAGCAGCAATTTCTGTTTCGTATATATGGGGTTTCAGGTGCACTTGTTCTACTTCCTACCTCCTCCTGGTGATTGTCCTCGAGCCACTCAGACATGGGCATTAGACAACTGCATTCACATTATGATCATACATTTCCAAGTTAACTGGAAATTTTTATTACAGTAATTTTTTTTATTAAGGTAGCCAGAATCATACTATGCACCACTGGATAGGTGGTACAGTATATCCTGATACATTCCCCTTGAAAAGTCTTTTTCTTTTCCCTGACAACTGCTACAGAAGTCTTTCTTTGAACAGCAGTGCAAATGAAAAGGGGAAAAACTTACCAAACTACTTTTTGCCTAAGAGTTTGCTAACTCCATGTACATACATTAAGCTAATTCTACCACGGAAGGATGTATTTATCTTTGGCTCTTCCATTCTTGGGGTTATACAGATTGAAAAGTATAGCCACCCTTCATGTACTCTCCCTATCCTTCAGGAAAGGAAGCAGCAGTCATAGTGAACAAAAATTGCATGCTAGAATCTGTTATATGTGCACTTTTCTTGGAAAATCATTTGTAGCTGGGTTTTGCATAAGCTACTTGCATAATACTCACCAATTTTGACCCCCTCAGGCATTCTGTTTGCAACCTAATACTTCATTGCACTAAGCACCTGTAATTTTAACTGAAGTAATATTGCAGAATGGATTTATCCTCTTGTATTCTTCACAATATTTGGTGCTGTTAATTAGGCCCCAATGTTGACTTTTTCTGAGAAACATAGGTGATGTTTCTGGTGTTTTATAACCTTTTTAGCAATTTCCTAAGCAAGGTAGGGAAGAAAAAAAAACCCATATATATTAGCCACTTCTATACTCCTCTGAAGGTTTGGGGTTTTTTTTGGCAAAAGGCATAACTTGTCTTTGAATTTCTTACTACTAGCATGACTAGCAGGCCATTTTTAGGACAAATGTTCATCCTACCTTCTAGACTACTCATTTTCAACATACAATCCAGAAAACATCTGAAGCTAATCATCAAAGTTAAAGGGGTACTGGATGTAAAAATATATTTTCATGTATTATATTCCCTGGTATGCAGCATCTGAAAATACAGAAAATGGGGAAAATAATCCAAACAGATTAAATGGAGCTTCAAGTAAAAAAAGTTGAGAATTCTTGAAAGCCAGAGCAATACGCTCTATACACGGCAAGTTACACTTAGGAAAAAAGCATTCAAGAAGTTGCATTAACCTCCCAGGGCCAGAAACTCTGACAAGTGAGAAGAGAGGTCTCTTGAGACGTCACGCTGACAACTAGCTTTAGATGTTACTTAATTTTGTCAGCATCTTAAAAAAAAAATAGCAGTTTAATGCTAGGGTAATGCTTTGGTGTAATACCTGCTTTATTGTACAAAATCAATATAAAGCCATTTTAATGTAATGAAATGGAACCAAGGAGTACCTTCAGTTTCAACCTAACATCTTTCATTATTATGATACATTAAGACAATAGAGCAATGGTTAAGTACATCTCATCAAAAAGCAAGAACTTTGTCCAATTTTATCGACAAACTCCTTTTAAGCATAAAAACTTTACAAGTGATACCATTTAATTAATTTTTCTGTGTGATATTTACATTTCAAATCACCTTTGACGCTATTAAAACCTAGGGGCCTGATCTAATAGCACCAATAACACAATTCTGGCCTGGACTGTTTATCATTTTACTGCATTTCACTTAATTGTTACCAATAAAACATGGATTTTTTTTTTAAATTATGGGATTTTTAAATAAATATGGATTGTTCAATTTACATGCTTAATCTGACATCTGAAATGATTACTTATGTTTGATCAGTTCAATATTTTCTTTTACTATTTTCCACTGCAGAAGTTAAACCTAGAAGACAATAGCATCAAATTTAGCAAAACTTTTCCAAGAAGTAGAATAACATACCAAAAGTTGTAGCTTGGTTCCTGGTACTGCTGCTTTGTCTTACTCTAGTACAGCTAGGAGATTTCCACAGGCAGGACTTAACTAGCCAGATCAGGCCACGAAAGTAAAGTTTTATCTGCGTAGCGATAAGGTTGCTCTATATAAAATACCCTTGGGAGAAATTATACCTTAATATATGAGTATTCAGGTAATCCAGTTAGCTAACAAAACAGGCTTGAGGTAAGAAACAGTCACCAGGAATAGGAAAAAAAAAAAAAAAAGAAAAGAAAAGCAAAATATCTCATTTTAGACACCTACTTTGAACATGAGGTTTTAGCCCATGGCAAACAAACCATACTTGTTTTCTCACTGTTCTGCCCTTATGTTCATCATTTTGTTGGTTATGATGACAAAGAGATAGGACTTTTACAGAATCTACTTAAGAGACATTTCTGGAGACAGCACGTGAAGAAACAAGGCAATTTTGCCATGGTTCAGTTGCAGAAAACAGGGTATTCCACTCTGAAATCTACATATAGGCTTGCTGCACACAGGATTTCAAAGTTTTGTAAAATTCATTCTTCCATAAAGTGATCTCAAATAATTTTAATCTAGATGAATCGTTTAGTAGAGAATTTCCAGGTGACAGTCAGTTTTGTGACTACATTCAAACCACATACAATGATGCTATGACACATCTATTATGACCTTTAAATTCAAGAAAACAGAGAAATTCAGGTACCTGCTCTCTAACCCTGTCAGAGCCTGGCTTAAAAACAGTCCAAAGAACTAGAAGCTTGGTGCAGACTAGCTTCTACTGTTGCATGTTCATATATCTCAAATCTTTGCTATATACTTAGCATTTGACATGTATGTCTGCCACCATGGTCAATTAAACTCTTCTCAATTAAACAGCTACATAATTTAAATAGTTTAAAAGATTTTTTTAAAGGAAGAGAAAAAGGCTTACTGGCATTCTTGCACAGCCCTCACAGGAGTTACAAAGCTACATTCATTCCTGCATGTCAAATTCTTTGGGGTCCCCAGGTGGAAGCTCTTAACAAAATAAGAAGTTTCTGACACCACATGAGGAGTATTGTTGGCACTGCTCAGGCTCTGGTTCCACAAAGCCTTTTTCATGGAAGCAGTAGAGATTTCCCCTCACTGAGTCTACTCATGAAGTGTATGAAACTGCTAATGTGCATGAGAAATCCTCAACGTATTCTTATATTAGCATAATATAAGATTATCATTTTAACAACCTGTCCTGGAAAAACTTTTCTTCCTGTCAAAGTTTCAACACTTGTGTTTAGGATGCATATGGGGTAAAGAAAAATACATTAATGAAAATATTCGCTTATTTTTATGCTTACTTTTTACCTATTCATACTATAAAACAAACAAATGAAGTTTTTATTGTATATTTGATGGCTTTTTACAGTTGGAAGTAGATATTTACTTCAGAATAAAGGAACAATATGTCACCTTAATAAGGGCTTATCCAGCAGAGCTTGCTTTCCAGGTCACTCCAATCATGGAGCAATATCAATTTGACATTAACAGAAAGATATACTAACAATCTTAAGCATGAGCTAGAGAACCCCCTGCTGTCTACCAGTGAGGGGAATTGAGTTGGAAATCTTTAGAAAAAGCAGCAGGCCATGAAATGCCAAATAAAATTCCTTCTTCCATCCAGAGATAAAGAAAAAGATCACAGCACCACTTGAACTTGACTTGAAAAAAGACAGAAAATGGATGTGGGCATTTTTCAACATTTGTTGCCTTGCTGAATAGAACAATGTGAAGAAAGAAAAGGTTGTTTCATCTTTTTGGAGAAAAAGAACATCACACATGCACAAACATATTTACTGAACTTCTGAAAGCCCTTTTTTCTTTTACAAATACATCACCCAGACTGATTAGAAATTACCAACAGATGGAACAAGTAAGAAGGCAAAACAATTTCTAATTTTCTCTGAGTGTTTATAGAGTTATTATTATATACCTTTAAATGCAATGCTTTCTGATATGATTATCAACACTTTCTTCATTGATATAAGCACAAAAGGAATACTCTGAATCTGCAAAATACACAAGTTCAGTTCTTGTAAAACTGGATAATAATTTGGATTATTCAGGATGTGTTAACAGAGAACACTTTCATTCTCATAATGGTTTGTGGTTGTTTTTTTTTTTTACCTGAATGTCTGTGATTAAATTACAACTTTATGTATAATTCACATGACTTTTATTCATGCGTGTGGGGACATATACTAACACACCCCTTTATACATATAAGCAAGAGGAGCGTTATTAAATTAGTTTGTATTTATATTGTTATTTTCTTGTGATTTTCTAGAATTTTGACTAAAAACTCCAGGAGGATTTCAGCATTCTCCCCAAGTCTAAATAACAATAAAATTCAAGATCTTGACATTTTTTTTGAGTAATTATTTCTGGAAACAAAGTACACTTTTAAAACTGAATAATTTAAATTTATCTCTTTGAAAATATTTTTAAATTTTAGTGAATACCTTAAATATCTTTTTGTCCTGCAAAACCATTAACCAAGCAACAAGATCTTCTAGTATCTACTACTAATTTTGCAATACTCTCGTTAAATTCCATTAATATAGACAACAGACAATATTTATCAGACTAAGTAATGTCTTCCATTTCACCTTGTATTCTTTTGCTGACTCAGGTGCCATCAGAGACATTAACTTCCCTCTACTCCCATTAACACTCAGGAATTGGTGTCATGAACAGCTACAGTATCACAACTGGTAGTCATTGTTCCTTTATTCAGTAATATAATAAGTCAACAGTTACACTCATGGACTTTGTTTCAACTTTCATTTAAACAACCCATCAACATTTTCTTCATATTTCCATGACTAATGTTTCATTCCACAAATCTGTCCAAGAAATTTCTACCTCTCTAGGCTCACAGAAAAATGTATACTGAAGTCATGAGGATAACAAAGTTATATTTATTTTTAAGACTAAGATGGCAGAACTCCATGCTATATTTCTGAGTTTGGTGTATCTACAGATGAATTAAATGAACATGCCTTTTCACAGCTAACAAAATCTCTTATCTGCCAGAATAAAAAGACACTTTGTGTGAACATTGCATCTTGTCTGAATCTGACATGGTCAATGCCTGCCCCCTCCCCTCCCCCCCATTTCCTATCAGGATAATTTCAACAATTTCAGGTGAGGCTAGTTTTACCCTGAGTAGTTTCAGGCAGAATTTACTAGTGAGATTGTTTTCATATAATTGGCAGAGCATGAAGTGAACCTACTATGATCAACCTGTCAATCATCTGATCCTAATCCCTTCTTCTGCCACCTTCTTTCTCAATGCTATACTTAATCCAAAACTGTGAGTCAGACACAGAAGACACTATCTCACTATTCCTCGCATGCCATCTATACAGCAGTTCCCTCCATACAATAATCTTTGAAAATCAAAGATCAACTGATCTATCTTCTACTCTAATCATGTCAATTGAAGAAAAGTGGCTTTCACAGTTCTGAGTAGGATAGCACAGGACAGAATGCTGTCAGCTGTCAATGATGCAGTGAAATTTCTACAAATATTAAGGGGAAATATCAATTTTATCTCTTATCCTGTTTTCAAAGGCTACTCTTCAGCCACCTGCAATGCTCAAATGAATGCTAAATGGGTGATAGAATTTCCTCAGCTGATGCCTCTGAAGTTGTCACTTCCAATGCCTGAAAGGCTGATTCCTTCATCTCCTCTGCTGCTAGTACCAATAGATACTTGAAAATGAAGAGACAAGGGCACACTCCTGATCTTGAAATGTCAAGAAGAAAATAGTCCCCCTCACAAACAATGTAAGTCTTGAAAAGGAATAATAAATGCTGCCTCTTGCTGTATTACCCTAAACCTTAAAAATTCTCCAGGAAACAGGGGTGGTGGAACAAAGCACAAGGTATGCAAGTTGAAATCAAACATGCTAACAGCATTTGGATACTGAATTAAACAGAGGGATTCTTCCTGCTATACTTTGTTCAAGAAGAAATTGAATGAGAATGATGCTTACACTTATCCAAATCCTTCTGGTAGCTAATGAAGTATAGCGCAATAACTCCAGTTCCCACTGGAATGAATGGAAATTCTTACCAAATCTAAAAATTGTTCTATGCCATTATAAAAAGAAAAGTAATTCTTGTGAAAGCATGAAATTACAACTATGACTGAGTTCTGAGAGAACATATTTTTCACTTTGTATGTCCCTGAGAACATCAATAATTTAGAGATAGTGCTTCGAGATTATTCTTGATTAATTATACTTCACTTTTTTTTTCTGACCGCTCTATTATCTCATTATTGCAGTAACACACCCTTTGGTCTTCCCTTGGCAGAGAACATCCAAATGCATTCTAGGATAAAGAGAAAAATACCAACTAGGATTGTGGAATGTGGTTAATCACAGGCAGGTCTATTTTTTCATTAAAATTTTAGGAAATTCAAACCTTAGTTTTTTTAAATAAAGCCATACACAACCAATAATGTGAAACTGGTGGGAGAAATAGTAGCAATACTTGGCAAATAGATTTAAAAACCTTATACTTCTATCTGCTCTTGACATCTTTTAAGCTACTTTTAGGAGTAGGTCTTTTCATAATATTATTCTCTTTCCTGATGATCTGGACTGTGCCTGTTTTGGCCTGTAGCCTGAATGGCAATGTGACAGGATATAAACGCTTAGGGGACATCAGTCACAACACAGAAGTCAGATGCTGGCCAAGAGGGACATGAAAAAGAGAACATATTATGCTTTTGAAATGTTGGCTATATTTTGTTTTGTGCCTGTGGTATAAAACCCTTTCAATATCTTTTTAAAATTCACCAGCTGTTAGGCAATTCTGCAATAAGTAAACAATTCCATGGTGAATTAGGCAATCACATCTCTTTTGTGGAAAACTCTAGGTCTTTAGCTGCGTACATCTGTGGAGACACAAAGTACTGGTATTTCATTTTCATGTTGAAACACTTTGTTTTCAGCTTTGCAGTAACAACGACACTAAAGATAAGTAATATAATGTAAATGACTGGTAACACCAAGAAAAGTTTTATCATCCTGTTAATAAGCCAAAGCTATCCGCAATGTGATGATGAAAAAAGAAATCCACAGGTGCACAGAAGTAATTAAGTCTTCAGCTTTCTGTTTCACTTATTCAAAGTACAGGGCTTTCCTGCAGATCCTGCATATTAGTTCCAGGGTTCATGTTTTGCCAGGTAGTAGAATTCTGTCACTTTTTATTACAAAATGTTTAGTGACAAATATATTAGGAGAAAAGAATGTAGAGAACAGTCACAACTGAATTCAGACATGATGGGGTGAGTTGTCTACTCACCCCTACTCTAATGCTTTTAGTGCAGGATTCAGGTTTGACTGCTGATTTTCTACAGATTTATGATTCCTTTTGAGACACCCTTGGGGAGAGACAGTATGTCCCCAAGGCTGTATTTGTAGTCTGCTAAAAAACAAGAATCCTTGTCAAGTCAACAGGAATCAGTCAAGAGAGCTTCTCATCTGACAGTGAATAGAATATGTTGAATAAATATTGCGCAATAAACCTCACCAGTTTCCCCTTTGCAAGGGGGATTTTTGAAAGTGCTCAATTATGCTAACACTGCTAACTATGAGATCAGAAATTGTGCTTAGCATCAGAATTAGGCCAACACTTGGTACTTCTGAGAATTTCAGAGCCCTCCAATATCCTGACAGTATTTCAAAAATTTGAAACCGGAACTTTAATTTGATTAAAGATGCATGTAGTTACACTAAGCCATGGGCAGAAAAGGCTCCCCCACTGCCAGATGTTGCTCTGATGCCACATGCTGTGTCTAGTGCTTGGTCAAGTAACAAGACAGATGAACCTTACAGATTCCTCCTGGAGGTCTGTATCGCCTGTCTCCACCTAAAACTGCCCCTCTTATGACTGAATTGTGTCCCAAATGAGGGGAAGATGATAAGGTGAGAAAGAGTCACAGGAAAGAGACACAGTAAAATGTCAAAAGTAAGTAAGGTCTTTGACGCTTGTATAAATGAGCACATATCTCTAAGGACTACCCATGGAAATATTCCAGGGATCACTGTTAGGGAAAGTTGCCAGCAGAGAAAGTAGAGGAATGAGGAATTTGACATGAGAAACCAATAGGGAGATGAAGACATGATGTTTGCCACAACTACACACAAGAAGTTATTGGATGCTTGCTTTCCTTGATTTGTATAGATACCTAAAACTCAGTCCTAACACATTCATTTACGTTTTAAGTGAACTCTGATCAGCAAATAGTTAACTACAAATTTAGCTAAAGGGAAAAAAAATGTTGGTCTTGAGTTATCCTTTCAGAGAGGTTTAGTCCCACAGGAATGAGAAGGCTTCAGAGATGATCCCAACCATTGATGTCGATATGTGAATATTTCATATTCACTCACAGTCTGTCACAGCTCTGCAAGGATGCACACTGTACCTAGTACCTGGCCACAGAAAATCTTACTGGAGAAAGCTGGTGGAAGCAGCCCTCGTCCCCCCAACACGCACACATAGGACAGAAGACCATGAATACCCCAGGGCAGCTCCCAGATTAATAGGCTCTGCCAACAAGCAAGAGGCCAGGGTAAGAGGTCATTAGTAAGGACACGCAGAATCAGCATCTCTACAGGCCTACCCAGATGGTCAAGTTTCCATGCAGGATCCAGCCCACGGCTAAAGCTGCCTTACCAAGGAGGAAGAAACTGAAACATCCCAAATTTTTCCACAAGGGCACTTGGCATATGGGATGATTACAGGGGATATCACTGACCATCATTCACTAATCTTAGCTACACGCTTGCCTATTCAAGCAAAAAAATTAATATGCTGCAACAACAAAAAAAAACAACAAAAGAGGTGTATAATAGTAAAGTAAAAGAAGACCCCCCAAAATCAAGAATAATATGAAACCTATATAATGCAACGTATATTGTATATAAATCAGTCATTAACATATATAACACTAATACATTTATAGCTATTGCACTGCAAATAATGCTTTCATTTGACAACAGTGGCAAAGACTGCTGTGGCTTTTTTCAACTTTTGGTATTTATAGAAATGTACCTTTTATACAAAGCCCTATTATGCAGGGCTGCACCCTACAATAACATGTTAAATACACTATCTTTCTTTTGCAGCTCAATCTTAAGGACCACACTTTATATAGCCTTGTATTACAAAGGTATGATGATAAATTATTACTCACATACTTGAGCCCACATCATCACAGTATAGGATATGTAAGGTGCCTTATGAAGCTCTCTGAAGTTAAAGAATGCTTGCATAATTTTCTAATTATAAAGGTAAATACAACATTTTCCTTTTATGTCACTATTATGGGATATAAATTTAATATTCTGATCCAGTTAGTTAGAAGTTTTAGAGAAATTACTAAAAATTAACAAATTATGCATTTAACTATTTAATTTCTGCAAGAAAATAATGAATTTTTCTTGCATAACAAAAGAAGATTTTTGCCTTACTAAAGCCATTCTACAGCCCATCACATTTTTATTTTTTTTTTAAACAGACTTTATAAGCTCATAATTCATTTCTGTTCAATTACCTTGGTATCTAGTCATGTATCTTTTGGAAATAACTCTGAATAACAGAAAGTGCATTAGCTACGCAGCTACAGCAGTGATAGACAGTACCACGTGTCTAATTGTTGTTGTTCTACTCCATGCAGAGTTAATTTTTGTTTCTTACATAGAAATCTTGAAGATGCAGTGAGAAGTCTTCTTTACATCATAAGAACCAAATTTATTATGAAAGTAATTTAAACTTACCATAAAATTAAACTACAATTGTCTTCAATATTTTGAACCAATAGTCCAATAAAACCAATTAACCAAAAATTGAAAGAAGTAGTAGGGTTTTGTTTTGGAAACATTTGTTTGATAATTGTCTAAAATTGGAGAGATTTTAAATCTTTGGTATTCTCTTTTCATACTTTGATGCAATGGATGAGTAAGTTTAAATAGTAATGAATGTAAAATTAGAAAATTCAAACATGATCCTTTAGCTTGTGCAGCAGCAATTACCAGGGAAGTAAAAGAACAGAAAGAAAGAATGGTATTGGAAGACTATACAATACACAGTGATACAGCATTCAACACGTAGGATTCCAGACAACCTCAAATGTATAAAAACAACAAAGCTGAGAATATAGAAACATCCAGAAAAATATAGTTGTATTTATGCGACGCAACAAACATTGGCCAAAAATACAGGGGAGGTTACCAATAAAGACAGAAATGCCAGAAGTGGAAATCTGACAGACTCATTAAACTGTTGGTCCATCAAGCCTTTGGCTGTGACCATTGCACAAGAGTTCAGAGGCAAACCTCCTTCTGCGCATCTACAGTAAGCAATGCCATGTATTGAGGACAGCATTCCTCTTGATCCCTGTGGCAATCATCTTACTTCCTGAAGCATGAGATTAGATTACTGTCATTTTAGCATACCTACCTCCAGTTACTATTCCTTGTCATACAATTATTAGTTGAAAAATGTCCAATTGCAGCTGTAGACTCTGTGATCTTCCATGCTTTAGCAAGAATTTTGGAAAAGCAGCTTTTTTAACGTTGGTTTTATGTGCATTTTTGTAATCTTAGGTAAAGAGAGGCAATATATCAAGAGATTTTTTTTGCATGTGCATGAGAGATAAAAGTGGGAAAGGAAAATAAATATTTTAAGCAAATATGAAAGTTTTTCTGACAGATAAAAAATTTCAAGTAAGTCCTGTCAAGGATACTGGGGACCTTCATGAACCAAACAGGACACACATATTTGTTTTAAGTGGCAAGAAACATCACTCCAAATTTAAAGTCCAATTCTGTTATTACCCCCAGAATAGCATTTACATGGATGCAGGGTGAAACAGCTGCCACAAATGAAGAAGCCACACTAAAATTCTCTGTCTTTACATTACTAATTATCTTTGTTGCATATTCAAAGTAACAGATTTCTTGAATTAGTAATGTTTATGAACTGTAGTTCAAATAGTAGCCATTTCTGTATGTGAAAGACTCAGGTAGTAACAAATGCAAGCATCAGACTTGAACAATAATGATCTCATCACGAGCATTTCTCCAATGATGATACCATCAAAGGGTTGTCTACAATTCTGTTCAACTGTTCTATTTCTGCACTTTCCTAAATCCCTGCTTATCACAGTCTCCTCATGCCAGCCTCATTCCATTCACATCTTTCCTTCTCACTTCTCTCCTGCCCTCTCAAATTCTCATGTGTCTGTGCATGCTTCCTTTTTTCTTTATCTTGAGTGAGAAAATACTGTCTTCAGCACATTCAATCAAAAAATGTAATCAAAACCTAACCCACTGAAAAAATTCATGGACTTAATATGTATTTTATAGCCCTTTTCTACTATACTAAGGGTAAATTGTGCCTGGCAGATTTCGTGTCCTTCTATGGCAGCATTACAGTGTTGTTGGATAAAGAGAAGAGCAATTGACATCATCAAACAGGATTTGTGCAAGGCATTTGACACTGTCACACACAACATCCTTGTCTTTAAATTGGAGAGTCATGGATTTGATGGGTGGACTGCTCAGTGGATAAGGAATTGGCTGGATGGTCACACTCAAAGCTGTGGTTGCTGGATCGATATCCAAGGTCCAAATGGCAAGCAATGACGAGTGGTGTTCCTCAGGGGTTGGTACTGGGACCAGTGTTAACATCTTTGCTGGCGACACGGACAGTGGGATTGAGTGCACCCTCAGCCAACAACACCAATCTGTGTGGTGCGGTCAACACGCTGGAGGAAAAGGATGCCATCCAGAGGGACCTGGACAGGCTTGAGAGGTGGGCCCATGCAAAACTCATGAAGTCCAACAAAGTCAAGTGCAAAGTCCTGCACGTCCTAAGTACAAATACAGGCTGGGCAGAAAATGGATTGAGAGAAGCCCTGGAGAGAATGACTTGGGAGTGTTGAGAAGTTCAATATCAGCTGACAATGTGAGCTTGCAACCCAGAAGGCCAGCTATATCCTGGGCAAAAGAAGCATGGCCAGCAGGTCAAGGGAGGTGATTCTGCCCCTCTACTCTGCTCTGGTGAGACCCCATCTGGAGTATCGCATCCAGCTCTGGGGCCCCAGCATAAGGAGGACATGGACCAGCATAAGCAAGCCCAGAGAGGGTCACAAATATGATCAGATAGCTGGAGCACTTCTCCTATCAAGAGAGGCTGAGAGATCTGGGATTGTTCAGCCTGGAGAAGGCTCCAGGGAGACCTTATAGTGGTCTTTCAGTACTTAATGGGGCCCTACAGAAAAGATGAGGAAATTTTATTTACACTTTATCAGGCAGTGTAGCAATAGGGGTAACCATGTTAAACTGAAAGAAGATTAGATTAGATATTTGGAAGGAATTGCTTACTGGGAGGGCAGTAGGACACTGGAACAGGTTAGCCAGGGAAGTTGTAGATGCCCTGTTCTGGAGGTGTTCAAGGCCAGTTTGGACGGGGCTTTGAGCAATCTGGTCCAGTGAAGATGTCCCTGCCACTGCCAAGGGGGTTGGAACTAAATGATCTTTAAGGCCCCTTCCAACCTAAAAAATTCTATAATTCTATAATTCTCTGTGGCAGGGATGTCTCACACTATTTTGTACAATACAGCAGGCTTATGTTATCAGTTGTTCCTTAAGTGCCACCATAGAATAAATAAATACATTAGCAATTTTCTGTATTTATTTTTGGCTGGCAACTTGAGAGACAAATTATCTACCTCCAAACACAGATATAAATAAGCATAAACTATGCAGATGTTTTCCTCCTTCTTGACAGTATTTCAACTACTTCTGGAACATGCTGAACTTGTTTACATTTTGAGCAACGCAGCCCAACTTACGAAGGAACACAGCCCTGAAACTTGCTATTTACTCTCCTCTTAAAAAAGCTTTTATTATATGAGGCAAATATAGGTCACTTTTCAACTGATACCAAATTGAATAAAAGATAACAAGATATGCAAAGATATTCATACATAAAAAAGCACATTAGTGGTAAGCCCTTAAAACTGGCTGATGGAGCTTGCATAGGAATGATGTATGTATACTCTTAAAAATACCATTCAACATATTTTTCAAAAGTCTTTATCAGAAGCTGCGATTCTCAAATAATTAAATTCACCAATTTTCCTCTCTCTAAAGTGTGCCAGAGTAGTTCCAAGACACAGATAATGACAAGACCTATCCTTGTCTTAGGAAAGTCCACGCTGGGAGATAAGAGTATGGAAGCAGGTTGAGACCCTAACATGTAAGTCTGACATAAGAAAGAAAAGCACCTTTCCTATTGATCACAGTTTTATTACTCCACTTTGGTGTGCTTACCTTCACAAACCCACAGATATCTCAAAAGCAACAAGATTTACCCTATTTTATTGTTCCGTATTCTTCTGACTACTAGAACAGAAGCCTAGCTATTTAAAGCCATAGAGCAAGTTCATATTTGTCCACATCTCTCTAAACAGATATATTCCTAACTGTTTCTACAGTACATTGTGAGATGGGGAACAATCTTTGGCAAAACCTAGGCCAACCACTGTATACTTTAACAACACAAAATCAACAGAAAAATGCTGCCTTAATGTCACATTAATCTCTTTTTTTTCTTATTCTTGTAAAAAAAATATGAATTTTAAAACATCACATTTCCTCTTTGGTTTTGCCTAGCTTTAAGTTCCTTCTGTTCTGTTTATTATAAGGTTATATGCACCTTTGAGCCTTCAAAGTACTGCAGATGCTAAGAGTTGTTATTCCAACACACAAAGAGAGGCTCTAAGAAAAGCTACGAGAAACTTATTTCTCGCTTGACTTTGATTTAGATACTAGAAATATGGATTACTTCCGTTCTCACTCTTTTGCAGGCTTTACTGTCTGTGCTCCTATCTTATTCCTTGAGGCTGAATTTTGTTCTCCTCAGATAGGTCAATTGTGTGGGCTTAAAGAAGCGGTGGAAATACCAGCACTGGGAAGCTGCTGAAATGTCAGCTGCTGAAATGAAACCCTCAAAGGCTTTTCTTTCAGGTGAGAGTTGCGAGAGTGGTATAACAAATACACTTCCCAGTAACAGATATTGATGTTTTCTGTCATTTGTGAGGGCTATGACACAGACTGACATCTTACTGCTGCAGAAACACTCCACAAACAACACCCTTCCAACACCCTAGGTACCACATACCAAAGAAAATTAAACACAAACCCTCATCTTAAAAGAAGATTATTCTGTAAAGCGAGTAATGTGCCATCTCTAATTCTGAAATACTTTACAAAAAGTTGGTACGACCTCCCAGAAACACAGCTTGTCTCTCCTTTACTCTCTACACCCTCCCACCAAGGTTCCCTCTGCCCCAAACACAGAAGAGGAGTCCTGGATCAGCAGCCAGGCACCACACTGAAAGAGGTGACCAGACAGCTAAGACCTGGTCCTGCAGGCTCAGTCATCTTTGAAAGCACCTCTATAGTGCATCAGCCTTACTAAGAAACCATGCAGTGGATCACTATGACTTTAATGTCTGCTGCTGACAATATCACAGACGTACTCCTTCCTTTCTGGCTTCCTCCATATCTCGGGCCTCAGTGAAAACTGGCAGAAGAAATGGTTAGAAAGGAAAAACAAAGAAGAAAGCACAAACAGGTAAAGGCGTTTTAGAGTTAGGAATTCCCTTTTTTGCTACATTATAAGCTTTATCTCTGAGTTAATCCTGTTATGATAGCCAAAAAAATCCTAGAAGCAAAATAAGTTGAACTAATAAACTTTTGCCAAAATTAGCATCAAAACCAACAAAAGCTTCTGCCATGTACTGCACTGCCATCTTCCTGCTGCAGGCAATACCTGTTCCCCATGGAGAATCCCTGCAGCTGGGCTCGTTTTTTTCAGTACATGGAGCAAGTTCCACTCCTTTTGATTTTTACGGAATCAATCCTGGAAATAAAACCTCGTCTTGCCCACCTTTTCCAAAAGCAAGAAAGGAGGAAAGGCATATTTTTGGACTTGAACATACAGGAGTTCATAACTACTACATCAAAAATCTTGCTAGTAACTGAGGTGGTTCTTTGTGGAAAAATCCAGCTTCTCCAACTAGCTTTCAGAGTGATTAATTCAGTCATAAACATTGAATTATTCACAGTTCATTAATCCATCTAAAATAAATCTCAACTCTTGTTTATAATGCTCATTGCTCACTACCATTCATCTAGAATTGTGAAGCTGTCACTAAATAAATATATCCTAAGTAGATATATATGGATATACATATATAAGTATAGGTGTACATACACACACAGAAGTAAAATTGGATTCAACAAGCCAAAACATCAAAAAGGGTGAGCTTAATGGATAGTGTTTAAGTGGGCTAACCCTTAAAAGTGCAAGGAAAAAAAAACAAAACACCATGAAAAGGCTCTTTTCCTCATATAAAATATGATAGAAAATAAAAAAAAACATGATATTAAAATAATTATTTAAGTTCATTTTAAAATAAGGTTATAACTTTTGAGAAGTACTTTCTCTCAGGAATTCTGCAAAGCCTTATCAAAGTCCATAGATTTTGCTTCTCCTTTATTTGACAAGGCTTTGATGGTGAATGTTGGGGACCCAGACTCAGTCAATCCCTGAAGGAAGAATACCAATCTCAACTGATGTAGCAGACAAAATAGGTATGAAAAGCACTCGAGACTGACTTTCCTACACAATTTTCTGTCCTTCTATTACCATTCTAAAAAAGAAATACTGTCATACCATACCACTCTTCTATGACATTTCTGCACTTTGTTCCTAGTTCTAATTTGATAAATTAAATCTTAAATATGGCAGAATAAAATAAGAAAAAAACCAAGAGACTCCCAAACTGACACAGCCATCCATTAAAAAAAAATTAAAAAAACGCAACCAAAAAAAAACCAAACCTCAAAGCAAGAAAAACAAGCAAATCTGCATTTGGTAATCTATACATAAAACTGGCCTATTACCATACCTTTATATTCCGTAGGAGGAAAATGAAGTGATCACTGACCTTTCCTGTCAGTGCTTTTGCTTGATTAGTCAACACACATGTGAAGCTAATGACAAAAATAATTGAGTTGGGGCCTTCAATCTCTGAAGGGAAGCTTATGTCAGGGTTTCAGCTGAGGTGGGGTTAATTTGCTAGCAGCTGGTGTGGGCCTGTGTTTTGGATTTGGGATGGGAACACTGTTACTACCATAATGATGCATTTGGCTGTTGCTAAGTTCTCAAGGCCTTTTCTGCTTCTCACACCACCCCACCAGTGAGCAGCCTGGGAGGGCACAAGAAGTTGGGAGGGGACACAGCCAGGACAGCTGATCCCAACTGATCAAAGGGATATTCCATGCCACAGTATGTCATGCTCAGCATATAAAGCTGGGAGAAGAAGAAGGAAGGGGGGATGTTTGGAGTTATGGTGTTTGTCTTCCCAAGTAACCATTACTGCTTTCCTGAGGTGGCTGAACAGCTGCCTGCCGATGGGAAGTGGTGAATGAATTCCTTGTTTTGCTTTGCTTGTGTATGTGGCTTTTGCTTTACATATTAAACTGTATTTATCTCAACCTATGAGTTTTTTTCCCATGCTTACTCTTCTAATTCTCTCTCCCATCTCAACTGGGGGGAGTGAGTGAGTGGCTGCTTGGTCCTAGTTACTGGTTGGAGTTAAACCACAACAGCAGCAACGTGTAGGATATTCTCACAAGCTGTGGATTTAATTTACTGTGAATGGTAAAAGGAAAGTTGAGGTATAATGCAGAGAAGGACTATACAGGACTTCAGTCTCAGTCTATAAATGCTACTAAGTCTAAAATGCGTGCTTCCTTTCTTTTTTTATAACATTTATAAGAAATTGCTAATACATTTAAATAGATGTACATTTTAACTAGCATTCCCATTTTTTTCAAAGATGACTGTTGGCACACGAAACTTGAGAAACTTTTTCTCACATCCTCCCCTGAACATCCAAGGGAAAAACATATATGACATGTAAGACAGAACAGGTGCAACAGATACACAACACTGACAGAGTCAAAAAATTCCACCAACAAGATGATAATAGAAAGTTATTGGTTAAAAACAGTTTTCTACAAACAACAGTATTTAAAATATTCTCCACATAGTATTTCTTCATCTTGATCCTTAGGGAGAAGTCAAACTTCTCTCTGATGCTTTGTCTTCTTATTTTCAAATGCATTAGTCTCTAAGATGAAAGTAGGCAATCACTAAGACAAAAATATATTGTCAGTGTTTTCAATACATTAATAGGAAACAATCAAACCTGTATTGCAATACTGATGTTTTGAAATATTTTTAAAATTTCCATTAGACTACCAAATCTTGCTACTTTTTAACTTGGCAAAAGTTTAAGTTGAAAATCATTTTGTAGGCATATCAAAACTAAAGGCTTCCACTCAGTTTTCTAATGTGTCACATTCCTGAAGGTATTTAAAAGACAGGCAGACATGGTGCTTAGGGACATGGTTTAGCGTTGGTTTTGGCAGTGGTAGCTTGATGGTTGGGCTTGATGATCTTAAATCATGATTCTGTGATTCTATCTCTTTGTCACTTAATGGGCTACTCATCTTTCATTCTCCACAAATACATTCCAAAAATACTTGTATCCTTACCTCAGACAAGGTAAAGTGACAGATTGAGACACTCTCCTAAGAAATTTTTAAGTGAAATACTCTCAAAACACAACATTCACAAAATATATCAGAAGTACTTAAAAAGTTGCCAATAATTACAGGAATATATGAAGCCATCAAGTCCATTAGTGGCAATGAAGAATATGCAATCCTGCAAAACATTAAACATGTGGATAACATCATCCTTATACATAATCTTTTATTTATATCCATGAGACTGACCACAACCTAAGTAATCTGTGTTGCTCAAAAAGAAGACATAGGAACAAAGCAATTCAGATTCTCACTGGCATGACAGAAGTATCTTGTTAGACCCGAGGATGTTCTAAGGGTCAGGCTCACTTCTATTTGAAGTTTGGATCCAGCCATCTCTTCCTACCTTGCCTTGTACTCCTTTCCCTTCCCCAGATGACACCATTCATTTAACTTGGACAACTTCCAGAACAATACATAACAACAGCAGCTGCCAAAATTTGTTCATGTAGGGTCCCTCCCTGTGCAGAGTTACTTGCTGGGAACCTGGTATATTTTCTGAAATTTATATTTCTTTCTGAAGGGCTCACTTCAGAAACAGTGCTGGACAAGAATGTACTCTTAACTGTACATTTAAAAAGCACTGTTCATGCCATCATACTGAAATGAAATGCCCACATGAAGTGATAGAAATGGGTAGCCAGCAGTGCATTTTCTCTAATAGCTCTAGGTTTTTGATTCTAGTTCTCTTCCTTCTGACAGCAAATACTGCATGTTTTCCTATGATAGAATTCTTTTATCTTGAACAGAAGAAAATAAATGTTTTAGATCATAATGGTGGAGTTTCCAGAAGACATTTTATAAGGAGGAAATTTCTCCGTCAGGACATTGACATTCAAGATTAGTCCCATTATTTCTTCCTAATTAGCTTTTCCAAGACAATTGAGTATTTGAAACAAACAGAATCTTTCCCTCAGGGCATCAGAAACTTAATCTGTCCAATTTCCTTTCAATGGGCATTGAAAACAAAGAAAAGTATTGTAATTCAGTGGGGAATTAAGAACTATGTGATGTAAAAAACTAGAAAAAGCACTATGTAAATAAATTCAACATAGTTGGCAATAAAAATATAGTAATGAAAAATCCTTTAAGCCATCTTGTTAATACCTGACAGAACTGCCTGTTCATATTAAAGTCTTTGTCTTTCAAAGGTGGTTAAGCCAGTAAATTTTAACAAAAATGAGGATTTTTATATTCACAATACACTGACTGATTAGTATGAAATCATTTGGAATATCTTAAACAATCTGAGGACTTTCCAATCACTTTATCCAGAAGTCTTGTTTGTGACTCAAAAGATTTATTTTTAAACTTTGATCATTCTACAAAGATACAGTGCCTCACAGAATTCTTTATTTTCCTGATCCTGATTTGAAATAAATTAAAAAATCAATAATGCTAAGCATACAATTACAAGATTATGATGACAAACTGTAAAGTGTTAATGACTTTTCAGATGGAAGTTATGTTTGTAAACCGTATCAATAAAAGTAACTGTTGGAGCAGCTTTTGGATTCTGATCAACAAGTCACTAAGAAAATAATTACAGGTCTTTACTTAAAAATTCAGGAGAATTTAATTGAAAATAATAATCTTTGTGGTGTATTGCACACTACTGGTATAGCAGAAATACCTAGCAGAAAAAGAGCTCTATGGAATATTTTCTTCAGGATTTCTAACATGTAGACTTTCATACATAGCACAAAGTAATTTCTACTATATCCCATTTATAGATATGCTGCATACATACATGGGTACACAGCTGTGTGTAGTACATGTGTATACATATATGGACATTGTAAAACATCTTAAAAGTGAATATGCATCACAATCCCATGTAGATTTCAACTTTAGCTGTGCCTCTTAAACACAGTTCGGAAAGGTACTTACTGATGTGTAGAGGAAACCTTCTCCATTTAGGGCTATATACAACCCAGTCTTTACACCCTGGATAGCAACAACGCGAAGTCCCACTGGTATAAGGTTGAATAATGCTGTGAAGAAAAAACATGACCCGATATGAATATACTACAGTTACTACAATATTCTAATAAACTTCATTAGTAAAAAGAAAGAAAACTACTCCCTTTATTTTTTTTTCTGATTTTAAAATTAAGCTAATTCAGAAAATTTTGCTTCTAGTAAAGTTAATCCTTAAAATTAAAGCCTAAGTATCTATCTAGCAATAAATTCAATATTTCGCAAAAGTGCTAACTAACAAATACAAAGCACAGAAGACTGGACTGTAGTCATTTATGCAGCACTGCAGACATGAGTATCTTGAGTAATCTGAAAAGAGTCAAAGAGCCCAACAGTTCCTTCATCAATGTAGACTGATCATACTGGTAATAATACTTGTGAGATATCCTGTAGAAAACCTCTCCCTCTGATTCTGGAAAGTAGCTTTTTATTTTCTTAGGCATTTTTATGGGTTTGGATTAGGATGTACTCTCATTAAGTTTGCTTTCAAGGGATCTGTGATTTCAAATCCAAAAAATGGTTTCCTTTTGTGAATTATATATTTGATACAAGCAGTAGCACACAGCCCTCAGGTAATGGCAGAGGCTTATCTTAGTTCAGGAAAGGACTGAAATATATGTTTGACTCTAAATGTGCATAAATGCTATTGGGCTGAATATAGTACATGTTCAAAGACGAAAATGCTGGGGGAAAAAAATGATTGAAAAACCCAACTAATAGCAAATAACTTAGAAATTATATACACCTCTGTAACAACAAAGCCAGCCACAGCTTTGATTACTATCTGAAAAAAGGCCAGTGTGAAGAACGGGACTTTACCAGCTTCACCACAGAACAACAAAAGAAAAAGTGATATGAGTAAGAGACATAGACCAACTATTCTGAAATTATGCTCGCACACACCTATACTAAGTTTATTGACTCATACTAGGAAATCAGATGCAAAGCACACATTAAACAGTCTCAGAAGAAAAGATCTGGATGAGCTAGAGTTCATGCTAAGTGGCTTTTCACTGCAGATGAGTCACAGATTCACAAGTACTTGGATGAAAACCAAAAGCACAACCTGTGTGTTCAACAGAGACCACGACGACCATGGCTCCACCAAGCCAGGTCTCAGGACATCATAACATTTACAGTGAGTTCCTCAAAATTTAGGAAGGACTTCCATAGGTGTGACCAGAAAGTGTACCCTGTAATGCTGTCTGTAATCAGAATGCCAGGGGTAAATCCCAAATCAAGAGGAAAAGACTCATGTAATTGCAGTGGATAAGTACATTTTCTGAGGGTGTGAAAACTTCTGGTTGGTCAAAGGACACAAAGCCACAGACAGTTTATGATGAAGATGATCAAATCTTTACAAAGAAAAAAAAATATAGGTTGACTATTAGAATTTAAAGATAGAAGTGGATAGCAAAAAGAACCAAATAAAACCTTTCCTTCAACATTTTCATGTAGAAAAAGAACATGTAACATAAGATCTTTTTAGGAACACACAGAGCCAGTATAAAGCTGGGAATTGTTGCAGCAGAGCACTTTCTACAGCTGCAGGAGAAAAATATATTCAGAAGTGCTCTGGAAGAAGACAAAACAAAAGTATGTGTTTAAAAAGAAGAACAGACAAGAATTAGCACAAATATATAGCTTTTTCATTTCTGCATTTTCCAAAAGTCTCCATCATGCTAAGATCTTTCTGTGCTGTTCACTAGAAAAATACTGAACACAGACAAGGTTCACTCTCTAATCTATCTAAGTGTAAACCAGTGAAATATGGCACTCACAGACAAGATATCCTAACACTATATAGATTAAACACTGCATGACTTGAGGGCTTTTGAATTTTCAATATAATTTGGAAATTAAAAAAAAACAATCTGCCATTACTCTCAAATGATACAATGTCAAAACTGGCAAAACCAATATTGTGGGTGCCACAACAAAACTATGTTTCAGGTGACTGTAAAAAAGAAATTCTTGGAGGAAACCAGGATATGAATACCACTCAAGAGGGAGGGCAGCAACAATTGAGAGTACATCAGGAAGGAAAAGCAAACAATACTCATATAAAGAAAAGAGGTGAAAGACAAAAGACAAGTCAGCCATGGGAAACTGCTAATGAAAAATAACTCCAAATCATAGGTGGTTCAGTCAAAGCCTCTGGAACATAGATGTAATTTGCCATATTAGTAATACAAATAAAACAGCGAATCTAGAAAAAAACAACCAAAATTGAAGGGGCAATATTTTATGCAACCTATAAAATTACTAGAGCAGCTTATAGCTGCTAGTGAATTTAGAAAGCACTGAGGAGGGGATATAACGTATCTTTTACTGCCACCAAGTTTTAATCAGAGATTGTCAGAGCTGTTGTAATTAGTCTAAGACCATAAAATTTTAGAGAGTGACCTGAAATGCTGTAATTTTGCACATACAGATTTTCCACAAAATCTTTCAGACTTGGGTGAAACTAGGGAGGCCAGTCTACATTCAATTATTGATTGATAAATGCTCAGCAATGTGCTTCATACTGAGGTCAGCATGTGGGTTTTATGTGCTCTGAAGCTGGCCAAAGGAAATTCAATTTCCTCTAGAACCCAGCTGTGCAGTACTCACTACTGAGCAGAACTTCTGTGCCCAATTATCCATTTCAAACATTCTTAGGGTTCACCTGTGCTATCCCCCACTCTAATGAGAGCCTGCCTTGAGAAAAGGAGAAAACTTTCCAGAGTTTGCTGGCATTTCAGGTCTTCACAGTCAAAGCTAAGCCCTTCCTTGAGCGGGGTGTGAAAAGAACCAAGACCCATTCCAAACCCAAAACTAAGTAAGGAGTTCGGATGCTGAAAATCTTTATGTACCTAAACCCAGTCTGTTGAGTCCACAGATGTGTTGAGAGAGGGACCACCCTGGAACAGCTCATATATAATTATTCTTGGTGCTCAGTGCTCTCATGCTGCACACTCAAGTATAAGCCTGGCAAATCCAACTGTAAATAAAACGTGGGAGTGTCAGGGAAATCAAGTGAACCAATAGGCAAAAATGGTGTGAGTAAAATCTTTTCTCCTCTTTGGTGCTGAGCCTGTGCACACTCCCATAGCTCTGCTTTGTATTCCACCTAAACCACTGCTGTAAAGCAGATGGTTTCTCTTCCCTTTCCTAAGCCTACCCCCACCACACACGGGATCAGAAAATGGGGGCGGGAGTCAGCACTTAACAGCAACAATTGGCATTAAAAAAGTTATTGTCTTAGGTGATGTGGAGGGGATTTGCAGGAACAAATTTGAGTTGGATTCTAATCCTTCAAAAGTTTTAGCCAAAGTTACAGTTAAAATCCACTTTTTGCTAAGTCACAACTCCTTCCTTGAGCACAACACAAACCCACAACATTTCTTTATCCTTTTTTTTTTAATGTAATACCACCATAGTATATTAACTTGAAATCTGAAATGCCTGAAATCAGATATTTCCATATCCCTGAGAAAGTCTATTTAGATATGACTGACTTGTAGCTACAAGAAAATTGCCATTACAGATTACTGTTTTTCTCAAGCAGCTTGCTACAAACTAATTGCTTAAGGCTTATAAACTTGCTGTCTGTTCTGCGTGTGCACTGCCCTGGTGTCAGTTAACGAAACTTCCCATAGCACCAAATCTGCAATCAGATGAAGGCAACTATTTCTTTTTTTCTGTCTGCAGGCCTACAGGCAAAAATGACAACTCCATCAGAACATTTTTTTAGATTGGCAGGGAAGTTGGTATTCAGAGATGAGTCCATCCATTTCTTATAGAGCAAACCCATTCTACCTCCCTGATGTTACACATGATGTAATTAAAACATGCTTTTTAGCGTGGCTGAACATGGCCACTGAAGCAAATTCCATTCACACCAAGTAAAGCTGAGGACAGCTCTTAAAAACCAGGAAAATTAGAGCTAGAGTAGGACAGCTATGCTGAGTAGGACCTCAGTTACCAAGCCTGCAGCCTGAACCAACATCACTCCACTTACTGCAAGTAAACCACAAAACCAAACCAGAAACTGTAAGGTGTGAGAGGAAGGAAAAAGAGAAAGCCAGCTAAAACAAGAAAATTGATGTAATAAAGCCTCTTTCCACATGTCACTGAGAGTTTGCCAAAAAAATACAGACTGCACACACAAGATGGTTTAAGCTAACAGCGTAGGTCTGATAATGTATGTGATTTAAGGAAACAGCACCATTAACCAATTGGTACATTAATTCATATTCTGTCACTAAACATCACTAACTTAGTAAGGAAATATAAAGAAACTACAACGATGAACTGAAGCCCTTACTCTATTTAGGTTGGGTTCTGATAGCACGGCCACCAACATGAGCAGATGAACGTACATTGAGGAACGCAATTACAAGCAGTCACATCTTTCTTCCTTTTTCATGCAAGGGTTTGTGCACAGCAATAGATAAAAAAATCTTGTCGTCTATCTCTGCAGACCCTAGCTTTTACTCAAACTTAAGGCAAGCTGGGATAATGGCTTGAGCTGTACCAGCTGACTGAAACTACTGGTAAAACTCATTTTGACTTCAGATAGAAGCAAAAAGCTATGTAAAGAGACTACCAAGAAGCTTTAAAGACAAACAAAAAATGGTTGTGAACAGAACCACTCAATTTGAACAGACTACATCTTAATCTTTGCACTACCTCTACTGTGTTAATTTATGTTTACTGACATACGTACAAAATGAGTACAAAATGATATATGCACTTGAGGGAATTGTAACTTCAAGCAGTCCTGTAACTGCTTGACACAATAAATTGCAACAGCACAAAAAGTAGCAGCATGACTAAGCTTCAAACAGTTTTCTTCCTGAAGAAAAAAAAAATCATTTCTCTGTCCCTTGTTAATCCACTCACTCTGGCTTCTCCAACACCCAGCTACTCAGACAGTCAGTGTAGGACTCTTTCACAGGCTTCAGGGACAGTGAACAGTGCAGAAGATGGGTGGAAGGCTGGCAGAGCTGCACACTCTTCAGCAGTCTCTACTTCCCCCATTTTTATAAAACACACGTTGAATGGAAGTCACCCTCATTATCAAAGAAAGTACTATCTGTCCTACTGACTGCCAATATATGCACATCCTTCACACACGGGGCACATTAAATAGGCAGCCCACAAGCTGGGCAGAAGCAGGATTTTCCCCCTGCCAAGCAGAGCCCATCAGGATGGGGCCATGCCTTCTCCTCTAGCAGCTGCCAAAATTTATTTACTGGTAAGCCTCAGACAGAAATTATCACAATAAGCAGCTCACAAAATAAAAGATCAAAAGACTAGGAATTCTATCCATGAGATTATATTTTTTTTAAGAGAAAAGGAAAAACAAAATATGTTGCAATAAGGAAAATAAATAGGAAAAACTAAAGTTCATCAGAAAATGGAAGGAAATGGTGAAAAGGGAAGAGAAGGTCCCTTCCAACCTAGGTGATTCTGTGATTCTATGAGAAAGACTGACAGAACAAAAGAAACAGACACATTCATATATTCATGAATATACCAAATGGATCAATCTTCTCAACTCTCACTATATATCATATATACTAGCAAAATTTAAGGTGGAGATTGTATGCTTTCCTGGCAAGAACATTCATTTTACATCCTTATGGCCTAGTCTGTCTTTAGTTTACAATATTGTAGAATTGGACTAGTGAAGAAACAAATAATGAATCACACCAGCTAAAAAGAAAAAAAAAAATCAAAAAAATCACTTCATAGAGAAACTCCTTTTTTCAGCTTAAAAGTCATGTGGAAGTAAAAGACAATATTATCTAATGGTACTTATCCAAAATCTTCAATACTTCTATCTAGTATTTGGTTGGGTCTGGAGAAGTTCTACATTTTAGAATACCTATAATATAGAACGTTCATTATGGATATTGAAACAACTGAGAAGAGAGAGGGGCAGACAGATGGAAATCCAGAAAGGCAGGCAAGGGGGGAGAAGCAGGGAAAAGGACATAGTAAGCAAAAAAAGGAAGATCTGTAAAGCTGACAACAGCAGAAAGAGGAACGTAAGGCACTATGGTCTAGCTTTGCAAATACTCAAAATCCCTAGAGTTCTAAGATTAACAAAAAAAAAAACAGAAATAACATAAAACTTTCCAAAAATGCTGCAGTCATACACACCTCCTCACTGAAGCTGAAAATAAGAGAAAGATAAGCAGAGAGAGAAGGAGAGGGAGAGAGAGATACATGGTTGCACTTTAAGACACATTTCTTGGGCTTAAGATAGGCAAAGCTTCTATAAAAAGCAATAATGATCTTGTCTGTACAAGATCTCAGTGTCTGGTTCAGTACAGAAGTGGGTGTAAGAGATGGACACACTGAGGAAAGAAAAGAAACGAGGAAAAGGGGAGAAAAAAAGATACTTGGAAAAGAAGCAGAGAAATACACATCAAAATAGATATATCAATTATTTTTCTCAATTCTAAAAAAAAAAAACACCAAAAAACAAACCAACAATAAAAGATCATGCTATCTGCTGATGAAATGTGTTAAAAATGACATTCATGCATTAACAGATAAAACAGGCACCTAACCAAAGTAAAGCAGAAAGCTCAAATCCCTTAATTTCTATAACCTAATTCCAACATTTTTTAGGAAGCTAGAGGCTTATTTATACATACATAATAAAAAGATAAATCTTTTATATTAAAAATGCTTAAAATAGACCTCAAGATCACACAGAATTATGTTACTTAAATATGCCATTATATTAAAATAAACAAAACACAAATGATCTCTGCTAAACAGAAAATTAAAAATAAACTGTTTCTAGTGTAACAATAGGTTTGCTTAATTATAATTTGCAGATGAAGGTATCAAATGTATATATACTCATTGAATGAAAATATGTGGCAGTATCATTGGAAAAGAGTACCAAAGCAGTGACTCACACAGCCTTTCAAGACCACTTTTGTTTGGAATATTTTTGAAAACTGCTACTGTCACAGTCCCTACACTGGCAGAAATTCTCTTAAAATCAGTGGAATTCTTGCTAGTATAGGGATTGTAGGATCTTTAGCCCCAATTCAGCAAGATATTTCAGCATGTGTTTTAAGCTGGACTTTGATAGTTGGACATACACTTATTTTCCTTGCTGAATTAGGGCCACATGATCAGATTTTTCAAAGACTTTTTTTTTCCTTTTTTGTCGTAGTTGTTTGGTTTGTCGTTTATTTGAAGATAATAAATTTATGTTACATATATTGCTTTTTTAAAATATACCTATAATTTTATCATTCTTGTGAAATCACCAGGAGACAACCATTGGCCTAAATATCTCACCCCTGAGGTTCATCAGCACTCAGGGCTTCCCCTGCAGAGGGAATATATTTAAGCCAATGTCCTGCACAAACTGTGCTGGCGGTCATTAGGCTTCAAAGGGACAGAACCCTTCTCCTTTCGACAAAACACATTCAGAAACCCTCCAAAGGCATTAACACCATGTCTGCACATACACACTCGAGTGATGCAATCTGCGTGTGTGATTAAGACATTCCCCTGGGGCAGTCACTTACTAGAATTACTGCTGTCATCCTTGGTTCCATCGAGACTTCCATCGGGGTGCATTTGCAAGTAGTAGCCTTGCCTGCAATATAACCTGGTCACTATACCCTTGAGCTGGGGATCTGAAAGACAAACATATTTTGTCACTAGCCTCAAAACTTTTTCCAAGAGTTATCCCTACTTCTCTCACTGTAGGAGGAAGTTTGGTGAAGTAGCATTGCTGTCTTAAAAGTAAGTACTACAACAGGACTGGTCCTGATGGAGATGGAGAAAAATCTCGCCACAGAGTATTATTAAGCCAGTTGTGTGTCCTGTTCTCTGCCTCCAACATCCTTCATTGTAATCAACAGATAAAACACTGAAAATAAGAATACCCCAAACACCCGTAGTCAAACACTTAAACTAGATCAAGCCCTGCAAGAAATTTTAGAAATTGAAAAACCCTACTCATTTCATATTAGTGAGCAACTTACTATACTTCACGTAAGTTTTAAGGACACCTGCACAAAAAGATCTGTCTTCTTTCACTATATACCAGAAGTTATAAACTTATCTGGTTTAATATTTTGTAACAGTGCCATCTGAAGAGTTCCCAAAATATTTACCAATCTAGAAGCAAATACAATTCACCTGCCCTCTCCCACCCCCCAGGGAATAGCATCCACAGTCAGGGCAAGACATAACCATGTTTCAATAGAAGATAAAACCTGAGAAAACCCTCAGTAAGCTAAAAGTATATGGGAAATTCAGGTAGCTGAACAGTTAAGCTATCCTGATTAATACTCTGCATTCATGAAAATTGCCAAAAATTGGGCTGCCAAGCCACAACGTTATGATTCATCTCAAGGATGGTGCCTTACCAAATCAGAAATTAAGCTGCTGCAGAAGTTGTTCAGTGCTGAGGAAAAGAACATCACATCAACAGCACTACCTCTGTGTGATATAGTTTTAATATTGTTAAACATAAACTGTTAGGCCCAACTCCAGCAGCCAGGACATAAACTTGTGGGGACATGGCACTAAAAGCATCGGTATCATATCATGCTTAACTGTGCAATTATGAACTAAAATCATAAAGACTTTAAGACAGATACGTAATAAAATGAACAGGTGAACTTCTAAAAAAACCAGAAATTATTTCCATGCAACCCTGTGGCCAGAATATAAAATGCTCCTTGAATTTGTGTATAATTGCTCTCACAATCAATCATGCTGGGTTACTTCCATTATCGTAAGGGGAGGTGAAAATAAACAGTAATAAACAACACTGGCTCTGAGTGGGATGCTCTGAAGCTTTCTACGGCTCAATTTACAAAGTCATATTAAACAATAAACCCATCTAATTTAAAAAGATAAAATTAAATTGTAAATATCATAGAATCTTTTACTATGCATATTAACAATGTAAAACATTTGAGGCATGGAAATAAATAATATCAACATTTGATGATCAACATGTAAGCACATTACAACTTTTTTTTTGCCTTTAACTGCAAATTTTGCTTTATGTAAATTTTTACATTAGCAAGAGTTTGTCTTTATATAAGAATATTCAGAAACATATATTTTTAATCTTTATAAACAATAAACTGTATTTACTTTGAATGTACTGTCTCAATCAACTTTATCAGGCAACTCAAAAATATTTTCATAATTCAAAAATGAAAATAGAGTTCATCTTACACAGGCATTATTCCTGTTAACACATGCTTTCCATATTCACTTCCAAACCGACGATTTTAAACATACTCACTTTACACATATTAAAATGGCATCCTAAAAGACTAAAGAAAAATATTGAAACAAAACTATTAAAACTAGACCTTTAAAAAGTATTTACAATAAAAATATTAGTGTTTTGAAAAACAGTTTCTACACCCAAAGAATCATGAATAAATGTTTCTTTCTCATCACTTCTAGCTCAAAGAAATATCTCATAGGAAGGTAAATGACAGTCAACTCACTATCACCAGCTGTTTACACCTACTGCTTCAAGGGACAAATGCAAAACTTACAAGTGACTTTCAAAGTTGTTCTTTATACTCATTCTATTAAATTTTCTAAATCCACAAATAACATCTAGTTTCTAACAAGAAATTGAACAATCATTTGCCTATGTTTTTGCCAAAGGCGTTATTTAAAATTAACTCTGCTTTACCAACTCTCCAAAATTTCATCTGAATGAAAAGAATTTGGTGGATAGCTATGCATTTCAGCTAGCATTTCAGGGTATGTGTGATGAGACAGGATATGAATCCCCCATTTATTTGTTCACTCAATTCCAAACACAACAAAATAATAGCTATTATAGCATGAGACCAGAGGATCCTACTCATGTGTTTCATCTCACTTGTATACAGTTTTAATGATTTCATTTGTCACAGAACTGAACAAAATTGTCCCCAAATGTCTTTGACTTGAATGTTTCATTGAAACTTGAATTTACAACTAATAATGTGCTACTAATTAATATTTTCATTGTGCAGAATACATCTCTTTAGACTAATAAATGGCAAAACAGGTCTTTTTCTCCCCATGAAATGTAGCAACTGCAGCTTTCTTTTTACTTTCTTCTTTTTGATTATTAGAGCCTTTTTTACTCACTCTCCCAAGAACATCTTTTTTACCTGAAAATCCCACCCGTCCTTAGCAAAATTAAAACTTTCATTTCTGACAAGCAATTTAATGATGCATTTTTTACTAGTTCTTCATCTTAACATTTAGTTAATAGGTATCACAGCACTTTGGATCTACAAATCAAAGTGACAACTAAATGTTTTAGCTGAACAGTGCTCAAAAAAACTGGGGAACTGGAAAACAAGATATGGTATTTCTTTAATCTTAGCCAAAAAGCAACCCAGATTTAGAGATGGGGTTGTATGAAATGACTCATTAATCTCAATGTAAGTCATAATAAGCAATAGTCAAAAAATCTACTCTATACAGCCTCAAGGTAAATATATCCAAGATGAAGCAGACAATCCTGTCAAGCAAGGGATTTATCTCTTCTCCTTGCAGAAAGATGAATGATTCTTTCATGTCCTTTTTGAGGCACCTGGGCAGCAAGCAGAGAAGAAAAGAGAAATACGCTAATCCCTGGATTTCACTGGTGTTTTGCCTATCCATTGTCACTTAATAACACTGCAGAACGGTCCCAGGTTCAGATGCTTTGCAAATAAGTTTCTCAAATGCTTGTTGACCACACCTTCCCCACCTTCCCACAAACACACTGTCTGCTAGAAAGCAGGAGCAACCAGCAATGCCCTGAAACACCAGTAGAAGACTGATGTTGCCTGTCCAAGGGATTCCCTGGGTACATTATGTTTTTTAACTCCCACCACAGAGATACAGGTAAACAGACCAACAATTACCCTTACCCTTCATGTCCCATGCATGCCTTTTTCTTTTCACATGAAAGAGAAAGGGAAGGGCAAGACAATACAGCAAAATAATAAAACATAAACAAACAGAATGAGAGTAGACAATATCACCAAAGAGTTCCCAGCTCTCATGATTTTATTACAAATTTTTAGCTACTAGTTCACTTAAAGTCTTAGCCATCACAGATAGGTGATTATGTGAAAAATACACATTCTATTTAATTTTAAACACCTTGACTTCAGGGGAAAAAAAAAAAAACAAACGGGCAAACTTCACCATGGATCAAAATCAAAGAACAGTTCAACATCTCCAAATGATTTTTATTGATCTTATTTTGCACCTTGACTTTCTGATGTTGAACAGTACAGCGTCACAAGTCTGCAATGCCCTACCATGGAAATAATTATTCTGACTTGCAGTTATTAGAAGCTGTCGCTAAAAATTCAAAGACACTGTATTGAATGGACAAAGCAACAGCTTCTCAAGCCTCTCTTCCACAGCAACCTGTGTGACAGCAGCCACTTGCAGCCCGCTTTTGTTGCTTTTTTTCCCTCTTGCTGGTGACGGCAGGATGCACGGTTGTGGTTAGCATGCACACTCTCTCAGTAGCTTTTCTGATGTCCTCAACAAAGGCAGAGTTTAATTAAGATGTCTTCTCTTCTCCCTCAAATAGCGACTACAAAAACACAGCTTTGGCATTAACTCGTAATAGGCTGAGTGCTTTAGAACAATTATGACATTTTATGTTTTGAATTAAGAATATTTTCTGTTCACAAACAGAATGGTTTCAGCATCTCTTTCCCATGTCCACAGGCTGCTGGGAAAGATCTCCTTAGAATTTTTATAGGTTTAAAATAAAGGAGAGGACTAAGTCATTAAATACACGTGTTAAGGCTTTTACCTTTCTGTTCAGACATCGATGAATTCACAATGCTAACAGAACAATGGTGATTATGCCCATTGCATTTTAACACCATGAAAAATTAATCCCTTAACATCCACTGGAGTTTTAATTGTTAGTTTTTACCATAGGAGGGCTTTTTTTGCCTGTCACTATTTACTTCTTCTTTTGAGTAACAGTACTAAATAAGAGCCTGTTTGAGCTGGCAAGGGAATGCTTAATGGTGGGTTAGCCTCATATCAACTCACATTCTTATGGAGAATAAACTGCACTATCCAGTCAATTATCAGCCTACCACAAAATGAGTTGCTCAGCAAGTCAAATGAAAGCTAGTATTTAGAGGTATGTTCTGCTCAGATAGCATAGCATCAAACTCGACGTTAACAACTGGTAGCTCCAGGTCCTTCACATCTTACTTTCTCTCTATTCCTTGCATTATCCTCCTGCAGTTTTTGCTTTTGGCTATTTCAGTACTAAAAATACCACTATAAATCAGGCATCTTTTTTTTTTTAAAGATTTCTGGTGCTCCAATAGTCACCATGATTTTTCTGTCATTTCTTGCTCGCTGATGTTACGATCAGCATTTTTTAGGAATCTTCTCTCCCATCTACTAAACTTTGTTTGAAATAGCAACAACACTTACAATCTGCATTAGGATTTTAAAAACCCAAAACCCCCCAAAAGCTGCAGCCCCCAGATTTCTTGCAAAGTTGGAAAGCAAAGCACCCACCCAAAGCACAGAGTGTCTCTCCCACTCCAGACCCATCTCCCAGTTAGCTTGTAAGGTCTGGAATGCATAAAAGGTGACTTTTCCTGACTTCTCACACAGAAGTACCTTGACAACAGTGTTAAACAACATGTGTTGTTTGTTTTGGACTGGGATTCCTGCAGTTTCTCCTGCTGAAGCCACTCTACCTTGTATAACAATTAACTACCCACCATGGGCAGGATTAGAGCCCATCCACTAGACCACAGCTCAAAAAAGCCTTCACTGACTTTAGCACAGAAACCCATTGGTGCTTCAGATTAATGTCTGGATACTATTCAAAACTTCCGTCAGTACTACTCAGTATTTTAGAAACATTTCCACTAGGCTGTTCAGCTCCAGAAGGGGGGACCAAATCCCATGTGAAGTGACATTTCTCTTTGGATTCTCAAGTATTCCAGTACCTGCTGTGATGCTTTTCCCAGTTTCCAAAAGTTGCCTTCTTCTTAAACCTATTATTTAATTGCAACACTACTCTAACAGGTAGAGTCAGTACAGATGATCTCATTACACTCCTTTTCCCTTGTTTTTCACAAGTTTTGCATTGTCATTCCAGCACATAAAAGTGCAGGATCCTCTGATACACATGTTACACAATCACAAAAGCAAGCTTCCTAAAGCAAGTACATAGCCAACAGGGAATTCAAAACACAGAATTCTGTACTTCATTTAAAGGTGGCAAAATCCTAAAAGACATCTAAAACTGTAATGTTCCTTCATTATTAAACTCTTCAGCTGGTCTTATGATAGAGCTCTTGCATTCAAAAGCTATATACGCTTCTAACTTCTTTATTATTTTGACTGTCCTGTCATCTGGTGCCTCAGTGTTTCAAAGTTTCTGATCCTGTCAGTTTTACTTTCTCTCACTGTTAATAGGAAATTATTAAAAAAGGACACATATGCTAGCACTTACGGTTTTTAATAGTGTTTTCAGTAACTCATAATACACAACAGAAAACTAAAGTTTAATTAAAAACTTGAAATAAAAATATTTTTAAAGAAATTTTTGCTCTATTCAGGACAGAGGGGAAAAGGATATTATGTGAACTTAGAAAAGCAATAGCTTCCATTATTCCTTGTTCCCACAAGTAATAATAGTACTTATTCTGAAGCGCAGTGGCTTTGTGAGCCTGTTTCTCTGTGCTCACTTATTTTTCTGTCCTCACAATGATTGCAGGGCACTCAACTTCGGTGTTTATTTTTAACACTACTTTTTGTCCATTCATGCCTCACATCACAAGCTCAGCTCCTGCAGAACCTCGCTTTGAGAGCACATTGAGGAGAGACAGAGAGTCCTCCTACGTTCCTGCGCTGTCATTGTCATCGGCACTTCCACAGAGCTGATGAAATTTCTTGGTAAACTATGAAAGCAGGTCAGAGTTGTGCAAAACGGTTGCTTTTCTTGAAAGCCCAGCATTGTACCCTTTGTACTGGCGTCCTTGCCTTTGTAGCGTGGATGTTTTTATGTTAACTGCAAAATGCGCTCCCTTCCATTTGTGTGCACTGATGTTTTGTCTCTAGGTCTTACAATACATTTCAAACTACATGAGATTTGCTTCTTGCTACGTGGTTTTACTTGAACAAATTTGATCATCAGTAGAATTACAGCCACTTGGCTTCTAGCTGGGATAATTTATATCTGTTCAGATTCACAAGATGATTGCATTTAATAGAACTTGTCTACAGCATAATTGTTAAGTCTCCTTTACTAGCCATATTATTTTTTGAGGGTATTTGTTGGAAAGGGAAGAGATTTAGGTTGTTAAAAAAGCACATTGTTCCAAAATCACAATTTTACATGGGGATGGTAGTTTAATTTTAGTAACTTCAATTACTAATTTGCATTTATCTTCCTACTGGACTATATTGTACATCTTCGATGCATCTGATCTTGTAACACATGGATTTGTTGGGAGACTAATGTCCCCTAACTGCTAGCTTCCACTGTTGACTAATGTTCCTTCTAATATGCTAAAATACAATGATCTCTAATTTCTTAATATCTAAAACAGTTGATGTTATACTCAAAAATATTGAGAAGAAGCTGGCCCCTACGCCCAGGCTTACTTAGATAGCACTAATCACAATTTAATGCATTTAACTTTTGTCTGACACTCTTTGACAGACACAAAAAAATCTCCTTTGCAACTACGTTCACTTTCTCAAAGTTTACTTTGAAATGCTAAAAATTCTATTGTCTAAAGTTTCATGTTACAGCAGTCTTGATTTTACAATTTTTATTTATTCTTTCTATTTTACATAGTCCTAAAAAATATCCTTTCATGAATCTTCTTCACTTACGTAAAGTCATTTTCTAGGTTTTTTGTCTAGGACTCCTTTCTGTACCTGAACATCTTAGTTTTACCTGGTATTTTCTTGCTCTGAATTCTGTCAGTAAAACATTAACATCAACAAAATATTGCTTTACATTTCTCTTTAAAACAAAAACATTAAACACTAGATCCCAAAGTTATGTAATTTCTGTGTCTTCATTTTTTTCAATAATCTCCACTTTGCTAGCTTCCCATAAAAAGGCCCTGTGAAAGACCAAACTTTATTTTAGTCACATTCCAAAAATATAAAAACACCACAATCTTACAGATTCTATTACCATTTAACTTGTGCATAAAATTTGAGTAATGCATTGCCCTTTGATTCAGCAAATAAATGGGTTTTAAGAATGAGATTTCTCTGAAGATGTCACTGAATGTTGAAAGCATAATAGGATGGGCATAGATGACCCTTCCAAATGTAACAATGTTTTCCATATAACAGCTAACTTACTAAAGAATGAATTTGATTCTCCCTTTCCTAGATAATTCATATTTTTAGAACTAAATGTTTAAACATTACTTTTATTTTTACAGTCTTGACTATTTGTGTCCTTGCATGCTGCAGCCCAAAGCAATGAAATATTTGAAGTCAGTTCTATTTCTTTCACAAAATGACTTAGAATTAAATTTGGAATGCACCTAAATAATCTATTTTAAAAGTATTTGAATCTACCATGGTAGTACGCAATGGAGAGAGGATAGCAGGATAATTTGCAATGCTAAGTATAAAATCTTAAACCACACTCCATTTTCTATTATTGCATAGAGGAAGTTTCCATAATACCAAGTGGCAGGGGTCCTTAACTTGTTATTAACTTCATTTAATTCTTGCCAGAATACATAAAAGCCCACAAAATGAAGCAGTATATTTTCTCTGCTTAGATATGCAGCTTTTGAAAGGCACACCTGAAGAACACAGTGTATTATATTTACTTTTACTTTCTTGCCAATGGCACAAAATATTGAAAGAAGCCATTCACATTACCTTGAAGAAATTTTACATCTACTGACGAGCCTCACAAGTAGAAGCAAACAGATGCATTGCACTGCCCATTACCTGGGACAAAGGAGATTGTACCTAGTTATAAAGTAGTAACTAAGAATTGCCATATATATTCTATAAAATCATAGAATCATTTAGCTTGGAAAAGACCCTTAAGATCACCAAGTCCAACCATAAACCTAACACTGCCAAGCCCACCATTAAACCATGTCCCTAAGCACTACATCCACACATCTTTTAAATACCTCCAGGGATGGTGATTCAACCGCTTCCCTGGGCAGCCCATTCCAATGCCTCATAACCATTTTGGTGAGGAAATTTTTCCTAACGACTTTCATAAACCTCCCCTGGTGCAACCTAAGGACATTTCCTCTTGTCCTATCCCTTGTTACCTGGGAGAAGAGGTTGACCCTCACTTCGCTGCAACTTCCTTTCAGGTAGTTGTAGAGAGCGATAAGGTCTCCCCTGAGTCTCCTTTTCTCCAGGCTGAACAGCCCGAGCTCCCTCAGCTGCTCCTCATAAGATTTGCTCTCATATGATATGTCACAGACTCATTGTAGAGCAAAGACACTCAGTTTTCTTTGATAGCTGAACAACATATAAGCCTTTCCTGGTGCAGCAGATTCCAACTATCTCCTAATGTAGCAGTTTCAATTTTTTACTGCCACCACCATGAAGAGGTATATTACTACATTTTACAAAATTAAAAAAAAAAAATCACAAATTGTCATTTCCACATAGCTGAGTTGAGTAGACTGAGCTGAGATATGTGCAGATTTAAGCACATAAATGTGAAAGCAAACAGAAACATGGCTTCTTGTTCTTTTTCATCAGTGCTAACAATTTAGTGCACAAATGTAAACTCCTGAGTAATAAAACAATAAAAACATTAAGTTATGACCAAAGACAAATAAACATGTTTGATACTTAAAAAAAAACCCAGTCACTCAAAAAGAAACAAAGAAGTACCAAGGAAGCTGATAAATTAATTAGATCTTAATTTAGTGTTAAAAGATGCACAAAGCACGGGGATTGCTTGTTTTCTTTATATCTGACAGAAACCATTTGCTATGAAAAATAGGGATCACTATCAAAAAAGTGGAAAAGTCAAAATTTTCCTTAGCTGAACATTATCTATTTTTTCTATGTTATTATTTAAGCCTTATGCTTTAACATAAATCCTCACTGTCAAATCATGTCATTCATCAACACTGTCTGAACAGATTTGTTTACGAAGACATAAAGTCTCATCAAAATGAGAACTGTTAAACGCAAATTACATTTCAGTCCTCTTCATGAACAAGTAATATTACTGGAAATATAGGACTCCAAAGATATGTCGCCAGGATGAAAGGGAAATAGATTGAGAAAAGGATAATCCCATTGTGAAAGGGAAATAAATGTATTTCCATATTTTTTATTAGTCAGGAACAATCTTTATTTTTTTTCTGTATAAAGGAAGATTACAGAGGTCCCATCAGACAAGCTGGTTTGCACTGTTAATATGAATAAATACCGTATTTATTTAGAAAAAATATTGATTTGTGTAGGAAAGCATGAATGCAATAACATTAATTCACATGGAATATCTACAAAAGAATTTTTAATATCATATATACAGTACCATTAATAATTATTTAACATTTTTATAACATTCAATTGCTCTTTCACAAAGGGTTGCTATTTTCAGTTTAATCTCCAAAATCTCTAACAGCAACAGAAATGAAAGCAAGGCAAAATCACTAAAAAAGTATAATTGAGGATTTACTGGTTTCTTTTTAAAAATAAAAAACAAACAACTAATTAATATACCCAAGAAACATATGAGTTATAGGAAGCAGATTATTAAGAATTACTTGAACTATAAAATAGCAGGTCATAACAAATATTTCAACTGTTCTTTCAATTTTGCTGTGTAACTAAGTGTTACTCTGGAGCGCTATTTAACCAGGGACCCACTGAAGAAACAGCAGACATTTTTCTATACTTTATTCTACCATACACAAAAGCACTTGTATGTTTTATTTGCAAGAACCCAGTGAGATAGAGAGACAGAAAGAGAAGCTATGCATGGCTGCTTTGGTTTTCTGAGATCACATTTTCCCCAAATCCTCCCTGTGAGAAAGATGAGAGTCTTGTTCAGCCTACAGACTGCAAGGCCTCATGATCTGTGGTATTAAACAAAATTTAGAAATCTTAAGAGAAGCAGCTTGGAAAACTGATCTTCAGCCAGTGCAACAAGAAAGTAATGCTCTGTACTTGAAGAACGGAGTCTGTACCGTTTCTAATTCAGAATTACAGACTTGTTTCTTCTATCATCAGTATGAAAGACCGTGCCTCTTTACTGGAGATGCTCCCTGCTTATTTTTTGAGTTCGAGGTTAACTAGGGCCACAACTTCAAGGGTTTTTTTTTGTCTTCTCCCCAATTCTGCTATCCAAGAAAACTTGGAACATACAGAAAGAAAACAAACTCTTATGAAGTTACATAACCCCAGGAACAGGGCTTTAAGGAAATCTGTAGATTTTGACACTGATGATACAAGACAGATCACAGAAAATTGTGGCAGGCAGTCACTCAACAAATCCTTTCGGAGGGTCCTCAGCACAAGTGTTGCCACCTTGCTTCTCTGGTTCTTGCTCAAGGCTAACTCTAGCAAGAAAAAAATGGCTATAAGTGGCAAATTCCTAATGCTCCTAGAGGGGAAAAAACCAACAAAACACACAAAAAAAAAACCCAACCCAAACCAAACCAAAACAAACAAAACAAAACCATTTATCCCACCTAGATTAATCTAGCCTCTCTTGGAAAGGCTATTTAGTACACAATGTTTAGCTAGTAACCAGAAACTAAGCAGAACTATACTCTTAGCATCTATGAGAAAACGAGCAGAAACAGCTCAGGTCAACTCAATTATTTACTAATAAGGAGCAAATCCTCCAATTCAGAGTCTTTTGATGATATGATGGAGCCACAGTCAGCAGAGATTACCCCAGCCTCTCACTGGCACCATGAAATAAACCTACTGTTCACCTACAAAACCCAAAAAGTATTCCATAAAGTTTCACAAGATTACAAACGTTTGTTGGCTTTTAGAGACTCTCAAAGTTGGTTTATGCTTTAATGGAGACCTGCCCCAAAATACCTCAAAAATACTGAAGGGGCTTTCATTCTCTACATATAACTTTATTAGAACATAAACCAGAATAAAAGGCTTTTCAATATATAACCTGAAAGTGAAATAAATAAGAGTTTTATAAGAAATCTCCCATCCTGCCTAGTCCGTATTTGGAGTGACTTCACGAACTGTTTTTTTTCATCCTACTTTGCCTCCAGTCCATCTCTCTCACCATGAAGTACTGGCTACCTATCACATGTACTTCTTTTAACCTGTTCAGGTGACAGGCTCTCTTTGCCCTGTTTCTCACATCCTGTCTTTCACTCACTATCTGCTGTACCCTTCAGTCCAGCATCCCAGCTGTACATCTCCACCTATGCTGAGCAGTAAAGAGGACATAAGAAGACAGCCCTCCTCCCTGCTTCCCACTCACATTTTAACTTTAATAACAAAATGGGTTTTTAAACTTAAACAAGTAAAACAAATATGCCATCAATGTATATCCTCCTTTGTAAATCTATAGAAACATTCAAGTTCTCTTTAGGCTAACTATGCACTTAATAGAAGCTACAAATTCCACCTTGTAGCTACCAGGAAATAAAACACAGTCTATAATTTCTGCTTGTATAAACAGAAGTCTATCAGCACATTGAGCCAAAGCCACCAGCAACTTCATCAGTGATCACGTGTATTTTGCAGAGTAGTGAGTCAAACTGAAGATCCATGGCAGTTCCAAATGTGTATTTTCTCTCAGGATGTGTAATACAAAACTGGCAAAAAAAAACCCCAAACTGAAACATATTCCTCAAGTCTGCTGAGCCGCAACACTTCCATGATGATGGCTCCTCTCTTCACTGTCTGCTTGGCCAAAAAAGTTACACCAGCATCATTCCTTGTCAAGTCTAGCATTATCTCTTAATTTATTGCAGATGTCCAAATATGTGCGTGAAGACACAGTGGCTTAACAACTGACATTCCTCTGACCAGGTATGGACATCTGTCCCTGAACTAGTGATCTTGAACTCCTTCAAGAAGGAGTGGGAAGAAACAGGCGGTTCTATGATATGATTTCCCTCATTCTGAGGATAGGTCAAAAATACACTGATTGAATTACACCCAAGGGAGCTTACTTATCCACCTGAATCACCTATCATATGCTCTTTAGCCCTGTTCACCCTTTGGAGACACTAATGCTCTCAAGCCTTTGGATGAGCCTTTCCTCAGCAGGACTCAACTCCAGCCCCTGTCACATTATTCTGTTTGGACTAGACTTATGGTGTGACCCAGACAGCCACTCATTTGTTCTTATGTTGTATTAGGAGACCCACCTATACTACAAAAATGCGGCCAAATTTTTGTAGGGCACAAATAAAACTAAACTGTTTTGCTTACATCCTCAGCTATCAGCTGCTGACTGATCTCACACCGCAGCTTCCACTCCACCCGTTACTTTTAAGTTTCACAGAACATACATGTTCTACTAACATGCTTTAAACCAAGAACAATTTCATTCTCCAGATGTGTTTGCTGGTACTGCAGCACTACCTTGTAAGCCCCAGTGAAGACTGAGACGCTACCATGCGAGCCAGCACTCAGAGGAGCCAACAGCTATGCTCTTAAAGAACAAATTGCAAGCTGTTCTAAGTATTAATATTAAACTCTCTTTAAATCTCTTACATTTCCTGCACATTTATTATACCGACAACTTAAATGTTACCTGAAGCTGAAAGATTAGAGGTGGAAAAGCAGGAAATTTGTCCCCGGGATTTCCACAGCAACTTTTGCCCGTGCCTGGTGAAGCTGCAGCGACACCACTGCTATGAGCTCCTGTCACTGCCACAAGGGGCACAAATTTGCCTCTGTAATAATGTCCTAGTGAATAATGCCCTCGACTGAATGTTCCAGCTTTCTTTAGCATCACAACTCAGGGCCTGAGCTTTCCACAGCCAGGGCCAGGCTGGCAGCTGCGGGCCGGCCATGCAGCCCCCGGCCTCCAGAACAGTCTTAGGCCTGGTGGGTGCCCCTGGGCTGTGGGCTGGTCGGCAAGCGGGCATGTTAACTTCAAAACCCTGCGTTGACTCAGTGCAGCATAAAAAAAACCTCACTGCCTGTCCCTTTCTTAATTTCTAGTCCCCAGGGGCTCTTACTTGGGCTGTTTGATGTGCAATCCGAGGGCTGCCTCCCTATACCGTGACTGGAGGTGCCGCTTGTGCTTCACGTGTAACACAGCAGGTGAAACACTGCAGGGTTTAATACCACATCTCATCTCCAGTGCAAATTTACATACACTTCAGAAACAACCTAGCATAGTACAAAGTGCCTAACACTTTTACTTTTTACCAGGACATAAACTCAAGCCTTTTCAGCTCCTAAGTGCAGTCAGGAAAAAAAAAAAAAAAAGACACAAAAAACCCCACCAAAAACCAAAAAAAAAAAAAAAGCCCAGAAAGGATATTACTAATTCAGAAAGCTGTCCAAAATTAATCTGCTTCCTTTTCAACAGAACTTACATTATAGCGGAAGTCCTTGTTTATTTTTCAGAGGCCTTTGATGTAGTTCTCTATTTCTACACTCAAATACAGCAGAAATCTCCAACATAGATCTTGTTCAGATTTGACGCACAAGCCAAACTCCCTTTTTGACACACAGGGAGGAGGGACATGTATGGGCCTTGATTACACCCTTCACTAAAATCTGTGCCAGTGGCCCCATCAAGTGGGCCACATTTGATTTTTCTAAGAAGAAATTATTTTTAGCTATATGCAAAGTGTGGCTTTACCAGAGAAGGAAGAGGAGGAAAGGAGAAAGAGAAGGGAAAAGTTTGCATCACCCCAACTAACACAGTCATCTGGGTGCTGCCCCAAAACTCACCTATCATCTTTTTTGGTGCACATTTTGTGGACAAACCACAAAATCTGCTGCTCTATAACCAAAGTGTCGCTCCAGATGTTTGTAGGGAACATAGCAAGACAGCAAAGGAAACACAAGACACTGGAAAGCAGCTGAGCCGTGACTTTGCTTTCAAGACAAGACTCGAAGATGCTGGGCCATTCCCTACTTAAGGTGACCATATGGCCCCTGCCACTGAATCGTCAAAGCAACAGAGGGGTTTTTCAGCAGGTGCAACAGTAAGTAGAGAAGTAGTGGCAGCCCACCTTACTGAAAGGAACTGACACACGGCTCAGAAACTATTTATGCAGTATGACTTCAGGTTTCTAAGATGAGTGCCCTGACTCATGCTCTGAAAGGTCATAAATGCTAATAAAGTGCCCAATGCTAAGGACAGATGTCTGAAGCTGGATGATGTGAATTAAGGAACCATGGTGTCACCAGGATGTTTGCAACTAAAAACGGACTTGGATCTGAGTCTCCATAGCACCAGCAACTGCCTGGAAGAAGGACGGCTGGCCTTTGTTTTAAGAACCAAAATCAACAAAATAGTTTTCTAGTTTAAAAAATAAAAGAAAGAGAAACTTTGAAATAAAAAGCAAAAATGAATGGATTAAAAGCTTTTCCATTCTTCTCTAATAGACTAAAGTGAGCAATGGTGTAGCACTGGCAGTTGAAAAAACATTGGGTCACACCAAAGCAAACAAAATAATGAATAACTCAAAGTTTAAATCCTTCATTTCCTGAAAAACTAAATATTTAATTCAGTCAAAGAGTAAATATTTCATTTCAAAAATGAGTGCAATTTTATAATTTTAAAATTAAATTGACTACCAATTTGAAATATTCAAAACTTGGTTCAAAAATAGAAAAATAATATTAATAAAAATTGTAAAATGCCTATCTGAAAATAAAAGGCTTACTCCAGATTGCTTCCAGATTCACACTTTTCCCCCTACAAAAGGCAACATGGTTAAACTAACATGTCTGCGAAGACTTCTGTTGCTTTGAGACTTGTTGTTGCAGTTTAGAATCAACAAGCCTGAAAAAAAAAAGTGCCCTTAAAAATAGCTCTGCCCTATGAAATATCCCATCTAAAGCAAAGAGACACACAAATTCTTTCCTCCTGAGCTAAGGGAATCAATCCTGTGGCTTCTGGTTTCACTTACAAGTTCTGATGTATATGAAAGGACCCAAAACCTAAAGACGTCATCATAGATGTATGCCCTGTTAAGAAACACAGAGTTTCATGCACTCAGAAAGGACAAGTGTCCACTATTGAATTACCTTGGCTGCTTATTGAAATCTCCAGATGTCCAGCTCTAATGCAAAGAAAAACTTAGTTTTTCAATTCTGCCTCAAAAGTTATTTTGTTTCTGCCCCAAACTGCATCACAAGTTGCTTCTGCATTTCTAGTTTGCATTTTTTAATTTTAGAACACTGTTAATTTTGAGTATTTTGGCATAAATATTTTAAAAGCCATATAGTTATTCATTGCAATGATTATTAAAGTCCAAAGTAAAGACAGGCTGCTTCCATTGCATCTAGGTTAAAAAAAAACCTGTGGTATCTACAAAATTTTGGATGGGTTCTGTTGATTACAAAATTCTGTAGACTCTAATGAATACAAAGTTACTCCAGGAACTCTAGCAGCTTGAAGAAGGTGAGAATGGCCCCATGGGCAAGAAGTCTCAGTCAGGAGTGGAGTGTGGGTCATACTCCACTGAAGAGGGGACTGGGCTGATCCAGAGCACTGGAGAACATTCCTGGAGGGCGATGAACACTGGCCTCATATTGCAAAGTCACAGTAATAAGACCCTGTGCCAGCACATCTCCTAAACACAGGAGATCAGAATCACCCTCACTTTACAGACAGCAAAACAGAAGCACAAAAAGGATGGGTGGTTTGTCCAAAGCAGCAATAAAAATGAAGTTTTCTGCATCCTAGTCCAGGATGTAGATGCCCCTACCAGGCTATACAAAAGGACTTAATATGCCTGGAAAAGACACAATTAACTACTGGATAGACAGAAACTGCTATTTACAGGCATGTCAGAGGCCAATTACTACCCTGAGTTTTACATTAAATTGAATGGTTTTATTTGTGTAAGACAGTATTCATCCCACTGTTCAGGCAAATGGAAGGATTTTAACAGAGGAATTTAAAAGGGAGAAAGTGAAGGCAAGGGGAAAAGCCTTGCCACTGTTAATAAAATAAATAGATGTCAGCGCAAATAGACATCACTTATTAGAAGCTTTCTATCCGTGTAGCAGAATGACGGCTTATAAAATCTTTCCCCAGTGCTTTAATATCTAGTGATGAATGCAACTGGAAGGGAAAAAAAATAAAAAAGAAACACTTGTCAACAGTTTCCAAACAATTCCAAAGAAAATAATCTGCTTTAAAATTATATTTTGGACAATTTACGCTAACTACTGGGTATGTTCTTCAGAATAAATAATTTCTCAGTGGAATTACCTCATTTGAAAAGTCACAAAGCAGTACAGTTCTAAGACTTTTCTTACACTCTTAAGACATTTAAAGCTGAATAAACTGGAAATTAGCATGAAGACTACCGTAAGCAGTGTTGGGACACCAGCAAAAATCTAAAATGTTGATTTTCTCAAAATTTCCTAAGTAACTACACATTAATAAATGTTTCAGGTTTCTTCCACAGAAATGGCTATACTCCAGTCATTTTAAAAGAAGATAAATGTTGTTGATTAGAGTTAAAATTCAGATAATTAGAATTTTTTGGATCAATACATGTGGAATGGAGGCAACTGTAGGTAAATGTTGGGGAATTTTAGACTTCAAAATATACTTATTCTACCATAAAACACTCTTCTTTCTTTAGAAATCCAACTTCTCTGTGAGACAAGAATCCATTTTCCTCCTCAGCTCTGCTAAGAGCTGAAGACTTAGCGAAGCTGAGCTGCCACAGTGCAAGAGAAGTGCCTAGTCTCACTAGAGACTGAGAGGCTTTCAAGAGGCAAAGAAATTTATTTTGTTGCCTGCAGTACTGTTGTGGGTCTCAGATCTCCTCAGTCCTGCCACACAGCATCTCAGGAACCAGAAGCAAACTACTTCTGGAGCAGACTCTATGACTGGAGTCATTAAGACTTCCAGAGCATATATCTGATCTAGTCCTCCTAGGCTCCCTTCACAGCTAGTGGAGCCATCTATTTCAGGATGCCATGAATTACCCCCTCAAAATAAATATTTTTCATTGACTACTTCACAGCCTGTCATGGTTTAACCCCAGCCAACAGCTAAAACATGCGCTGCTCACTCACTCCCCTCACTTAGGATGGGGGAGAGAATCAGAAGAGTAAGAAAAAAATCGTGGGTTCAGATAAAGACAGTTTAATAGGTAGACCAAAAGACACATATAATCACATGTAACGGTTATTATTTGGGAAGACAAATGCCATAACTCCAAACATCCCCCCTTCCCTCTTCTTGCCCCAGCTTTATATGCTGAGCATGATGTCATATGGCATAGAATATCCCTTTAGTCAGTTGGAATCAGCTGTCCTAGCTATGTCCCTCCCAACTTCTTGTGTGCTCCCTACCTGCTCACAGGTGGGGCGGTGGGAGAAGCAGAAAGGCCTTGAGAATTTAGCAACAATCAAACCTACCAGTGCCCTATCAAACTACTTTTATCCCAAATCCAAAACACAGCCGCACACCAGACGTTAGCAAGAAAGTTAACTCCGTCCCAGCTGAAACCATGACACAACTAAAATATGAACATATAAATTGCTCAAGCTTTGGTATCTACATAGCAAGAATTTGCATTCAATCAGGCTAACCTCAGCCCAAGCATCTAGAAAAACTCCACGATCACCAATTCATTGGTTGGAAAACATACTTGGTTTTTCCTGGACCTACAGTGGAATGAGAATATCCCAGAAAAATATTCTGATTCAATGGTAAATGACCAAAACAAATAATCGATTATTTAACAGATGATTGCAATGAAACTTCTCTGAGAAGTGTTGTGAGTCATCTGAATCCAGTCAATACCAAACCCCTTTGAAATGCCATCCTGAAGAACTTTTTCAAAGCTGGCCTTAACAGAAGATTACCTCTAGATTTCCATGCTCAGTAACTCTGGTTCTCTCCAAGGAGCTTAAGATGACCACCTTACAGTCAGAAGTCTAAAGAAACACATGGCTAAACTTTTCCTGAAAGACATACCTGAAGGGAGACAGACCCTCTGCGGCACTCACCTGCAGCACTTCAGAAGAGTAACTACTTCCCTGTCCTACTTAATATCTGTCTTATGCAGCTCCCTGAAGAAACAAGTTTATGAGATCCTTCAGCAGCAGCAAACAGATTGCATAAAGATCTAGCTCCCTATCATAGTGTACTGGTAATACTATAGTACAGGTGCCATGGACATTCAGATAGCCCGATTTATGTCCAATATCAACATATGGGTGCAAGAAAATGCAAAAAGTAAACCTCAAGGGGATGATGCTTATGCCTTCGCTTAGCAGAAAATGCTTCTAAGACACTGAAGTGATCTCTTTTGTTTTGAGTATCTGTCTAGCAAATATTAAAGAAAAACAGGTGATGAAATACAGTTTCTCCTGCACTCTTCTAGTGATCCTCTTTTCAGCTCATCAACGAAGAATGAGCTTCCAGCTCTGCAGCTGTCCTATAACTACCATCACTCCACACCACCAAACACCCCCTGATCATGTCCTGGCATTGGTAACAAATATCAGTCACTTCTTAATCTGAGGCAATGTCTTTTGCAAAGGCTTTCCAGATAGAATCAAGCAGAAAATAATGTTCCTGCCATTAAATATTTTTTCAGGATAAAGCCCAGAACAAAGCTTTCTTCAAGAAAAATTAAAAAGAAGGGGAAAAGCACACCAGAGTTACTCATAAAGGAATAACCAGTGGCCTGGCAATCAGCACCCACTGGAGGTTCAGGTTAAAGGCTTTTCTGTCTGAACCAAAGCAATCAGGAGCTCAGACTTGAAATGTCCACATGGCAGGGGAGTGCTCAAGCCACAGAGCTGCTTGTTACATCCTGGGGTTTAACACAAAAAAAAAAAAAAATCTCCAGCCTCAAGATACTTTTCCAACAGAAATTTTAACAAAACTACCCTGTTCTGATGGAAGCTTGGCATTTGGCCAAACCTGACAGAACAGTAAAATGGTTTCAGGTAAAATCAAAATATCAGTCCAACAACCTCTACCAGAAGGTCACATAAAATGTAGCTCATCTGCCTAGGAAAAAGGATTACTGCAAACACGTGACAATTTTATGTTACTTGCTCACCATAAAATATTTGGTTAATTCTTTCCTCTGATGATGACATACAGTCCTAAAGAACTGCTTCTTTTTTTTTAAAAAAAAAAAAAAAAGGCAATTAGAGTTACAAGCATAAAAAACAAAGCAAAATGAAACCGAACATGGCAAAACAGAAGGTCACTGGAACAAGTCACAAAATTCACAAAAAAAATAAATTACCCAGATCTTCTAAACAATATTTTCTACATTAGGGCAGAGTTTCGCTACTGCTACAACAGCAATAGACAATCTCAAAGTTGGTGCACACACATGTGTGCCCTGTTCCACCCTCTCCAGCAAAGGCGAAGCCTGCTTACCACTGTCATCACTCCTTTGTCATTATGTGAGAATATAAAGGGGCACAAACCCTCACAAAATGTATGTTCGGTCGAGCTGCTAAAAATAAATCCTAGATAAATGAAGCAATTTAATTTGTTTAAACGTAGTCTTAACTCATTTTTCTAAACCATGGACCATACTTATCTCTGCTTTCTTTTAATCATGACTGAAACTTTCGAAGTTACACAGCTCTTGGTGTTAAACCCAATATGTTGCTGTGCTTCCATATCTGTAGTTTAGCATGTTTGCTTATATTTGATAGTGCAAATCCTCTAAGAATGTAAGCTAGAAGACCAACGCAACATACTGAAATCTGTCTGGCTGCCAAACGTGACTCAATTTAGTAAGCATCCAGTAAAATGTCCACCAACAGAATGTTTTCAATTATATATATTAAATCAAGTCTGATTCTTTAAGAGATGAATAATAGCTTGACTACTGTTGGGGGTTTTCTTAAAGCTTCCAGTCAAATGAAACCTTCCAGCATTTATTTCTAACAGGCCATAGCAGTTTAATAAACCAACAGGTATCTTTCCTTATATTCAAAATGAACGTGAACTTAAAGGCAGATGTATTTTTGATTCACCTTTAAGTTATCAAAAGACAAGTATTTGCAGAGACAGTTTTATCCTTTGGAAAGAGAAAAGTACCCATTTTTAATTGCAGCGGAAAATATTTTTATTCTTCTTTCAAAACTGTGAAATAAGTAACCTTATATTTGCAAGATTATTAGGACAGATACATTAGTTATAACCTTCTTCCCTCTAAAAGTTCACAAAATTAATACTAATTTCATCCTGGTTTCTCAAATAGAAAAATACAAACATTTCCACAAATACTATTTTTCTCCCTCAAATCCCAACAAAACCTTCCCTTTAACTATATAAACATATAAACTACAGGAAATACAGCATATAGTTTTCACTGTCCCTCACTACATCTCACATAGCTTGTGTGGTTCTATCCATCCTCCCTCAGCTTCTCCTCCCTTGGAATATCTGATTTTTGTGAATCTACTAAGGATCATCAGAAATGAAATGCAGTATTCTTTCATTATCAGTCAGGTGTGTTTGGGAAAAAGAAATCAGGGACAAAAAAAAGTCTAGAAATGGAAAAGTGTGATGAAAAAATGAAGGCAACCGTGATAAGGGGATTTGAGGCAGTGGCATATATCTTACCTGATCTAAGATTCCACTAAAGCTCACTTTATATGGCTTAGGCAAACTAAACCAAAATTAACAGCATGGACCATACTGCAATTTTTATCAGTTCATTCCTCACTGGTCCAGTTCAGCAATAGTGTAGAAAGGGGGCAGGTGAAGATAGAAAGGAGAGGGTCATAAACATCCTAACGGCCCTGACGTTCCCACAGTTAAAGCTATACCATTAAAACCTACAAATGTAAACAATGTCAGAGGGACATCAGAATCATCAATGGTTAATGCACAGAATTGTACTTTTGCACAGCACTAAATGCCCTATTTCCTTACCAAAAGCCTGGTCATATACCTGCTACTGCCAGGGCTACTTCTAATGTTCTGCAGTGGCTGTTCTCACAGCCTTGCTTGCTAGTCCTAGAGATGAACTCAAAATGAGGAGCGAGTTGCAGTTTCATGGGCTAAAACTAAAATCTCGGTCTGGAAAGATACACAACTTCTGTGCATACAGAAATCAGCAAAATGGATTCAAAGCCTCTGATTTTGTATGCCAAAACCTGTACAAAAGTTGTTATGGTTATCAGCAAGTTGCAAACTTGCAGTCCCAGAACCAACTGGCTATATTTTATTTTCCCTTTACAGAACTGAAACTAATTCCAACTACCTGTGTTTTATTAGGAGAATAAGAAAAGATTTGGGTTTTTCTTTGTATCAGTGATATACAGTGAAAATATCAGTGAAATAAATAGAAATTTAAAAAATATCAGTGAAATACACTGGCGATACAGGGATAAACCTGAAGTTGAGAGTTGTTTTGCTGCATTTCTATGTTGTTCATCTTTAATGTCTCCCCACCTATAGCAAGCCTGACTTTGCTGCCAGCTCCACCCCACTGACCGAATTGACATAATTGCTGTCAGGTAGTTGGTTGTCACAAACCAACTGTTACTCCACTTGGCCGTGTGTTTTGATACATGAAACTGCAAAATCATGGCAGATAAGAGGCAATACAGGACTAATAATGTAAAAGTTAAAGCCTGAATATATCATGTTACAGCACTTTCTGAATGTCTTGTATACTTACAATAGTTTTTTAGATGGAAGAAAATATGTACAGCTCATTTGTTTGGGTCTTTTTTACCCCCTCGGGTAATCAGGTGTCTTAGCAATATGTCTACAGTAGTGGCCAGCCAAGATGTGCCTGTCAAAACAGGCTTTGACTGAAAATGCTGTTCTGGCAAAAGAAAATACAGCACGCTTTGCAGTGAAAAACTCCACAAACCTAAATGTTGGTTCGTTTCCCCAGATGACAGTAGCAGTCATTTTCTAAACAGCTTTGTTTAGTAAGTTGTTGGTATTACTACTCCTCTGATTTCCAAGCTGAAGCTTTGAAGCAGCCAGAGCAGTTTCCAACACACTGCTATGTCCTTCTGTGAGGAGATGCTTATCAAGCAGACCACAAACTGCTTCAGCTCTGGTTTTGGGTTTTGAATGGCCTCAAGGTGTGGACCCAAGGCAACATGCCTTCCAGCTGTCTAAGCTTTGTCACAGCAGAACCAAGGATAACTATGGCCTCGTCTACATCAGGGAGTCATATCCTTCTCCTCAAGAGTCCAGATGCTCGTGGAATCAACATCACCACCTTACACACTTGCCACAGCAATCACATAAATATCTGGAGCAACCTTAACATCCAATATCATAACCGATCTACATGTGTTATGTATCTATAGCTGCACCCTGTTGCTAGGATATGGAAAAAACAGCTTCTACCCTCCCTTCTACTGCTTTTTCTAATTTAATTTGCAGACACATAGTTACCCAAGCAGTATATAAGCACTATGGTATCTGTTTCACTGCTCCCAATGGAGCAAGAGGTGAGATCCAGCGCTGGTTGGTCTTACTGTAGTGACCGAGCAACAGCCTCATGGCCAGCCTTCCTGCAGCCTTACACTCGCTATGCAGAAGGATGACAACATAAATCCTCGTGCCTCCAAACGGCAGGACTGAGCAACTGCATATTGGGATGGTCGGAGAACAATCCCGTTCCCTTTCAAAAGCCTCTCTGCTGAAGTCTGCAGGCAAAGATGGTGGCAGAGGGCTTTCAGAGCTATAGACATTCATATTTCTCCTTCCCCTGTGGGAATGCAAATAGGAAAATTTCTGTCTTACTCCAAATATAGAGTCTGAAAGACCTCAATAAAGAAAATCTATTCAATGTTCTCAGCTTCTGCTGAAATAAGAGCTTAGATACCAGTAAATAAATAGACAAAGTAACAATATTCAGAATTAGCTCACTGATCAACTGCCTCACAATTGTTTAAAAAACACTGATTCAGTGCCTCCCTACCGAGAGGGAAGAATAAACATAACTAGTCACACGGTCAAAGTGCAGAAAGCTCAATTGCATCCAGTATGCAGAAAGACCAAGGTCCAATTCATCATGAAAATGTTCTCTGAAAACTCAACAAGGGATACAAGACCAAAAAAAACCATAATACTGGTATTTCAAAAGTTGTCCCCTAAAGACACTTTTCTGTTTCCATGGCAGTAGACAGTAGAGTCCAAAATTGTGTAATTTTCATGTTACTTTAAAAAATAAAAATAAATTAAAAAAAGCCTTCACAAGAATAAAAATTCAGCCCGATATTCAAATGGAGGCATTCAGGACTCACCGAGCTGTCAACATATTAGAGCCACTGTGCGAGACATTGCTGATACTATGGCAGACGTGAAGAAACATTTTTTCACCTCCTACACAGCTATGACATATCCCTAAAAAAGAACTCTGTATGCCACAATCTATTGGACTCAGGATGAAAGTTGTGCCATTAGTCCTCTGGTGTCACATCTGAACTGCTTTGGAAAATAAACAGCTATTACATAGGAACAAATTGTTCTTATGTAATAGCACACATCTATCTAGAAATTAACTGTAACTAACACTATTATATATATAAACTATTACACAATCAAAAACTAGATGCATCTCATATAAATAGAGTAAATAGAATAAAAATAAAGAACAAATAGTTAAAGGCTGTTTCTGTGTCAGGTCTTGTCTGCAGTAGTCTGTGCCATCCTTGATATGATTAACAGTAACAAAAATACCTAAAAAGAAAAACAGTTTTTCTGCTTCAGGCTCCAAATGTGGCTGGTTTCCCTACTGTAATTAGGAACTGAAGTTAATCACAATACTTATATAAGTAAGAAGCCTAAATTTAAAGATACCGCTCCAAACAACCCCAATTATGTCCTAGACAGATACTAATATCAGGACAGAAATTAAAAAATTAAAAACTACATTATCGTTACAAGTCGATTTAATCTAAAAGTACTTGCATCTCAAGTTAGGTTTCTCAGGTGTACTCAACTTGAATTTCCTGTACCTTACCATGACTGAATTTTCTTAAAGTTTAGCCGAGATTTGCTTTTGGAATAACAGCATCAGCAATTTACTAGCAATGCACATCCCCCCTTAACTACTTATACTCCACCCTTTAATTATACTTAAACACTTGTTAGCAAAGAGTAGAAAACAGGCTTATCTTCCCTACATCCCTCCCTATATTTAAAACACATGCCAACTGTGAAAACCAAAATACCAATACTGTGTGAAGTTGGTAACAAGCTGACAAAATTACAGTTAAGGACCTCTAAGCATAATCTAAGCAATTTTTTAAGGTAAGATTCACTATTCCTCATACTCATATTCACAAGATCCTCATACTTGTGCCACTCAGGCTGCTTAAACCATGGGGGTTTTTAGCTGTTATTATCAGAGCTCTGCAAGTGCAGATTTTTAGTGAAGTCCAGATCCTGAATTTTTGGCTGTTCATCCATGACAAGCTTTGAGTAGGACCTGCCCACTGACATCCAATGACTTAGAAAGCTACCCCAGTAACTTAACGGAAATGTCTACCTATAGCACCAGTACAGTATAGCCATTATTTTTGCAACATAAAACCCTGGTAAACAGGTTTATGATTGATTGATTGAACTGTACTAAATATATGATAAGTGGTGCTGACATGGCCATTGGCTTGATCCTGCCACTTTGTCATCGTAACAAGAAGACATAAATGACTATTTATAACTTAGTTTAACTACAACCAGATTATTCAGGCTTAATGTACACTGATTTTAGGAGCTTTTGAATGTAGCTTTAGCTCATCAGGAAAATCTGATGAGTTTTTCTTTCTCTGTTGTTAAGAGACACACTTTTGAGACAAAAACATTTGAGTGTACTGATATACCTATCTGTAAGTAGAGAACTAGAGAGCATGGCTAAGGGAATGGCTTTGATTTTCTTTCTTTCTGTGGTTTGGAGTCAATTATCTTATCTCTACCATGACATTCACTATTTCCAAAGAAAGATGTCTGCTTACTAGCAACATCCAGGGTTTTCTAAATGCCATAATTCATATAAAGCTGAGCCATCCACTCATTTTGATTTATTTACATGCATAACTTTTTTGCTGGTTTTACATATGTTACAACAGAATATTTTTTATACAAAGCACTACCTATCAATTTTACAAAGGTTTCCAGAATCATGTGCATTACGTCAAAAGATCTGTTTTTAGGGTAGCAACATCACAACCTCACAGTTATTTAGCACATATAAGCTACTTAGACAACAGAATTTAATGAATAAATTTACATCTACAAAAGGACTAAAATGCTAAATTTCTTACTTGTACACAAATTGCACATTTGGGGACATCTGACCTTTAGAGCTGAAAATTAAAAAGTTGTCTCTCGTTTTCCTTAATTATGGCCACAAAAAAATCATTACTGAGGCTCTATGAAAGCAGGCCTCTCATTTGCTTTAGCAAATGAACACAAAGCCTATGAACACAGGAACTGGAATGACAGTTATATCTACTTTGTCAGAAAACTAAACTATAACTGGAAGCAATTGTGAAGTGGAATTTACCTCTAATACCTGGAAGAGTTCAACCATAAACTAATCTCTGCATAAAACCATCTTCAGAGGGGAAAAAAAGAAAAGGTAAGTATAAAAAAGGTTCTCAGAATCCAGACTGTTATTTTAAGCAAACCAAAACTATGGTAGTAAGGGAGTTAAGACTACGGTCTTAATTTTTTAATATTTATAAAAACTGTATGAATTATTTGTGCACTAGACTCTGTTTGGAGTTTAGATAAACACAACATTTGACTACACAATAAAACTATTCAGATGAAAAAATAACTTGCTTGGTAGTGCGAAATTATGATGACAATGTATATTGTTCACTATTGGTAATTTTCTAACGATAGGAGGAACATATATTTTCAAAACCTTAAAAATTACACAAGCTAATTTCAATAATATTTTCTAGAAACAGCAAAGGTTTGCATTTCTTCAGACTACCTGCATCAGCAGGGATCAATGTCTCAACTTTTCAATCCCAAGAATAGTTTTCTATTGACAAATTCTGAAGTATCCTATGTTATGTTATAATTAGTCCTACTTCTTGCCATAGATACAATCCAAGACAATTGATAAGATAATGAAAAAGAACTAATAGTGGGAGGAATCCATTATTAACTTTTTGTGTGTCCCTATCCAAGAAAAGGGGGAAACAACCATGCTTAGGTCTTTAGCCTGTAATCATACCTCTACTTACTTGAGGGCAAGCTTAGATAATCTTCAGGATTTCAATACCAGAAGTTTACCTCCAGGTACAAGCCTGACTAGAGCTCTGATAGGACAAGATTTGCAGTGGACACAAGGGGAGCTTTTCTAAAATCCAAAAGGATGTAGGAAATCCATTATGCCATGCAAGTCTCTTCCTAGTGCTGTAGAAAGAGATTCCATAGTGGATGATATCTTACTTTTGGTGGCTTAAATAACACAGTTTAAAATGCTGTCAGGAACAAAGTATTACACATTTCATGTGTATTTGTTCTGATTACAAAGAAGGAACTGTTCTGATTACACAGAAAGAAAAATGAAAGAAGAAAATAGAGCAATAAAGGTTAAGAGTTCATTTATTTCATAGTGGCATTACAGTGGCAAATTTTTCAACTCATCAGAATTTCATATGAAGAGATACAAACCACTAATTAAGGTAGAGGAATTCAAATCTCAGTTATACATAAAGTACATAAATGAAAATGAGAGGAGCATCTGTTTAAGCCTGGATATTCACAATGCATAAAGCAGCAAGTGTGTGAACAACTGAACAGCTCAGTAAATGTTGCAAGATTTTGGAACAGTTAAAAACTATAATCCATGAACACAAGAGTTTAGGTTATAAGGGAGAATTGTTGAAGAAAAACCTTACTTCATCACATCTATGAACATACCAATTTGTTATAAGACTTCTTAAAACAAAAAGAAACAATTACGGGTTAAAACCAAAATAAAAAACATAAATACCTATTTTATTTATACTCTAACAGACTGTTCCTTATGAATTACGAATAATCTTCACAGATGTTCTAATCAAAACGTTATGTTTGCTGTTACATGAAAAACTCTGTTACAAATTTGGAAAGAAAATATAAGTATCATACTGAAAGAGACTTCTTGTTGGTGAAGTACTCACTGTTTCATTACAGAATGTACTTTTTGGAGAAGAGCACTAACATAATCTAGGCATTATAGATATGTAATGTTTTCATATAAGTACGTTTATATAAACCATACACTTATTTAGTACTTATGATCACAGAAATCTAAAGTAAATTGTTGCCTTTCAAAGACATCCTTCTTTCAGACTACATAAAATACTACAGTATTTTATGGAGTCTCTTTTTAACGCTCAAGGAGTGCAAATTCTCATCAAAACCGAACTAGAAATACTTACAATGCACTACTGCATTAAGGAAAACCACTAGATCTCACCTCTAGGCTCATAGTTCCACAAGAATCTCTGCTGTAAAGGAACCTAATGACCTTTTCTTAAGCCTGATGTATCTGTTGTTTCCTGAGTGACTTCAGTGATAAAAATGCCCTGAGTGAGGCTTGAAAAGTCCCTTTTCATTGGGACATTAAATTCCTCTCAGGTTTACCTCTACAATGAACCATTAAAAAATGAAGACTAATTTAAAAAAAAAACATTAGTTCTTTTCTCTCATTTGGATTTTTTCAAAAAACACTGAAAATAGTCTAGCAGCCATAACTAGATGCTTTCTGGAGCCAGGCTTCACAGTACTAAATAGGGAGCAGTAGCAGAGTGTACTGGATACATCTCAGAGTTTGAAAAAGAAAACAAAAAGGCAAAAAGGGCAGGCTTTGCAATGGAAATGATTGTAAATTAAGAAGGACTTTTTCTTTTTACCTTTTTTTTAAAATTAACTTCTACAGAGAGAAAAGAATATGTGCTTGTGTTTCATAATACTGAATTATTCTTACATGAAACAAAATGTTTGATTTAATATTTTAAACAAATGCTGAGTTACATCATGTATTCATGCTGATTATTGCAAATCAGCAGTCCAATATCGGTTCAATTTCCAGCAGTTTTATGGCGCAGTAATTCCAATGCCTTTCAAAAGTTCTACACCTGGGCAAGGGATTAGAATCAAGACCACAGATTTAATTAAATTCTTTAATTGAGTTACATCCTAAAGATTACACTTTATATCCTAGAGTATCCTAGAGTATCCTAGATGTGAAAAATACTTCACATTCCTATTTCACTCAACTTTCTCTAGCTTCATTTATGAAACAACTTACTGAACAACCAATACCATGTTTATTAATTTGCACTGACTATTTTACAAAAGCAAGCAAAACATTCAGAGATCCTGAAAAACTTGAGGGAACAAGGTTTCTGTACTTTTATTCAATATAGTCCATCAATTTAAAATTTGTCAGCCTTTTACTATTTACTTCTTTCAATCTTCTATTAGCATTCCTTTGAAATACCACAATTCTCTATATTCTTTGGTTATTTATTTATTTGTTCACAGAAATGTAGATTTGAGTAATGTCACCTATTTCAGGATATGCTGAAGTCATCTCTACTTTGTAACAGAGAATCAGAACTTGAGAGTCCTGGACTCAACTCCTGCCTGTTCCTAAATCCTGGCACCAAAAGCAAGTCTTTCTTGGTACCAGGAAAGAGTATGTTCCCTCATTTTCAGTCCCATAGGAAAGTACATTGGAAGATCTAAACTTGATCTAATTGAGTTATCAGATTTATATAGCTGAAATGAAAAACTCAACCCCTAATATACAGAAATGTTACAGTCTACGATGGAATGAAAGCAGGTTGCTGATTTTAGATCACAAGAGAGAAAATCAGAGCTTTACTGATTTTCTCATCCTCTTCTACCATGCAACATGGTATAATATATTCTTTTCTTTTCACACAGTGTATGACAGAGCGTAAGATCTGAATTAGCAGATCTCTAAGATCTTAAGAACAAAAATGTACTGGTTTCAAAGGGTTTTGGAAAAAGCTGTTGGCACAGAAAGAGTAGTTGCCATTGGGGTGCATCTTCCTTTCTGTCACTTGCCCAAGGTAGAAAAGAGCTTACATATGACCAAGCAAGATAGACCTCTGTTTACTCATTCCAAAAATGGGTAGCCAATTTCACAGTTTTGTGTGTCTTCAAATTTCTAAATTATACTTACACTCTAAATCAAAACACTTTAGCTGCAGTTTTCTGTAATAAACTTTCTGATTGTTAGGTCTATATTAAAATTAATTATTACTGTTTATAAGTTACTAACTTGAAAATAATTATTCAAAATTACTTTTAAGCACTCATTTTAGTTTAATTCAAACCAACAGACTGAAATACCTGGGAAGAATGACACCCACTAAGAGATTAGATATTGTTAAAGGAGAGAATTCTATCTTTTAATACAATATAGAAACCTGACCTCAGCTATAACATTTCTATCTCTACACCACCATGAATCAAAAACCACCTATGCTGAAATCTCCCTATTAACCAGTCAATTTAGTTGTAAAATGCATTTAATAGTTATAATAACTGATATACCTTAAAAAAAAAGATCACTATATGTTGACAGAAACTGCCTGAACTTTGGAGATCCAGCAAGATCCCTCAAGAATGAGGAGTTCATTTGCTGATAAAGAGGTAAATCGCCAATTACTGAGTGATGATAGTGAAAAGCAATGTTTCTACATAGGAAAAATGAAAATTGGGCTCATCCAATTTCCAATATCCTCCATATATGCAAATATCCTGAGGTAAATAAATGTAAACTAATGCTTATCAGGAAGAAAGAATTGAGAAAAAAAAAAAAAAAAACAACAAAAAAACCACAACAGTTCTTTACAGACAAAGCAAGCAAGGAATTCAAGCCAAAACAACTATGAAGCCTTTGAGAAATTTCAAAGAAATCTTAACTTGCAACTATTACCAAATTAGAATATTTAGAAAATGTAAGTTAAAATACTTGGTACTCTCTGAAGTTATCTGATTCTTACTTTTAGCACAATAACATATGCAATGTTTATAGTTAAGTTTTTCTACTCGTTTTACATTAAAACAGGAGATATTCTGAAATAACATTGGTACAGCACTACATGTACATTAAAAGCATGCTATTCTATCCCCCATATTTAAGATATTTCTAAAAATCAACAGTCCCTAAAATTATCTTACCACTTAAAAGTTATTTTTCCCCATTTCCTCTCAAAAACATTCATCACTGTTAGAGCCACCAAGACCAGTTCAGAATAAGAGAATTACATTCCAGCTGTTACTACATTTCTTTTTAAAGCCTCCCTTAGCAAGCACAGGGTCTATATGAAATACTGAATGCATGGAAAAGAAAACTTGACACTCAGTCTAGCAAACCACATGTTCAAAAGTAATTTTAAAATATGTTTTGCGTATTTTACATGAAATACAGCATATTTACACATTTTCAATTTGTGATGATCATGCAGTCCTTTGAACAGATAAGCAGCAACGAAGGAAAATATTTTGAAAAATTAAGATTTACTTGTATATGCTGGTAAGACCAGGTTTAAAGTTCCAAAAAGGTTATGGGTTAATCAATTTCATTTGAAGAAAAGTAATGAAGAATAAGCAGTCCAGTTCAACACCCAGAAATATATATGGTCTTGCACCTATACAGTGCAGCAGCTGTGGGCTTTACTGAACTGCCAAGAATAATTAATTCTCAGGATAGTCACACAGGAAAGTGCAGCTACAAATTTAGGTCCACTGAAACCTGGAGCAAGTCAGATCATCTGAGACTGGAGTGAACTGATTGGGATTCCATCCAGTTTCCACGCCTGCGTGGACAGAGCTCCACTTCAGTTCCATGTCATCATTCCACAAGTAGGAGAACTAAAAACTACTTAAGGCAGTATGTACATGGGGAATTATCATAGATGTCAGATTATGGGCCACTCCCACATCTGCCAGAAAACATATGCTGATATACTGAGAAATTTTCCAAAAATGCTTTCTTTGGAGAATTACCTTTGTAGATAAAATAAAATCTAATCAGTGCATTTTCTGAACACGTTCACTAGGTCTCTCCTACTCATAAATATTAATATAGAAAATCAGAGGCCAAGTCATTCCAAAATTCATACACTCCATATATAAATTTAGAAGTTTTAATATGGTATTAGCACACAGATACAGTAAACATCACACTTGATTTTTAATACATTTAAATGTTGGGTATTTTCCAGTAGAATACTCTCAAGGGACCCAATTAACCAAATGACGATTTTTCAGATTAGCAAAGAAGCTAGATATGTAGATGAAAATACAGGCTAAGAAGTTTAACTCTGCAACAGTGACAAGCACACATTTTTAATCTCTGTGCACTGTAGTTGCATGAGGTGAAGAACTGACATTCATTTTCTTCTTATTTTTGGGTAGCCCCGGGTTATATAAGGTTATTTCACATGAAGACTTAAAATCTTGTCTGTCAATTCTCCCATTTGTGATTATATTAACATAAATTAAACCATTATAACTGAACAACCTCTAATCCAGGACAGGATGATTCATAATTGATTGATGTCTGGCATCAGTGTCAGGCAAGATCTTGGCTCCATGGCTACCCAGAAATTAATGACAGTGATTTCTTCATCAGATGACAGGTAGCATAAAATAAAGATGCAATATATTTGAGATATCATAATACTAAACAGTATGAATCAAAGCTGTCCAGTAAATGAAAATGGTTTGATCCTGTCAGCAGATTATCAGACAAGTTTCCCACAGAAATCACTTTGCCAGTTTAATTCATTAATCAAAGTTTTAGAAAAGCTGTTTAAAAATGTCATTGCATCTATCATCAGAGCCAACATGGAAGCAAAAACAAATATTACCCTTTACCTTGAGTGATCTCCTGGATGTATATTTAATGATACCCTTCCTAAATGTTAGTCTCCCAAAACACACTTATGTTGATATTTTAGTATGCCCCTAAAGGAAGGACCATGAACAGAAAATTACGCACAATGACAGAAAAATTTTATATTCAGTTGGGGGCACATATGATTTTAGCATGTTATGTTGGTAGTAACTTTGGTTGTTCACAAATAACTCCCACTGAACCAGAACAGTACTGAGGGATTTTTTTATGGAGAGTTTAAAAATTAAGACTTTTTTGAATTTTGCTAACATATTGGTATGTGTGCATACATTGTGTATATCTATTTAATTCACACACACATGGATGTACAAGAGTAAATGTATATTTTTAATTTTAAAAGCAACATCACTAGTTTTGCTGCCTGCTTGTTTCAAAGATGAGAAGACACTTATTTTTCATATGTAAGTACAAAGTAAACCACCTTTTTGTTCAATGAGAAATACAGTCTAGATTTTACTTCTCTACGTAACAAATATTTTACATATACTTCTACTTTTCCATTGAATTGTATGAGAATGCTATGGATGGTTTGTCACATCTCAATTAGCTCATTTTTCACAATGCTCTCATGACACTCTGTATAACATTTTCACAGGGTTTATTTGTCAAAATCCCATAGCACCTTCCTGGCAACAGACATTTTGAAATGCATCCTATTTCGCTTGGCAAAGACTTATTTTAATGGGTTTGGCAGTATGATTTCAGTGAAGAATTCAGTGGTTATTTAACTCAGTTTAAGAAAATTAAAGAGACTCTAATAAATGTTAATTTTGTAACTGATATAAGGTACTTCTAAGGCAACGAGCCTTATAAAAAGTGGTTTTTTTTCCAAATAATTATTCATTCTAGTATTAGTTCTGTATAGGGTATTTAAGCAACGACTTCAGCTTGATTGTTTCTTCGGTTTCCCTCCTAAATAGCATGCAACTTTGAATCCACAGGTACCCCATGTATCACTTTGCGCATCATGAACATACACGGTAAAAGGCAGGACACTAATGTTTTCAGCAGGAATTCTTACGGATGAGCAGTAATTCTGAGATCTTAACGTTACTCAGTGGACAAATATCACTATGTCTCCATTTGAAGGAGTCGAGGGTCTGATGCTGCAAACTTTACTAGTGAATAGCCCTTGTTCTGATTATTCTTACTGAAATTGTCTGTACTGGTGGTATGGGTTAGCAGTTGAGTTATATTCTAATCCAGCTCTCTTATTCAAGTATGTCACAAAGTGCCTTATGAAAAAAAAAAAAAAAGAATGAATGAAAAAGGATGAGTTTAGGAGTCTCTTTAAAACCCCTTCCTACCTAAGAAAATGTTTGGCATCTCAGTGCTGTGAGAATGTCATCTCCCCCTCAAACTATAACATAGTCAGATACACAGTTTCCCCCAAATAAGACTGCACAGGTGGTTGAGAACGATAGCTTAGTTAGCAAATCCCCCTAAACTTGTTTTCATAAATAAATATCACATATATAAATGCACTACTATAAATGAAGTACTCTAGCCTTTTTAAGCACACATGAAGATTGCCTAAAAATAAGCCACCATAGACTGTACCACTGAGATGTTCTTGCTCATCTTCCTTATATCATTCTACTATCTAAAAATGTCAAGATTTAGCTTGCATTAGGAGTTAAAGAAATTATCCTTACAGTAATAAAGCCATGCAAAAATAAAATTGTGTGTATTTTGTTGATTTATGCTATTTCAAGTATAAAGCATGGAAAAAAAAAGCAGGAAGGATCAGTCAGGGCAGATCACTGATTACGCTTCTTTAAATTATCTTCCAACCCAACCTAAAGAGGAGCTATAGTATACGTACCAAACTACAACACATGGTGGCATTCTCTAATTTGACAGAGGATGGCTTGTAGTTTACCATTGACTGGTTGGTATTAGCCGCGTTTTGAGTGATACTTAACATTTTCACTCTTCATAATACAATCCTTTTGTTCTAAAACTACTTGTTTCCTGAGAACGAGTACAAAATAAGTCACCATCACTTCAGAACGCTGTTGAATATTGAGTTGAAAACCACTAAATTAAAACATAAAATAAATAAATAGAGAAGTCATTGCAGTATCATTTAACTCCTTTTATTTCTAGGGTTCCGATACAAAGCACTGATAAAATGCAATCCCCATGGTACTAGTTTTAGTCGCCTTAGTTGACTACTGGCCATCTACCCCCGAGAAGAACTGCCTGAAAAACTTGCTGGTCTAGATGAAGCGGCCCTTGACCTGGGATGGGCAGCGAACAGACAGACCCACACCCGGGCAGCTGCCGGGATGCAGAGCGGCTCTCCCACGGCCGCCAGCTCTGCCGTACCTCTCACTTTGGCCACCGGGAAGTCAGCGGGCACTACGACCAGGCTATGCCTGCCGGAGCCAAGTGGCCAGCTCAAGGAAGGGACGGGCGAGCGACGGTTCCCAGGCACCGGACCCAGAAAGCTTTCCACGCTGTGTGCTCTTTGTCCTTTCAAGAAAAAACACGGGGGGAGGGGGGAGACGGGGACACGCGGGGAGGCAGGCAGGGCTCACGCCACACCGTGCGGGTCACCTCCCCCGAGGGGCTTCCTGCCGCGGAGCCCACCTGCCGTGGTCAACACCTGCGTCCCCAGGGCGACCTGGGCCCGCCGGCCGCGGCTCCCCGGGCGGGGCGGGCAGGCAGCGGGCGGCAAGGCGGGGGTCCCGGCCGAGGAGCCGCCGCTGCCCTCAGCCCGCGGAGCCCTTCAGGGGAGGGAGCCGGGAGCCTCCCGCCGAGTTGAGCGGGGGCGGCGGTTGCCGCCTCCCGCCGCGGCGGCGCCCGGCCCGAGAAGTTACTCGCCACAGGTTGCCACCCCCCCTTCCCGCCCGTCCCCCACCCCGGCAGCCACCCCCCCCCCCCGGGCGGGACCGGCCACAGGGACGCACCTTGGCGCCGCAACCGCCGCTTCTTGAGCCCGAAGATGCGGACCTTGGAGAAAATGTCCACCAGGTTGCCGTTGCAGAGCCCCCGGTTCTTGCTGGGGCTGTTCCGCCTCCTGCTGGCCGAGGGCCGGTCCCAGTGCTGCTCCCTCGCCTGCCGCTTCTGGCGGATCAAGCCGCTGGCGATGGCCGCTGCCATGGCTGCTCGCCGGCCGGCGCCGCGACGGGCGGAGGGGAGGGCGGCGGCGGCGACGGGGGGCTCAGCCCCGGCGGGGACCCATCCCCGGGGGCGCGGGCGAGCGGGAGCCTCCTCCGGCCCGGGGCGCGGCTGTAGCGGGGCACCCCCTCCCTTCCTCCGGCCGGCGGGAGCTGCCGCCGCCGCCGCGGGTCACCGCATGGGTGCCCTGCCGCCCCTCCCGCCGTGCCCCGGCGCGGGGGACACCTGCTCGGCGGCGGGAGCCTGGCGGGGGGGACCGGCGGCGTGGGGCAGAGCGGAGCGGGGCGAGCGGGACTCGGGGCAGAGCGGCGCTCCGTCGAGTCGGGTCGGGTCGGGTCGGGTCCGGGCGGCAGCGTCGCCTCCCCCGGGGCTGCCCCTCAGTCCCTCGCCACCGCCGCCGCCCGCTCGCCCGCCACTGCCATCGCCGCGGCCGGGGCGGCTACCGCCGCCGCTTCCAGGCTCCCGCCCGATGATTGCCAAGTGCTTCAGAAATCAGCATCTGGAGAGAGCAATCTTCTTCTCCGGGGAGAGCTGTAATCACGGCTCTTCAGTCCCACCCCGCTCCAGCCTCCCCTACACGCGCGCACACACACACACACACACACACACACACAGAGACGCACCGCTGGAGCTTTTTTGGTTTTTTTTTTTGTCCTCCCCAAGGCGAGGGGCGGCGAGGGTGCAGGGGGCGGAGGAGGAGACCGGGGAGAGGCAGGAGAATAAAGCAAAGGGGGCGAGGGGCGGAGGGAAGGGGTGTTGCTGATGCGGTTTTCTGGTGGGAACCAGCGGGTTCCCGGCGGATCCGCCGCCGGCTGCCTTTGCTCCCCCTAAGCTTTAGGGATGGCTTCGTGCGGGGCTCGCTCCCTGCTGGGCGCTGCCGGAGGGGCGCATGACCCTCCTCGTCCTCCGCCGCCCACCCCGGCACGCACCCTCCCGCCTGCTCCCTCGCACCGGCTCCCCCGCCGCACCCAGCGGTGACACCGGTACCTGTCCCCGTCCCCAGGCCGGGGAAGCTGCGGGGACAGCGGAAGGCGAGTGAGGGGGGCAGGGCGCCCATCTGCCCCTCCTCGTCCCGCACCCCGGGAACGGACAGGGTGGGAGGTGTTGTCCAACCCGAGATGGGGTTCTGCTGCATGTGAAAGATTTAGAGCCGTGAGGAAGAAACACATCGACGAGGCTGAGGGGACCTTCCACCCAAAGCAACACCCTCTCTTTGGGAGACAATGTTATAGCACCAGCAGACTTTTAACTCAGAACAGGAACTGACTTCTGATATTTCAGAAATACCGAAGGAATTCCAGAGGGCACCCATAAACAGCCGCAGTAGGTGTATTGATTGATCCCCACCACCATGTAAAATTATTTCCTTTTTTATATAGTCTACAAATTGGAGCATTTGAGCAAACACCAACCAAGCTCACTAGACATAGAATGCCTAAGGAGTCTTTGCCCCAAGGAATTCACAACACACCGCAGCTAATACATACTAAGTGAAATAAGACATTTCATGTCTCTCCCTTCATCTTTTTCTGTTTGGTCTTCTCCCTTTGCACATAAGGGCTCAATATTTTTTGGATTTACTTTCTGCCAGCCTAACGGTGAAACTTCCTGAAGTTGTAACTAACCAGAGGAAAGTAGAAAACGTAAACCAGCAGCTACGCAGAAAAATTGCAGTTACCCTATAAGGAAGGGCAGATGCTAACATAGGGAAATATCATGTAATAGATATCTATTTTTTATACTGTTTTCAGAATACTCTAATTTCTTATTAGGTGATTCTGTACAAAAACAGGCTTTGATGTGTAAATATCCATCCAGAATAATTCGCTCATTTGTAATACAGAACCTCATAGGTAAGAGTAGGCTCTTGTTTCAGCAGAGGCTTCAGTATCTCCAATATTGACCATTATTTCCCTAAATCCTTTAATCTACAAAGGGCTATTTTTATACAGAGGGCAAAAGTGTATCGTGGGAACTCCCTTATACAGGGATTTTGTATTAATACTAGACCAACTAGGAGCAGAACATGCACAATCGGATCTGGATAATACATTTTAATTCTATTTAAAAGTGTCTCTAAAGAGATTCAGCTAAAACAGTCGCACTGGATTTTCTGTCTGGCAATTTTTACAGAGCGGCAATTTCCTTTACAAGGGTTACAATTACCTTAACTAATGCAATTAGACAGAGAGGTTTGGGTTTGTGGGTTTGGTTTGGAGTTGTTTTTTTTGTGGTTTCTTTTATTTATTTGTTTTGTTTTTGTTTTTTTTTTTAATTTAAATTTCACTGTAGTAGTTTTGCATACTGCTTCCCTTTTCCATTTTTGCCAAATACCTCCCCAGTGGGCCCCTTCCCGGTCCCGGTCCCGGTCCCTGCCCCGTCTCCGGCACCGGCTTCCCCCTCTGCCTTCAGCACCAGGGACAGCGACTAGAGACCGGGGGCGCGTCCCCCCGGGGCGGAGGGGACAGGACACAGCCCAGAGCCTCCTGCTCCACCCGGCTCCAAACGAACGAACGAATGAGAGGGAGTAGAGCGAAATAAAGGCCGACCTTCCACTGTTTTTATTTTTTTTTTGGTTGTTTTTTTTTTTTTTTTTAATTTTCTCAGGAATTTAGGATTGAAACACATACAGCCCTAACTTTCACAGGAGAAACTCTCTCCAAAAAAAGATCCCGGTTCCACGGTTCCTTTTGGCCTCTTTATGTTATCCAATGATGCTATTCACTATGTACTATCTACTACTGTTGTTCCTTTTCTATAGTTTCCTTCAAATCCTGGGCCTTTGCCAAAACACGCTGACATATCTCAATGATGCGATGCTCGGGGTGATGGCAAAGAAAGGAAAGAACTAAGGTGAAAATGGGCACTATGCCTACAGACAAGACAAAATGTGTTTCTTACTCCAGAGATCAAAAACAATAGCTTTCTACTTGCATCTCACAAATGCAGAGCAGTTGTTTACAGATTGAGGTTTTGCAAAGAAAACTCAAGAGAGCCATCTGCTGTCTTAACCTGTGATAAAATGTGTGCAATTCTACTCAAAGTAAGGTTTTGCTAACAGATGGATTTTAGAAGTATGAACATATCGGGTACCTTAAAAACTAGTAACTGCATAAGATCATGCATTTAGGACAAATGGAAAAATCTTAGTTCTAACATTTGCTAAGTTAAAATAGATTTTTTTTTTCTGATTAATGAAACTCTGGATATGAAAACAAACGATTAAAAGCAAAGGAGGGTGAGAAAGGCTTTCAATGCTTTCTATTTTCCCATCTGTTCATCTCTAACTACTAATGTATCATGTATTTCAAGAGTTTTCTAAAACCAAAAATAATAATTTTACAATCTTTAAAATTACTTGCTTGAATTAATTTTAGAGGAAAGCATTCAACAGATATAAAGTGTGTATAAAATACCTGCTTTATTATATACTAGCATATGAGACATTATTATTCCTTAAATTTATATTTTTGCTCTATTATTGGGGAAAAACTATATTCCATTTCATCTAATTTAATATATACATCACAATGTGCTATTTTCAGGCATCAAAGTTCAATATTAAAATATACACCATTAATATTTGTGTATATACATGTAATAGTGATACATAAAACACTTTGATAAGGGCTTCCAGGCTTCCGTTTGGAAAAAAAAAGAAAAAAAAAGTTCTATGTTTTGTATTCTATCCTAACCTAGATCCATAGGCTACAAAACTTACAGAATTAAAAATGTCATCCTTATGGTTTAAGGGCTGTGTTTGGAGGTTTTTTATTTATTTTTTAAAATTATTATTATTATTTTTTCACTCTTACGTTTTTCATTATGTTGGATAGAGTTACAAGCCACAGTCATTTTTGGTAAATGCAGAGATGAAAACTCTACAGAATTCTTCCCTTCATAAACCATCTCAATATAAGCAAAAATGCCTTTCTACTGATATGTTCCCACATACACACACTCCAGTCACATTTTCTCTCTCAGATCTCCTGAAACATATCAAATACAAAACAAATCAAATCAAACTCTAAGAAAAACCTCCTCAAATCCTTACAAGCATAGATTTTCTAGAAGTGCAAAATGTCAGTTTCTAATATTGGTACTAAGCATGTTTTAGTTTCATGAGCTCTAGTGAAAATTTTCTGGCACTTTCTTGCCAGCAGTAGGCACATACAGCTCGCTTGTCCAGTTGAGTACTCTAGAATATGATGCTGCGAAGTCAACCTATCTAATACTCTAGAAATCATTAGTTCAGTGTAGTGAATCTAGATGTTCTTCATTGTAGATCATTTCATGTCACTGAAAAGGAATTATTATTTTTTTTTTTAAGATGGTGTGTGTTATAGTTGCAAACAAGATTAATACCTTAACTCCTTAAACTTCCATTCAGACTGGAAAGGCTACTCTAGTGGTGTTTAATTTGGGCATAATAATTGGAAGGTATGCATAAGAATACATTTAGGCCATTGGAAAAAATTAATGTCAACACTAGAAGAGACATCCTCAGCAGTGAAAAAATATTTATTTATATAGTCTGATGAATTAATTTAATCAACATTCCTGTGCTTTTGATAAGACAGCAGACTGATTACCAGGATGCTGTTGCCAGCTAAGGCTGTGATTATCAACATTTGTTGGTATTGATCAAAAATTTACCAAAGATTGCTGGCAATTTTGGCGGACAATAATTCAAGTGCCTAAATTCAATTTACATACTAAGATCCCTCCACTCACACAAAATGATATAATAAGAAAATGTGCTACAGTTCTACAAATAGAATTATTCATGAAACTACAAACTGATATCTGCCCAAGGCACACAATGTGTACACGGGGTGGGACTGGGGGTGAGGGGGTAGGGAGAAGTGTGAGCAATAGCAAATTCCAATTTTTGGTTTAATTTTCTTGGGGGATAAAGCTAGAGCAAGAGATATAAATTAATGATTTAACAAGATGAAAGAAATATGGTCTATGGCTTACTCTGTCCGTTGGTAAGTGTTCAATTTTTTTAAAAATTAACAACCTAGAAAAATGTTTGTCAACATAAAAGGTCAAATGTGTCATCACAATCCCAGTATGAACATATTAAATCATAGATAAGAAATCCCTTTTCAGGCAGTTTAAGTGCATTCCCTGCTTATAATAAGACTAGCATGGTTGTGCAATGAGCTTTAAACAGCTGAAATTCAATCAGTTTTACATGTTCTTGTACGTTAATCTGGATATAACTCTCCTTATAAGTTATCATTAACTTCTCAGAAGACAATGCACTGTGAAGTGCTGCAATTTAAAATCCTCAACACCCTGAACACTTGGTGCTGGTTGATTACACTTTGAAGGGCATTAAGAACAAAGTTTATTAAACATGCTAATATACTTCACAGAATATGGATATCTGTGCTTTTACACTGTTCTATATCAGAAGCACTCAGCTTTCAGTCTCAACATTTACAATGCACTCAAGCTCGTACCTATTAAAATATCCTGAATACATAGGGTACAATATGTAGTAAACTGTTTAAACACATCCTGTGAATCACTTCATACAAGACAAAAGTAAACTTCCAGTTTGGTGTTTAAAGGACTGCACATATTTCAACCAGCTTCTTTACAGGCTTTGGACTTACTCAACTTTATGTATCCAAGTCATTAGATGAACCATCAACACATAATTAATGTATATGCTAGCATTAATCTACCATGCAAGGCAGTCCCACATTAGATGACTGGTTATGCAGAAAACTATGAAAATGTAAATATGAATATACACAACACTTAAGGAAGTGAGAATGACTATATCAGCTCAGAGCCAATGGCTTAGCCAGTGCAATTTTTGCTCTGCATTGACCTGTGACATTTTTTTCACATATTACCTGGGATATGTCTGCAACCCAAAGGACTGAGAACCTCTACACAAGTAAGGCTTCAATTTCATCTAGAGAACTGAAAAAAATTGTCTTCTAGATGACCAATATGACAGCACTGAATAGATACTGTCTTATTCTTTAGAAATTACATAATTCTCAAAGTGCTTGGGTTATTTTTTCTTTTTTTTTTTTTTGACTTTGCTTTCCTCCTTCCCTTAAATTTAGCATCGATTATACTGTAGTAATGAGTCTCATGAATAGTGCTGTGTCAAGGAAATACCTACTTTAATTATTCAGAGCTTCATATGCAGTTCCATTGGCTAACCATTCTTCAACAGGGAAAATAAAAGTGAATAGAGATTCTTATGCCATTTTAAGCAACTGATCTTTCAGCAAGATAAAATCTCATGGTAACAGCTCCTAACTATTAGCACACCGCCTGTCACATCTCTCATGACTCTTCCTATTTTTCACTCTATCTATCCTCTACTTCTAATACCACTTCTTTTGTGATCAGGTGAGCAAATGAAATCAGCTGGATTGATAGGAGAACCTGAACAGCTTACAGACCACAGGAGGCTCTCTTGGAAAGCTCACTCAGGCCCAAAACTCATCTCTAACTGATCTATTTTAAGCAACAGTTAACAATAACAATGACCCAAAAAAAGAATTAGGATCAGTTTCAGGGACAAATCCATTAAAGCAGTTAAAAATTAAATACATCATGGTTTCTGCAGTGACACATATATATTATTTTAACTTAAATAATAATTAGTCCCCTTAAAGAGAGATTCCTATTTGCTAACAACAGAAACACATTGCCATTTATTTTGCTGCCGCTGGAGCTAACAACAGTTCTGCCACCAGAGTGCTTCAGACAAGGCTGCAATGACACAAGCCATAACAATGACTTTTGTTAAAGAAAAACAACCACCCCCTCATCTCTAGTCCACGCAGATGCACAAAGCAGTTTAAGATTTAGAGACCTAAAACCCGCGTGGAGAGCTTCTTCATTAATTTCTCGTACACACAGCTTAAAACAACATCTGTTCCTTTGCTTATCCAGCCACAGCAGGACTTTCTTCTGGTTTGCCCGTCTTCTGAAACACGCAACAGACTTTGCTGTTATTCTCCCAAGTAAGTGCAAGTCCCTGTAATGTGGGTCTGCTTAATTTTGTTCTACAGAAACAAAAGGAATGCCATTCCAGAAAAATTTGGTCTCTACAGTGACCTTCCTCTGGAGTCAGTTCAGCTGGCAGAGCATGACAGTATGTAAGCTGTTATACCTGCTTGAAAATACTCTCCTGTGAGAGTTTCCTACTCCTAGAACAGAATAAAAGTTAAGGAGGTTGCAACGAATTTACTCGCAGTCTCTTGATTGGAATAATCACAAATCCTAAATGCACATTGACATTTTTCTGCATAAGTTCTAGGAAAAAAAAAGTTCTACTTTCTACTTTTCTATAGAAAAGTAGCCACCAATATGAAAATTTCAAACTACAAGGAAAAAAAAATATTTCTGTGAATAAAAGTGATTCTGAGAACATTTACCACATATACATAGGGGATTGTTCCTTTCACAGACTTCAGTATTACGTCACAGTATTTATTGGTTCGTTAGATGTTGGCATTCCAATTGGTATTTTCATAGAAGAAACAAATTAGCCTTCTTCTTCATAAAATAAATAACAGTGCATACACAAAACATACATGAGTATAAAAGGCATGAATATGTAAAGTTTCACGAAAAAATGTGACACATATGTATATGCGAGTATTTTTATATTTATGAGAATTTGGGGTACTTGGCAAGGAGATATTTTTATTCAGAAGCTTTGTCTGAATACCATTTAAAAGCCAATAACTTTTCTGCATGTGGTATGGCATGCAAATGCTAATTTAGACATGGAAGCTATATCTTCTGTCTTACATTATTAGGAAACCCAAAATACTATCCAAGTAATAATTATATATAATTATATATATATATATATATATATATCCCAGGATTGCTGCCATTGTTTATGTAAAGTCTTCCAAAATATTAATTTTAAATCTGAACATAAGGGTTTCTGGCTTTTTCAGAATTTAAACAAAACATAAGAAAATGTGAGAAAAAATGCATTATATTTCTGGACTTTAAGAACAAGGGAGGTATTGGATTTTTGTCATCTTGTAGAGACCCGGGAGAAAAAGCACATTATACCTATTACAATAAAATGCTGAACAGGAAAGACAGGATGAGCCAAGACACACATAAATTACTAGCTGGAGAAACAGAAGGATAATTCCCCTAAAAATACATCCAGTAATCCTGTAAGTATAGAAAGTGATTGTCACTAGTGACAGGAAGGATTGGAACACGGCTGTTAGTGCACTTCCATGCATACATATACTTACACATCCACAATACTAGTTTGGTATTGTGATGGAAGAAAGCATGAAGGACACTCCCTGGTAAATCATTTAGGAAAAGGTAGTCTTCTTTTCTGCTATCTAGCCTAAAATTGGCAGTGTAATTAATTTGGCAGAAGAACTTGTTGATAGTAATCTGTCTCTGTTTACAATTCTGCTACCATCTATTTCTGCTACCATCTAATTCTGCTACCATCTATTTTCAAGTAACTTGCTTTGCAGTCCATTTGATACTATTTTGAAGACTTTTGCAAGGAGGAAAAAAAAAAAAAAAAAAGGCCCTGAAACCTGAAATCCCATTCTTTTCTTGTTCTGGAGGCCAGGTAATAAATTATTTCTCTGGGTAGTTACCAGGACAAGGTAAGTCTCTGAAGGGAGAAAAAGTAGCTATAGAACAACGCTGGGTAATCTCCTCTGAGATTTTTCATAAAGTACCATCCCTTTCTCTGGGCTTCAGACACAACTAATGTTTTCTAAAAAAAGCCACATGCTGCTTCTCCTTCTTTCTAAACAAATGGAAAATTCAGTGCATTGTTTACTACTTCTATTGAATGGAGTAAAATATGACATATATAAATCTCTGAAAACAAATATGCCTTAGCTTCTTTTTAGTTAATCCAGATATTCAGAAGTATCTGACATGATAATGCAGTTTATATTAGTATAGGAAGTAACATTTTCTTTTTTTCTCCTTAATGTTTCTTTCACTGTATTATTTTCTTTGACTGAAAGATTTTCTTTGCATTGATATACTATTGTTAAGCAACAGATGCAAGCTAATATTACTACAAAAAAATACAAGAAGAATATTGATTAAAACGACTTTTTAGATAGCAGCCTTTTGTCCTCCTGTCTTTGATAATCAGTCTACTTCAGCTCTAGCTTCATCAATACCAGTGGTAATTGCTTTATCAAGCTGCACTTTTCCATTTTACTGCTTCCCAAATAGAAACATTAATTTATTCTATAACTTCATTTATACGTTTAAGAAAAATCTAGCAAAACCAGCAAGGGATGCTTTGCACTAAAAAAGGAATTTAATAATTTCTGCTTCCTTGTTTTTTTACTCATATAAATCAAAGTAGTTTCTTTTTATTATTATTCTTATTATGAAGACAGAACAATTAGAAAATCATGCAAACTACAATTAAATTCTTGAAAAACATATTTCAATACCTGCTAATATTACAGTGCTGATATTCCTGGGTATTCAAATACTGTAAGATTTATTATTAGTAGTAATGGCATGAGTGATCCTAACATAGTGGCCTAATTTTGCAACACAGTCCTAAAATCCTAAATTACAGAGTAGCTCACAGTCAAAACTTAACTCATCAAAACCTTTCAACAGCATATCACTCAAATGTGCAGTGCAATTATCTGTTTTGCCAGCAGTGGACACTGTTACTCTAGTTATCTACAGATATATTGACTAGGGAATAACTTGCAACACATACTGGCAATTTTTTCCTTTGTAACTTGCACTGCTATAAGAGCTTGGAGTTATTTGTAACAGACAAAAACTGAGTAAAAATTGTATGATACTTTTTTTTCAACATTTGTGTGACAGCAGACACATTGTCCCTTTCTTTTAAAAAATATTATTTTAAAGTAACTTCAAGAAAAATAAAGACAGATTCATTCACATGGGTTTGCTTTTATTATCATAGTTTTTTCAATTCATAGAAGGTGTTCTGATGCAAAAATTTAAAATTTCTTCATTCCTCTTTTCACAGAGTGATATGACAATGAAACTGTAAATCTTTTGCAAAATTATTACAAAGCTACAAAATTCTAAACAGGATATTTACTTCAGTAGCTTGTACAAATTGTTGAATAATATAATTTTTCAAAATCTGCAAAGGGCACGTTTTGCTCACTGACACTTTTACAGGTACTTTAAAGTTATGCTGACGTGTAGATTTTTGGTTAGGAAGAAAAAATACGCAGCTGTATGACCAAGACAAAAAGTTGCAGGATTAGCTGGGAATCAGCCTAACTAGTTGGAAGAGAGTTTTCATTCATCTTAGAGACACATAAAAAGGTCTAAGCATGTAAGAAATACAATGTACAGGTTTAATCACAGATAATAAATATTATCTTCTTAGACACAGTTACAAGTGTTACAGCAATCACCTTCTAATCTCAATACTCAAATGACTCATTAAGCTCCCCCTAAAATTCCCATCAGTCCAACACTATTATATAAATGCACTTTTCATGTAAGAATATGTAGTGTCTTAATACCGTAATGCTCATTATCTGGTTAATACAGCTGAAAACTTACTAAAAGTTCCAAGCAGTCTGTTGCCAGGACGTGTACATAGGAAATCCAGAAAGTCTACAATAACTACGTTTTTTGTTATATGAAAAGTCAGTTTCAGATCTAGCCGATTTTATCTAATTTTTACTGTTCATCTCGATCAGGGAATTGATACGACTTAACCATGCAGTCTGGCCTGGCAGAGCTTGCAAAATTGCACACGAAGCAACAACAGGGGCATGCCTTTATCAGTGGTGGGATTGCCTCAGATCAGCCTAATACTGCTGTGAAATTGTCTCCTGGAAAGCTGGGAAGTTCAGAAAGGTTGATGTGAAGTCTATCTCCTAGCTGGCTGTATTTCACTATTTGAGCATCTACTGGGTCAATGATTCTTGTTCACAGCCTCTTATTGTCTGGATAAAAGTGACTTAGAAGCCATCAGTCAGCACATGAATCTCATCAGAACAGAATAGTTGGACTAGACTGAGGGACTGCTGAAAAACTGGCCACCAGTCACATCATGCCTTAAAACTACTCAGCCTTGAACACAGGCAGGCAAAATACTGACTGTTCCCAAAGCTTGCTTTCCCGGAGCCATCCACCTTGAAACTGAACTTACTACTGGTGTACAGGGTTGCTCTTCAGACTTAAGTCTTTGGGGTTCATTTGGTACCAGAAGTCTCCAAGTATCCTCTGCATGCCCCTTTTTAAACACAAGGTAAGCCATGTGCTTAATAAAATAAAATAAAATAAAATAAAATAAAATAAAATAAAATAAAATAAAATAAAATAGATATTTCTCACAAGGTCTCAAAGCTTTTTGACTTATTTCCAGACTTAGTTTAAGCACTACAGAAACTTGCTTCAGCTACAGATTTAGGAAGGAAGAGCTAAATTAATACCAGGAAACAGCTTGATGAGTGGAAGCTCTCTTTGATGCAATCTAAATTGTGCTCTGTAAATAATAAGTGAGTGGTTCTGGCTATGCTAGACTGATAAGGAAGAACAGAAGTCATTAGAAATGGAACATACTGGCAGCCAAATTTTTGCTGGAACCATAGCTCCTTGACAAATATTCTCTCTCCAGAGACAAAGCAATCCTTTCTGTGCCTTAAGTACTCAAATATAAACAATCTATGCATCATCATTTATTGTGAAAAAAAAAATAATAATTGCTTACAATGTAGTTTTACACAAGTGGAGAAGGGTACTAAACCATGCTGTAAATACCACTCATATAGGTAAGGTTTTAATGATTTTCTTTACAATTGTGTTATACTTTCATGACACTCACATTTTCTAAATTGACTGCTAAAACCTTAAATATAGATAGGTCAACTTCTCAGAGAAATAAATTTTTATTACTTTAAATCTTCAAATTAAAAAAAAAAATCAACCAAAACAACCAAAACCAAACAAACAGCTGTCTCTCAGTGTGTTGTGAAAGTACAATCAATCTTTTACATAAATTCCTTTGAAAAATACCAACACCTTGCAGCCCAGCTTCCTCATTATTTCAAGATTTGGCCCACACCTAGAGAAATTTGCTTGCTTAACTTTGCTGAAGGCTTAGAGGAAAACAAAGAAAGAGCACAATGATCTGAAATAATCATGTTCTGCGATATCCATTATCTGTTATCATCATCTTCACATCCCTTTACAGTTTATGCAAGGTTTTGCAAACATAAAAAATAAAAGCTTAGAACTGTCAAGTGATGCAATTTCTATGTATTAAAAATATTAATTTTCTTAATTAAAAGCATGTAAATGATCAATAAATTTACTGAAACCTGAGTTTTGTTTACTGTACAATAGTTTAGGTTGAAAGGGACCTCTCAAAGTCACTTCACAAAAGCTTTTGTAGATCAAGAATCTGTGCATACAGGCCTGGATTTCACAGCATATAGATGTTTCTAAATCTAATATTTTTGTATCCAAAGACAGAATAATACTTCTAGTTTACAACAGGATCTTTTAATTGAAAATTTATGCAAAAAAGTTTAAAAATATTTTATTTGATCTGATTCATTTCTGAAATTATTTATGATCAGTTGACAGCACTTTTAAACATATGGAGCTGTTGGCAGTTTAAACCTTGATTGTTCCTTGTATGCTTCACATGACATGGGATTTTCTGAAGCACAGACAATCTTTGCAACTTCCAGTAGACTTAAAAAAATATTTTCTGATGGCCTTGGTTTATCAACCACAAGATTCAAACTTCTAGTCTATATGAAATGAATCTATCAATGGTCTACATTGGTTTAGAAATGAATAACAGTGGTTACCCAAGAAAGCTTAAGCAACTCTTCAGAAGATTATCATAGGACACAATTTCTTAAACTTTTACTTAAAAAGAATTTCCTTAATAATTATGCTTTAAAAAGGCATAGACATATATGCAACATACAGCTACATACAATTTTCCCACTGCTAAAAATGAGATGCCAAACTGGACAAAACAAAACTTGATAGCCTACCAAGAAAAAGGAAAAGATAGCTACAAGATGGAATGGGCCTAAGATAAAATGTATCTTTCAAAATCCTCAGAATTTTTTTACTACAAGGATAAAAATATTACATGTATGTGATATGTGTACTCAATCTGAAAACATACAAACATGAGAGAAACTGCAAAAGAATATAACTGAAGATGTTCTTAGAGTGACAAATTAGTGATCCCAGCAAATTTCAAATCTAGTCAATGCAGAATGAGGTTTTCTTTCTTCACTCCAAGTATTCAAGAAAACAATGAAAGAGTAAATCTCTTTAGCAGACTGAAAAATAATATGGCCTTTTTTTTGTCTATAGAAATTAAAGTATATGGAGGAAAATGCCAGCAAAATCATATCTATCTGTTTTTAGAAACAAAACCATTTTCTAGGTAAGGGCACCATACTGTTACCAATCAGGAAATCTGAAATGGAAATCTTTATAATAACATATCATATATAGCAGATTTAGAGTAAATATTTTAGTAATATTTCAATCATTACTAGCAACTTCAAGTCTAAACCAGAAGGAATCATTTCTAAGAAAAGATACAGAGAAGCCTTGCTTTGTGCCTCTTTTTCATCAGCCTCAAACAAAAACTAGGACCTTTTGTTTTCAAACAAAATTTAGGAAAGATAAGTGGATTTGATGGGCACATCCCATTCATGACAGTTGCCTTAAGATGAATTGTCTGAGTCTGAGTTAACTCAGAGTCTGAGTTAACAGCGACCTTGACAGTGGTATTCAACAGCCCTTATGTGGAGACTTTTGGCCAACAGGTATTCTGAGTTGCTGCGTGCAAGATCCTACTTTTCTTCCACCGATTCTAAAGGTAGCCTTTTCATTTAGATTCAGAAGCCTAATTCTGCTTTTCTGATGTGCACCTGTAATGCTTAAAACAGTCTAAAGCATTTAAGTTCCTATAGGGTTTTATACCAACAAAACCAGTTTGAGATAAGCTTTTTAAATAGGGTATTTTCAAAGGTATTTTAAAAAGTTATTAATTTTCAGTAGCTAATAAAACAGTGTTTGAACTGGGCTTTCTGTATGCCAGCATCAGCTGAAATATCCTGGATTTTCTTTTAATTTCATGTTTATAATGCTTATGCTCATCAGAAATCTTTAGGCCATTTAAATTTTCCCACAAAAGCCAACAAGGGTGTTAATTAAAAGATTATGTAAAACAGTTCTAGTGTGAGGCATTGAGAAATTAGAAATTATCAAGGATTACTGACATTCATACATACAGTTATATCTGCAGAAACTTCAATAATTTTTATTGTGGCTCTGATCATTTTTCCTGTTTTTTCACTGACGCCTGAACACACCCCAAGACAGATTTCCCTTCCCTTCTCGTTAGACTTAATCAATTTTCTCACATACCACCAAAATCTAGTCTGCATGTACTTTGTTACATACAGGGGCTCCCGTTGTGACCTTATCCTTGAAATGAAAAAAATAAGAGCTTTATTATCTAGCTAACAGAAGTTAATAGCAGTGTTGGCATCTATCATGTTAAAAGCTGGCTATCCCTTCCACTATTTCTCTGCAGTTCAGTAGTAAAATATTACGTTCATGGTGGGGGTTGCGGTTGGGAGTGAGAAGGGGAAGGGGAGTGAGAGCATTAGATGAAAATCTGTGGTACTTTTTGTTGTAAAGCCCTCCTAGCTTGGAAGACATTTTCTGAGAAGGAAGAAAAACATAAGCCTTCTTCACACACTATGAATCTAAAAGAATGTTTCGATTTTATAATCTATTTCCTAGTTGAGGTAAATATTTGTATTAAAATACTATATAGTTTGTTGGTCTTTTATATTTGCTTAGTGCTAATTTTTTTCACTGAACTAAGTAAATTATTGATGAAAAAAACCTATTTGATGCAGTTCTCTCATATAATTAAACATTATTTTGATGACACAGAAGACATGAGTTCATACCTTCTAACCAACAGCACATTATTTTTTCTTGGGAAAATGAATTTAAATTAATTTTAATTTAATTTGAATTTAAAGTGAAGCTAAAGCTACTTCCTTGCTTTAAGTTGCTCTGCTCTTGATGAGTACAGAAGTGCAAGAAATTTTTCCCTCTCTTTTTCTAAGAACTCTTTGGGGTACTCAGCTTTCAAATGGGTATTCATGACAACAGACTGGCTTTTCTAAATAAAATAAAATGTATTTTGTGTGTCCTTTTCCTCTATTTGGTGGACAGCACCATTAATCCCCCTGTTGTCCCCCTCCATCCCTTTGGCTTTGTTAACTTTGCTACGATACCCAAAACTCAATTCCTCTACATCATCTGCATTATTTTTTAATCAGTAATTAATTTGTTTTGGATCCATTATAACGAAAACCTCTGTTGTGCTTTGTGGCGGGGCTTTCCTTTGTATACCACTGATGTCCTACCCCAGTCTTATAACTTAACGGCTATTAACTGAGCGCCTTGGAGGGGAGACTCACACTTCTCTAGTGCAAGGACTGAACCCTTGTGACAGCTACACCAAGACAAAGTCTCCAGCCCACAGGTGATCCCCATGTGTCAAACATTTCTGATTTCATCACCTGTCCATCCCAGTAATGACTTCCTCCCACAATACAAAACAGCAGGAGGAAATTAGTGCTGTTGCCAACATTAGAGCATTTGGAAAGTTCTGATGTATAGCACAAAGCTGTGCTTCCTCTGATATAAATTAGACTGTATACACTACTTAACTTAAGTATTAATAGGGCCATATTCTTGCTGCTGTCTATGTGCTCTTTGAGTATAGTGATAATTAGAATTGTTAATATGGAAAAGAAGAGAAATCTGAAGAACAGCATGTAGATTTTAAGATACAAAGTACAATTTTCTCTCTGACACACACATTCTTATTGTCAACTATCAGTAATTTCCTTGTTTATCCTCTCCCCTCACTGCATGCCAAATAAAAGAACAAAAATGCTAAAACAGACATTAAAAAACCCCAAAATTTTACGAGTATAAAAAAGAAATCAAGATGTATACTTTCAAAGCTAAGATGATAGAGACTCAGAACAGGCACAAAGAGTAATAATGCTTAAACTCACCCAAAACACATTATTATGTACTATAATTACCTCACAACAAGATCAAAGAAAATTCCTTTATGCTCTGTGTACCACTGATTCAACTCAAGGTCTAAACAATATTACTCAAACTGGTAAAAAACCCACAAATATTTATTATAGCCCCTTAAGAAATCTTCAGCTAATCAAAGAAAAATTACTAACAAAACACTGGGAATCTGGAGTAGGACATCGTGCAGGAATGTACATATAATATACATGAGCAATAAGCTCTTTAACAACCCAGATTCACTGTTGATAAGGATTTATAAAAACAAAAGATGCAAAGAACTAGATTAGCTCACCTAAATTTCAACACTAGGAGTTTGGAATTTTGCCTCCTTCTGTTGCTGACTGACCTGCCCAAAGCAGACAATCACCCACTCAGTCTTTGTTCATGAGCCTCTACTGATCATAAAGAAATCCATGCTCCTAAGAATTAGGTAAGACACTTGGGAAGCGTTGAGTAGCTCTGGTAGAACAGAAACTTTTTTGCACCCAGCTATGTACATGGAGCTCCCCCTGTCTGCCCAGTTTAGGTTCAATAGCTGTGTCCTCTTCATAATCCAGGTCAAGATTTTACAAGCTTATTTTGTAAAACTTCCTGATAGGTTACCTTCATTCTTTCTAGTCTGTATTTTGCTAACTATCCCTCTTACTATTTTCTGGATCTTTCTCTGTCCCTCTCTGGGTGCAAGTGAGGTACCACAGAAGCTGTTCTCACTCTGCTGAAGGGCAGGTTCAGCCAAGAGTCATAGAAGTCACAAGATGGGGTGACCCTGCTTTGCCTCTGAGCACCCATGTTGTGCCAAAATGCAGCCAGCATGGTGCCATGTTTGTGTTGGGATGAAACAGGAGAGGGAACCTCAGTTTGCTAAGTACAGTCAACTTGGGTTTAGGTGTAAATGGTTGTTAATTTCATAACTTTCCATAGATATGTTAGGAAGTTAATCAAATGAAAATTAAAGAGAGCAATTAAAATTCATTAGCTATGTCTATTTTAGCTAAGTAAATCCTTGTGGAAACAATTACATTCAAATCTTGCAAGAACCACTTTGAGTAGAACATCTAGAAATGCTAGATTCATTATAAGAAGATCTTGGGGATTAAGGGACAATACTAATGATTTATTTTTGGTTTGGTTTTTTTCTTTTTGTTTTTACTACCCTGGGCAGTAGGAATGATATACAGCCTTTCAGGATTATTATGTACTTGTTTGATTAGGTAATACTTTATTAATCTCCTGAGCTATTAATCTTTCTGAATAACATACCATCAGACATGCTTCCAGTACTTAACAGCGACAGAAATTATCTAATGTACTTTCTGTCTCATTAGCTTTTGCCTCCAACTTTTTACTCTCTCTTACTTTCCTCTACCCACAATTCTTGCCTTTCCCTTCAATTTACTAAATCCTGTAATTATTCACCGATTTTACGGATTTTACACTAAACAGTCACTGAACAGGGTAAAGAACAGCCCTAGGAATAGGAACTGAAAGTCAGGAAACCCCCTTTTTGATAGGAAAAATTTTGTTAGAAGGCTATCAACATGCCCACTACTCCCCCCTCTCAGTATTTGCTGCACAGGGCTACAGCCTGAACTAAGGAACGGAGTGTCACTTCTCATTACCCAGTCTGTAAACTGCAATTCGCAAACCCTTCCTGTCTACAAAGGATGTGGAGCTAAGATCTCTTATTATAGCCATTGTCCCAAACAAGTAAGCATATAACTGCAGAGCGTGTATTAAAAAATGAGCATCATTTTATTCTGTGCCAGCTGTGCATTATGGCAGAAGAAATTAACTAAGTTCTTATATCAAAATTAATGAAGAGGGTTCTGGACCCAACATCAGAAGATGCCTTTGGCTGTAAACACTAAGTGGACAAATACAAACAATTCCAGAGCAGTTTATAGCATGATTGCAGAAAAGAACTAAAATTCCTTTTTGCTAGCAAGGACAAGGAACTACGTATGAAACAAATTTTATTCACAAAATGAATTATTTTGCTTGGCAATGAAACTGCATCTGTGGTCTAATAACAGTAAATTTTCATGCTTAGAAGTCATACATATGTGAAAAACATGAGTATTTTTCATTCTAGTGAACAGGCAAAGAAGTGTTAAGATAAACAAGACTTGAACTAATGTTCATGGGTGGCAACATTGGAGCATTTTAGAGGTGGAGCCGACGTTGCTTTGAAACTTATTTTAAGGTAGTTATACAATGATCAAGGCATCGAATTTGCCAGTCATTTCTGAAAAGCTCAACTCTCCATGCTGCCTAAAAAAAGTTTGCAATACCAGACATTATTCTGCACATCATAACAAAAATACTATAAAAAAAAAAATTGGCCAGAGAAGAAACTGACTTTCAGCATTTTTCTGTTTAGCTGAAAGATGATATTTCTTCAGTTCAAATTAAATTTGATCTGAATGCAGGGTTTAATACATTAACATTCAAAAGTCTAGTACTGTAGTTAATAGAAAACAAGCAAATCTTTTTTTCTGGCATAGCCTTTCAATGAAAGGTGTGAATTCAAGTAATACTGTCATTTGCCTGTGTTACAAACCATTTTAATGAGAAAAGTTCACACCAGGTTGCTTAGCCATTAACAAAATCTACAGCTACAAATTAAAAGGTTGACAAGCAATTTGGAAACATCTAGCCATTCCCCACTTACAACTAATGGTGTGGTAGAAGCAAAATGAATTGCCATGTCAATGTCTGTGCGACGCACAAAAGAAATGTCAATGATTAGTCAGTGAATGTTCCCACCACAACATTCAATACAAGAAGACAGCTTCCTGCCTCTTGTGCCCCTTTTCCTCAACTTTGAAAACCTGGAAGGGGCTATAAGTATGGGCAAGTAATGCAAAGCCAGGAACAGGAATCCATCTCTTGTTTTGAAAGTCATTAGAGGTTTAGCAATGCAACTTGCTGGTCAGAGAAGACTTTCTGTGGAGATGAAAGATCTTAGCCAAGAGCACAATTGTGCACATTAGAGCATTTGCTCTATGTTTGTTCAGATGGATATTCAGGTCCTGACCAAGAGGCAGTTTCATTTTATGCTGATCTAACCACTAGTCTCCAGCTCCCACAGTTGGGCACTGTTTCCCTCTTCCAATGACAGACAGCTTTAAGGGGAGTCAGAGCTGTTCACTGATCCGATAGAAAAAAAAGGCATTAATTTTAGAAGATTAATCTGCTGGATCATCGAGCTGATCCTGCTAACCCTGTAGCCACAGTGTCTGAAAGCAAAGAAGAATAATATGAGGTCACAAATAACACAAGTCCCACCAGATAAATGGCTTTATAAAATGACATATTTTATTAAAACGTCTAATGCTCTGTAACAGACGGCTGCCTTGCATACTTGAACTTCTGAAGTTTGCATATTAGTCTGGGAACTGTTAGCACAGAAGGTGTTATTGCTACTGGAAGTCTACAATTCCAATATTCTATCACAATGACTTTATAAATATTTTAAAGAATTAAGTTACATTTTAAAAATCAATAGAAATGTACTTTAATGAATGTTCCAGGGCCTCTTCGTAAAGAAATAGTGTCACAGGCAAATAGTGGGGCTATTTCAAAGACAATGCCATGGACACAGGATAATTTCAAGACTTCTCTATTGAGAGAAAGAAGATGCTTTGTGGTCAAGGAATTATCAGCCTGTGGTAACATGTTTGCAAACACTTTGCTGTTGTTCTACATTGTGTACATTTCTAGATCAGCAAGTATGGCCCCTTCAGAAAGTAAAGCTGAAAAATAAAAGTTAAAGCAAATCATCTTGATTCACCCAGTATGAGCTCTCACCTTTCTGAGAAGATACAGACTCGCCTGACTCAAGTCTCAGTTTTGACTTCTGAAGCACAAGGCTTGTAATGGTGTGAATTCCACTCCGGAGTTCAGTGATGCTTGGCACAAGAACTATCATCATTTCACAGGACAAATCCTGTTAAGATCTGTAGTACTGTGGTACTATCTCAGCTCCCCTCTGTAGCAACTGAGTGACTTTAGTAAGCTTAGAATGCATTCAGATCATTTATAATTTCTTCTATAAGGCTTCTTTTCAGATTATTTTATGACTGCTAGCAGCAGGCACCTGTGAAGGCCTATCCCAGTCCCAGAAAGGGAAAAAGACAGAGAGCAGTGTATTAAAGCCACGAAGAACTACAGGGGCTTCTGACTTCTAGTTCTGATTAGAATATAAGTCCTCTTCCACTGCCAAATAAAAAATAATATCTAGAAGAAGACACGATGTATTAGAGAGCTAATTAGTCTTGGAAACAGAAGCAATAATCAGATCAAATTATCCTTCTGCTGTTTCTTCAAAGAAGATACTATTGGACATGTAAGTACAAATGACAGATTCAGTGAATCCATCTAAACAGCCTATAGAAGAAAACCTTGTTTATAAACTCGAAAGAATGCTCTCACAGTAACATTGGAGTTGTTCACTGACCTGTTTTCCCAATTATTTCAAACATAGATTCAATGATTAGGTTGTGTGAGACAAGATAGAAACTGTATATTTATATTTGTTATGATGTTGAAAACCTCTTTCATGCCACCCCACTTCATAACAAGTACTTATTTTTATTACAGCGATAGCACTGATGAAGTGACTTCTCATGGAAATCAATGGCAAAATGTCAATGATTTTGATAGATCAGACCCAAAATATCTACCAATTACAGTACTCCAAATTTATTTTGGATGCATTGAAAATGTTTATCTCTGTTGGAGCAGTGAGGGGAGAGCTGCTTGTTATTTCAGCTTGCAAATTTATTTATGCAATAAGGAATATGAGAAAAGCATAATGAAATAGTTCATTATAGATAGTTTCCGCTTTACTGTTGTGATGGGTTGGAGCACATTAAGTAGCAAGTTTAATGAAAACCACTAGAAATGTATATCCAAAAAGCACCTATGCTGAAATAACTGTCCTATCTAAGAAATGTCTTCAATGATGGGAAGATTTGTGTCATCTTCCTCCAAAGGAAGATGTGTGTTTAAACCCCTGGATCCTCAATCCCATCCTGGTATGAAGTAATAATACTGAATTTTTCTTAACTAGTTGGGATAAAAGTAGAAGGAAAAGGGAAGGAATGGGGAAAAAAACTAAGGAAGAAAGAAGAGATAATAGCTACTCAAAACCACAAAGAAAATAGTTTCCCAGTGATGGAAAGGAAGTATATAGAATAATTCAGAAAGGAGGTTTGCAAATATAAGTGAATATAATTGTTTTTAAAGTGTTATCCTCAAGAAGAAGATCGTTTATTTTATTCCTTTCAAATAATACCAAAGCTTCTTAATTTGCTATAGCCTTTATATATAAAGGCATCTTTGTGAGATATTTGATAGGTTCCTTAATAGTTTGACTATAGAAATGCCTACTCAGGTTGAAGCATAGTTGAAAGTGTTTGAAGTTTCTAGTATCGGTTGAAGACTGATTTACATAAAATGAATGAGAGGACACAGGTTATGTGGATTAAAACCAGTGTTAGAAAGGTTCTGGTTACTCTAATTTTAACAGTCTGAGAATCAGACAAAATTTCCATTTGAGGGATATTTCCACAAAATAACTACAAATAAACTGAAAAGAGCTCCTAGAATAACTGTCTTATTCCACTAGAGATTCAGAAAATCTGCTGAGCTATGCAGTCTGATGAGTTTAGATAATTTGCACCTAATTGATGGCTTCACACACACTGGTGGCTGTATGAGAATATCTTACCTTTGAACTCGCTCTCATTATCCTGTACTATGAACTGAAAGAAATGTCAGGGACTTTCATTAAACAGTTACATCATGATTCTACATCACAAGATGTAGAATGTATACATCACAAGATGTAGATGTATAGCTATACACATAGCACAAGAACATGTGGTTTATTACTTATTGTGGATAACATGAAATAAAGTATATCAAAAAGACTTTCTTCAAACCTGTATGCAGAGAACATGAAAATAAATATGGACCTACCTACTTAGATGACAGTGAGATTAACCACAAAGTGAGCACTTTTTATTTCCACAGTGAAGCAGAGAGAAATAGAGACAGAAATTTCTGTAGAAATTTCTACAGTTACACATGTAGAAATCAAGCTGGTGAGGAACACATTGGTCTTCTGAATGTTTGGCTCAAAAGTTTGGCATTAGTGAACAAGCAATTTGCTAGTAGCAGTTGTTTCCTATTTTACATGTTGGGGTTTTTTAATCATTGGAAGTTTAATATGTGGGTTTAATTTTTATAATACATATTTTCAGAATGTTTTTGAATATTTGATAGGTTGCGCTTATTATTAATGAATGGTTCCTATTCAGAACTACTTATAAAATAACTGTGTTAATGTAAGTCAGATGTATTTATGAGGATTTATTCCCTAAAGCATGCAACACAAATAAAAGCTAGAAGTTATACTCAGGAAAAATTATTTTCTTCTTTAGGAAGGAATAGCTGAGAGTGGTTTATGGTAAGCTTAACATGAAAACATACTTAGGAAAATCACAATGTTCTGCACCGCATAAGAAATTGCTCATTGAACATTTTTAGGGGAGGGGAAAAAGAAAGAATATGTTGTCATTTTCAGAGTATCTACTTCACTTAATATACTGTAAACAAATATATTTGAAAACTAAATTTTCCTGGAACTTAAAAGCAAATCTAATTCAAGTCCTAAAAAGTAGGAGGAAAAAGCTGCATGTCCTTAGCAAAAGTTAGTCTGCCAATATATTCAGTCATCACAGAACATAACTGCACTGCTTTGTGGAACCTTGTTATAGATATTAACATGCAATACAATCATACTAATTGGTTTGCATGTTAATATACAGCTCAATCTGCCCTTCCAAGAATTTACAGATAAAGAAATAAGAAACAGAAGTAGGTGAATTTAAATTCACAGAATCACAGAATCTTAGTGGTTGGAAGGGACCTTTGAGATCATCTAGTCCAACCACATTAAAAAAAAACAAAACAAAAAACAAAACAAACAAACCACAAAAGCAAACAAACAACACAAAAAAACCACACAAAAACAACCAACCAAACAAAAAAAAGCCACCCACCAACTAAACCCCGGACCCACAACCCCACGCACAACACCCCACCACAAACCAATAATCTTGGCCACTAGAGCATGCATTTGTTTGGGAAGGGAAGTAAAACCCAGAATGCATTGTTTCCTAAGAAATATTATTAACTAGCCCAGTGTCTTGCTGAAATGCATTATTTTGACATTCCAAGAGAGCTATGAAAACAGTTATTAATCCTTATGTGTTTCCCATGTCAGAATCCCTTGCTATTCCTTCTTTAAATGTGTGAATGAATTTACTTCAGACATCAAACAATGTTTTAGTAAAAGATTAAGTTAATGGCAAGTCTGAAATTTAAAACCAAATTAATTTTGATTTATCAAAGTGAAAAAAAGTCCTTCTAAAAAACCACACACAGACACAAAAAAGAGAGAAGTTTCTACCATGTTTCCAGGATTAGGCTTTTACACTTTCTTTGACATTTTCTAAAGTAAAATCATTATGTGTTTGAGACTCATCTCAGGAAGAATCATGCACTTAAAGGTCTATTCTACAGGAAGTAGATCGCCAGGCTAGCTGCAACAATTCTCATAAGCAGAAGAAACAAAATGTTGTTGCAGCTCAAATACCATCAAAAACGGCAGCTCCAGTCACTGCTGTATCGTAACAGCTGCAGCTACAATGGCAGAGAAATGCACACATGCAAAAAGTACTGTTAGATTCAAATCCAAAGGAATAGGATTATTTTTTTCCTGTTCAGCTGAAAATATCCTGTTCTTAAACTGGATGCTTGCAGTTGAATTTCCTTTTGAAAACAATCTGTTGAACAGAAATCATATGCAGCTCGCTCTGGTCAAGAGCTTCTAAAGGAAATTTCCAAAGAAACCTTTCCACTCCTCAGTCACATCAATGAGAAGCTCTAACCAATGCTCATATATTTATCATTTCCAAATTTCAACCTCTCAACCTACACCAAGGCTTTCAAAGGCAGGCTCTTAACTCCAGAGACAATGCTTTTAGGATTTCAGCTACCCTCCTCAAACACTTGCAAAGGCTCATAGTCTTCATTTCTGGAAGGTCGAGCCAACCAAAATCCTTGCTCAAGGTTATAATGTCAGGCACATTACAAGGTAGCAAAAAATCACTGAGCCTTTTTCCATCTGTTGTACTCATACAAATTCCCAGTGCTTATTACAATAAAACATACATATATTAGTAGTCAGCATCTGATACATAATTTCTAAAATAACCTCATGTTTTGAAAAGAAAAAAAAAGAGAATTGTAAATCATGTACATTGGAACAAGCTTTGAGGAAGATCACCTCATATTGAAAGGAACAGTTACCTCTGTAAATTGAAAGGAAAAGGAAAATGCAAAGATACCTTTTGAAAAAACCTAAGCTCAAAAAGAATTCATAAATAAATTTTTATTGAAAACAGCTGACTTTAAAGAAATATCTCCTCACTCTTCCTTATCCAGTTATTGTTCCATATTGCTAATGCTTGAGAAGTGGGAAGTGAACAAAACTAAAAAAAGAATCAAAAAAAAGGGAAAAATTAAACTATTTTTGTGACAGTGGAATACATATGGTGAAAACTAAATTTAGATTGGCTGTGATCCCATACATTCCATTAATTTTGGCTTTCAAACCCAGCAAGGCTATTTGGAACAGACTCAGCACAGTGGGGTCCTGGCCCAAGACACCAAGATATTAGAGGAGGAGAGCAACCATGCATAAATATTCACACATATATATAAAGCAGACAGGAAACAATGCAGTAATTAATACAAAATTCCACATATCCATTCTCCCCCATCCCTCGTTTAGCTCCCTGAAATGTACCTGCATGAAGATAAGATACTTGTCCTTGAACACAACCTGTCAGTCTAACTGGGCACAGGCAAAGCTTATACAATCCACTGTTAACAGGGCAGAGATTTGCAAGAGAAACATTAAGGTTAGCACAAATTAAATGAATGGAAGTGTATGTTTGTAGGGAAGGTGTCTTAGGGTAAGAGAACACGTAGGCATGTAAGTGAGCAAACTTTGATTTACAGGGTTTAAGATTCAGCTTCAAGGAAAAGCTTAGTCAAGAGCATCCCTAAATTGCACTTAGATCCTGTCAGGAAAACATACCTAAGGAAAGCTGCCTGTAAATTGCATAGAAATCTGAACTTTTTGAGTAAAATGACTGGTCTGCAGACTCTGTCTTTGTTACACCTCTTCCCACCTTGCATTTTTTCTCATTGGACCAAAATATTGAATTTTGATGTGACAAAGTTTCCATATGAAAAGAATAAAGCAAGTTATTTTCTATTTTCATCTCATTCAAATTCCACTGTCAAAGAGAAGTTGCACCCCATTCAACTGCTCTGGCATTAGAAAAATACCTGTACTCTACCAGTCATCACCTTGTACTTTATTACACCGGATAGTGTACTAAACTGGGTGTCACAGTGCAAATTAGTCTATTGGCATACCAAATAAAGGCAATCTGAGAATGAGACAACTGTAGCTACTTTGGACCCTACAGGCCTATCCATTTAGTTTTGTGTTGATTCAAATCATGACTATTTGGGAGATTGTTTTGATTGATGTTAAAAAAACCCAACAAATATTCAGACTAAATTCATAATCCTTCTCAGTTTTCTTGGTGTTTTTGTTTTTGTTTTTTTTTCTGAAAAGTTTGCTAGATTAAGTCTGTTACTGAAAGGTGTGTTAGCATTCTTTTGAACTTAGGAGAGAAATTTTACGGGCAGAAGTGAGGAAAGAAGAAATAATGGAACACCAAAAAATTAGCTACACAGATTTTGTTTCTCCCGCCTCAATTGCTTTCTATTTTGATCTGCTGTGTCCCACAACTTGATAAATGGTTAAATTAAGGATGATACTTTAACGAATTGCTTCATTAGTGTTTGCAGGCTCCATTATAGAGTAAAAGTACACAACTGAGGTTGAACATAAAAGTAAACTGTGTTTAGGGTACACTAAAACCCACAGTAATATTTCAAGTATAATCTTGCAAACTAATACAAGTCAGCTGCAATGCATTAGCTGTTTCTGGTTGTCAAGACATTTAGTGACACATTTTTCCAGCTAAGACTCAAAGAAAGAATTGCCTCTTTTACTGATAAAGTTCTGCAATTGGCCCTAAATTACAGGTGAGGGCACTATAGGCAAAAATAAAACCTTAGGCTGAATGCAGATACATTTAAAATGACATATCTTTAAAATGCATAACAAAAAGATGTTCACTGACATTTCAAATCACAGAATACTAACTCGAAGTTGAAAAGCATTTTGTTCTTGGGATATAAATACTGCTACTTAGAGAAGAATTGAAGGGTTTCCCTAGAAAATATATATTACATACATATGCATATAGATATTTGAAGAAAACTGCCTAAACCCAAATTAATGTAATCAAAAAGATCTATATAAGAAAAATTAATTCTGCTGCCCAGTGCACTTGAATCAAGATACAGTCCGAGACATGACTGCACAGCAAAAGGAAAGAAAATATTAGTTAAGATTTTTCCGTCTATGATTGTCAAACCTCACTTGATAATGTTGCAGGAGCCCTGATATTCTAAAGTAGCTCTGTTTTTTTCTAAGTAAATACAATTGTAGAGCATTTCTGTACTTTTTTTCAAATAGGTTACAGACATAGTAATATACATCACACTCAGAATTATTTGAGGTTTAAATAGTAGGATTTTTTCCCTAAATTGTTAATATTGCGTTAAAATGAGAATTTAGCATGTATTTTGTCTTATTTTTATTTTACTAATTTGAAAGGTATTTCCAAATACAGCTACCTTGGTTTTATCCATGGGATGTATCATTTCAAGTCAAAATATTTAATTGAATTGAGCTGGAAAAAAGGCCAAGTTTAGTCCCCCATGTAAATTAGGTGATTTTAAAGAACAAGCAGCACCAAACTGCTTCTTTGGTAGTTAAGGAAACACTTTTTCCATTTAGTTGCTTCAGTAAATAATCAAAAAAATTTCAGCAAGAAACGGATATCTTTATTTAAGCGAGGTACTCAAATGCATCCAGAGGAGGGCAACAAAGCTGGTGAAAGGACTGGTATTCAGTGACAGGACTGGATATTCACCTGGCATCCAGTGGAAATGGTTCAGAACTGTGGCATGGGAGGTTTAGACTGGAACTAAGAATCATTTCTTTACCAAGAGAGTGGTCAAATCCTGCAAGAGGCTTCCTGGAGAGGTGGTCAATGCCACAGGTGTTTAAGAGGCACTTGTACAATGCCTTGAATAACGTGCTTTAACTTTTGGTCAGCCCTGAAGTGGTCAGGCAGTTGGACTAGATGATCGTTGTAGTTAGTTTCCAACTGAAATTATCTATTCTATTCTATTCTATTCTATTCTATTCTATTCTATTCTATTCTATTCTATTCTATGTTTTGATCAGAGTTTGGATCTTGACTTCATAATATTTTTTTACAGTCTAAGATATGGACTAACTGAAATCTAATGTATTTTTCTAAAATTACTTGTAAAAAAATACGGACTATACTGTCTGAAAACTGGTATGAGACAACTGAAAATGCTGACATGGTGCATGTACAAGCAAAACTTTTTCAGTCTTTTATTTAGCTTCCTCTGAATAAAACAAACAAAAAAACCCTTCAAAGAATATGAAGAAAGGAAAAAGTAAAGAAAAAAAAAGAAAGAAAATAACTCGGGTTTCTGAAATTTTAAAACTCACGAGACTTCAAACAGTTTGCAAACAATCTTTATGCAGAGAGGACAACTGGAAATATCTGACTCATTTACCAAAAGAAGTCTGTCTCTAGTTCATGAAGTTCATGAAGAACTAGACATTAGGTTCAAAACCCAAGCTATTAAAAATTTCAAGTAGCCCAATCTCTGACAGCTCTGTGACACTGGGCCATAAAATCCCTAAATGTTTGGATCTTGTCCCACATTTAAACCCATCAGATAAAAATGTAAACAAAGTCATCTTGGCAAACAGAGGGATCCACAGCAGGATTCACTTCTGAGACCTGCAATATCCGGCTCATTTTTCCATGGATCTTTATGCAGCCTAAACTCAAAGGCTAGAAAACTCAATGTCTAGTAGGTCACAGTCATCTACTAATAGGGCCAAAGATGAGTGCTTAGGTGGTTTGCTCAATCCCTCCTTTATTCAGAGCAACACTGGGAGACCTGTCTAACCCCAGGATGGTCCCCAGGATCCCAAGACAGGGCACAAGGTTGTCTGTAAAACACATGGTTAGAGTAAGGAACTAAAGAGCATGATGATGATGGCATTCCTACCCCCAAAACTCTGAAGAAGACATTTCTCTTCAGGGGATGTGATGGTTAACAAAAATCTACTTAAAGGTCTGAAGTCTACTCCTCTCTCCTAAATGCAGGTAGCTTGCACATCTTTGAAAAAGGTGATGGTTCTTTTTTAATTAATTATTTTCACTGTCAGAGATAATTCACCTTCGGACTCCAACAAACCCACTGCAAGTATGCCTCCAAATCAACCCCAGTGGATTTGGGGCTCAGGTCTGACCAGGTGCATTAAAATCGTTTAAACTCTGCTCTACAGTTGATAGAGCTCCATCCATTTCTTGTCTCCCTTTCCTTTTGAGAGAAAGTCTCAGGTGCATTTTGAATAAAAGCTCTTCCTGTGTGGGTCCTATACACCAAAGCCATGGTGCAGAAGATGCTTCCATCCCATGTCCCACCTGGCCGTTAGTGTGAGCTTGCTAACAGGTTGCCTCGAGTTACTGACAATAAAGTGCTTCCTGATGCGCACTTAAACGGATATTTGGGGTAAGTAAATAGCCCCTATAGAATTTAAGTCCCATCAATGTTAAGCAAAAGCTGAGAAGAACTTTTTTGGACTACAACTTCGACCTGCTTTCCAAGGAGGTGTTCTCTCCTAATGACGTAGTTCTCTCTATTAATTGCTCCTCAGTGAATGAGAATGCACTTTTCTAGCATTTTGAAAGCAGACAATGAACTTGGTGGCACAAAAGCCCCAAACCAATGTTACAATGAGGCAAATACAAGTTTTCTTTCAACTCAGTGCAGCCAGGCTGTCACCCCACATTTCATGTTTTGAAAGCAAGTACTCCATAATTTCTTACACTGATATTTTAGTTTAAGCCTCTAAAACTTAGAAAAAATTTAATGATATTAAATGAAAGGTTTGAATATCTACTGTTACAATGGAACTACAAAAGCCAAAGCAATGTCTTGTTTTTACAATACCAAAGAATTAGGGAATTAAAAAAATCATAAACTGCCACATAAGTTTCAACATTCAACAAAAATATATTTTCTTTCACACATATTTCGCAATAGAAACAACTCAATATGAATGTAGACATTTATCTGATCTATATTCCTTCCACAAAAGTGGAGGGTTTTTATATAAACAAGTAAGTTTTGCTGAATCTTCCTTGCAAATTAAGATTAAACAGTTGGTATTTATCAAATAAATGATGAGAATGCTGTCTGGTAAAACACAAATTAAAGTATCTTGCCTAAATTAAAAATAACTATTTTTTTTTTTTCGTGACACTTACTGGTTTATTTAACAGTCTAAGTTCCCAGGAAAAAAAAAAGAAGAAATGTAGTCCTGCTTTCCCACCTTCCCTCTTCCTCCACCATCCCTCAAAGGAGCCACCAAAGAAGTCAAGAACCCCACAGCTATTATTGGTGCAAGTGTCCTGTAGACCATATACTTTCTGGGACTTTCAAATATATCCATATTTTACACATTATCCATCTTCCAGTTTCAACTTCTCTTTATTCAAAAGTTGTAGAAGTGAAAAAGAATAATTTTTGATAACTCAATGCAACTGTAGCAATTTCTGGTGGGTGAAACTTGGTCTTCATTGCAAACAATTTTAATCACGTATATAACAACAAAAAGAAGGATGCTTAAATCATGTGTTTAACACTAAACAGAAGGTCAGTTTCCATCAGAGCAGAACTAAAGAAACTCCGACTAAATAAACTCACAAATAAGAAGTCCCAGATATTTGATATCAAGCACCATGACAAGAAATTTATTTCATGAAGGACACAAAAATACTCACAGTGGGAAAGTGGCATAAACACTTGAGGCTTGCCAGCAGTGCTCTGCCAACGCCAACTGCAACAGGAGGCAAACCTCAAGGCAGAAGGATGACTCTGCCTCAGCCAAGAAACCATAAAATTTTGGAGATTATGGGCACACAGAAGGAAGTAATTGCCCTAAGAGATGGCGCTGCTTATGACATGGATGCCTAAATACTCCAGGGGAGACTTCTCCTTTACTTCAAGGCTTCATGCAGGTTCGAGTCAGCAGCAACATTTACTTAATAGTAGCACAGATTATCTACAATTCATCAAAAAGAAAAATACCATTACCACGTTCTAACAAACACCCATTTCCAAATCCCTCTTGATACTTTGATTCAACCAGATTTACTTTATTAAATTTGCTTGGATTTGCAGGCCTGCCTGACAAATAAAGCAGAATTAATTTGTTGTCCCTTGCAGCAAAGCAAGCTACACATGTGTAAGAAAAGAATAGCTTTTTAATAAACCAAAGCATTATCTTAGCAAGACTAAGTATGCATATCATAATAAACCAAGTAATCATGCAAATTAATGTCTGGAAAAAATGTCGGATTTTTAGGCTAAGACAAATGTATGCTTACGTTTCTACATCACATAAATGCATTTAGCAAATGGCTAAAATGACAATGCAGCTTATTTATAAAGTTTTTATACATATTTAAAATAAAATAATTTTCTTGGTTCCTCTGGATTTTGTTCTTGCCCTCGCTGCAAATTTAATTGAAATCTTTAACTTTGTCTATTTATGGAACCACAGAAAATGAGGTAATTAATATTTTAAATAAGACAAACAAAAAGGTTAAGTAACAAAACAATGAAATGTCAAGTTTTTGAAGGCTGCATCCCAAATAGCGAGAGAAGTAAGTAAAAAACAAAAGCTTGACTAGTTTTTTTTAATCATTAAGAAACTGTATAACACAGTTTAAAAGATTTATATGTGGGTGCACACTGCAGACAGACGTTAAATCATTCCTTCAGGACAACTGTGCATTATGATTAATAAACGCTAACACGGTTGTAAGTCAGACGCCACATTTTCTTTCTGCTGATATGAGACTGGTGCTGTTTAACATCTTTGTTGGTTACATGGAGAAGGGGACTGAGTGCACCCTCAGCAAATTTGCCAATGACACCAAGCTGTGTGGAGCGGCCAACATGCTGGAGGGAAGGGATGCTGTCTGGAGGGACCTGGACAGACTTGAGAGGTGGGCCTATGTGAAACTCATGAAGTTCAACCAGCTGAAATACAAAGTCCTGCACCTAGGTCACAGCAATCCCAGGCACAAATACAGAGAATGGATTGAGAACAGCCAGGAGGAGAAGGAGGTGGGGATGTTGGTGGATGAGAAGCTCAATATGAACCAGCAATGTGTGCTCACAGCCCAGAAAGTCAACTGCATCCTGGGCTGCATCAAGAGAAGTGTGGCCAGAAATACACAGGAGATAATTCTGCCCCTCTACTGCACTCTGGTGAGACCCCACCTGGAGTAGTACTGCATCCAGGTCTGGAGTCTTCAGCACAAGAAGGTCATGAACCTGTTGGAGTCAGTCCATAGGAAAGTAGGAGGGCCATGAACATGATCAAAGGGCTGGAGCACCTCTCTTATGCAGACAGGCTGAGAGAGTTAAGGTTGCTCAGCCTGAAGAAGCCGTCCCTGGAGAAGAGAAGGCTCCAGGGGAAACTTAAAGCAGTCTTCCAGTATCTGAAGGGAGCCTACAAGAAAGCTGGAGAGCAACTTTTCACAAGGGCATGTAGTGATAGAATGAGGGGTAATGGCCTCAAACTAGAATTAGTTAGATTTAGATTAGATATCAGGAAGAAATTCTTTGCCATTAGGATGCTGAGATGCAGGAACAGGTTGCCCAGGGAAGTTGTGGATGCCCCACCCCTGGAAGTGTTCAAGACCAGGCTGGATGGGGCTTTGAGCAACCTGGTGTAGTGGGAGGTGTCCCTGCCCATGGAAGGGGGATTGAACTAGATGACCTTTAAAGTCCCTTACAACTTAAACCATTCTATGATTCTGTGTCATTCCACAGATGCAAAATCATTAGTAAATTTAATACATACAACTCTATGAAGAAGGCTAGAAGTACCTTATGAGACTATATAAACTTACTGAATTGAAAGAAAAAGACATATCCATATGAAAGACATTCTTTCATATCCAAGAAGATATGAAAAATTATCATATGAACTGAGTGAAAAAGTTTTCCTGGAATTTTCTTTTGTGCTCTCGTACTGAAATCTGTGTCTCCTCTTTAATATGATGCTGGTCTTAGCAAGTGATGTCAGCTTTAAAAAATGCCTGAAGAACAGAATGAAGCATGGTGGTAAAACAATTTATGAAATGATGCATAAATAGCCTGTATAGTTTCCCTATGAGACTTGACAAAACATACTGGCTTCTATCCAGACATTAAAATGTAATTAAGTATGATTTGTTATGTATATTCATGGATTATTCACATCTGAATACTTTGCTTGCTTGAACTGCATTAGCGTATTTGGCCCCGGTCTACAAAATATTTTAAGTGAAAAATCAAATTACAGCAACTTTTCATGGAGGAAATCAGTTTATCTTTGTCTGCCTTTCTACAGATCTAGTGCAATTAATAGTTTGAGACATTGGATTAGTGTTAGACCACTAATCTAAATATTTAAAATAGTGACAGATGGTGCCAATACAACACACAGTGTGATCCTACAAGAAGGAAAGCCCAGCTATGGGAGCAACACCAATATTCCATATGTTCAGCTTGTTGGTGAACACTTAAAAGAGAAAATGATTTTGTCCCAACAGCACCAGAATTCCCACAATTGCTACATAAACAAACAATTTGTCCAACCAGTTCAAGGTCTACCCCATGCCAAGTTTCTATGTATTCAGGCCTTGGCCAGGACACTATCATCAAACATACAGAAAACTGACTCCATCGATGAATGAGAAGCTCCATTTTCTCTTATCTGTAAAGATGAGAAATCTCTCACCTTTAAATTCCTGACAGACTGGCCTTAATCTTTTCTGTGTTGATTTAGTAGGTCACAATTTTTGTTTAAGTAAGTGGCGTCTGTTGAATATTTCTATCAAAAGGAGGAGAGAGAAATACCCAAGCAGCAGCTTCTTCCCTTTAGTCTTTTCCCTCCTTTTTCCTGGTCCATGTAACTATATTGATTTGTAAATGTCTTGCAAATTTCAATATGGCACAAACAACTTTTACAAGATGTTAAGAAAAAAACACAGCCTCCACAGCACACCTCCAACAGTAAAGATGTTATCTTTGGCCATGTGGCCATCAAACACATTACTACTGTTTCTTCATTTGGCCTACTTTATGGCGATCAACACGGAATTCCAGACCGTTTAATGTAGCCACTTTTCCATGAAACTCCCTCTGTGTGGTAACCAACACAGTGGGAGACCAATCACTGACTAAGGACACTCAAGAGCTGTTACACCACCAACATTAATTTTGTTGTTTGTCATATTCTACCATCAAAGCCTAAAGGATTTTTACGAATCATATGGACCATTGTGCTATGCTCAGTTCTGCCAGATATGGTGGGAGAATGGAGAAAGGAAAGGGAGTAAGTACCAGAATGTGTTGTAGAATAAAAACAAATACAGCTGATAAGAGTGTTTAGGTAGAAAGAAATGCACCTAGTCAGCAAGAGAGTGCTGAAGCAAAGTTTTAAGCAGAATGTCAAAAAAACCACATCCATTTCAAAAACGAAAAATAATCTAAAATTATTTTTTGCCATACAGCTATCTAAATAATACAGTCTAATTTTATTTATTTTTTTTATTATTTATTTGAAAATGCTTAGCATCCTGTAACTATAGTAACAATTTGCCTTGCTGAATGCATCTTTGTTAACATCCCCCCACTGTAGTAATTCTTCCATCACCATCTGGCAGTGACAATTTTCTTGCTTGAGTGAAAATTCCTCCAAAGTATAAAAATCAGGCCACTTATTTTTAGAGGGTTGACAGCCCCAGCTCCTATTGACTTGGAGTCCCAGTCAAAACCTCTGTAAATTCAGTCATGTGATTTTGATATCTAAATTATGGGGATAAGATGCAATGTGAAAAATGATTTGAGTTACAAAGCTAATCAGTTGCCCTCTTGCTTTTGATAGAGAAGGTTTATTTTTCAAACTTTTTGAAGTTTTAAAAATGTATAAATGATGTTTTAAAAACCACACACTCTATCTCACCTCCTTTGCTTCACAGAAAATCAGTGGTATTAAGCAGATGGCAATAAGAACTCCATTATTAATAAGATAGGTTCCAAGAATATCACATGAAGACTGGGAAACCTTCAGTTTCCATGGTAAATCATTTGTCTCATACACTTAATAAACATGTTTAACATTCCATACTCAGTGGGTCAAATTGAAGTAATGTAATCACAGTCATTAAGTCAAATAAATAAGGTTAAGAACTCAGAAGTACAGCAAAATACCAAATATGTATTGACAATGTGACTGATTGGACAGATATAGAAGAAGCCTTTCAATTGTGGCCCTCCTTCCTGTCTATATTTTTACATTTCAGTAACTCTTCTGAATTCTGCTCTAAAGCAGAAAACAGTGGAATGGCACCACAAGTATAAAATAAGCATTATTTTTCAGTTAGAAACAATGTCAGTGGTGCTAAACATTTAATTAAATTAAACTTTTTTGGTCAGGATTCTGTTTTGCATCTCTGGTTATTAAAAATCAGCTGATAGGTAGTTGATTTTTGCATTAGACATTTTCTACAAAATTGCATGAACACAGAGAAATAATCCTTCTGGGTATGGGGGAAGTACAGGTAAGCACCAAAGTGATGATAGAACTTATAACAAATTTTATACATATTTATTTATGTCTTTGATGTATGTGAAGAGTGTAGACCAGACAAAAACATGGGGCCACTTTTTTCCAGACCACTCATGCAAGCATTTGCTTCTGTTGACTTCACAGGTTCAGATTTTTCTGTGTGTGTTCACATAGAGGCAAATCTCTGCCTCAGAGTGATTTTTTTTCCCCCTGAAAGTAAATGTTTTCAGCAAAAAAAGCAATTGACAGTAGCAGTTTAGGCTGGCATTTGGAAACAATAGAGAGAGCAGCATGTAGCTTGACAAGAAACATATTGATGGAAGAAATGTATTGATGGTCACAATGGGAGAGTTGAGAGACTGCGATGACTTTCAGTTTCTAGGACAATTCTGCAGGGTTTGGATGCTTTGTAGAAAAGGTTTTTTAAACCGAGCATATTTAACATGAACAGTTGAGGAAAAAATCTAAAAAGAAAACCCGAACTAGTGAGTTCTGTTCTGCACAGTAACAAATAAGTCAGATTTCTCAGTGAGAACTCCTTAAGTTACCTGAGAGAAATGACTAAATGGCTGGTTATTTTTGATGATTGAACATCTCTTAGGCTGGGGGTCTCAATATATCTCCCAAACAGCAATTTTACAAAATCTGGTTTTTAATATTTTGCAAGCTTTACCTTTTCCACAAGGGATTATTATGTTTTTTTTTATTGCTTATTGAAGAAATATGCTACAAAGTTATTAGATCTGAGATAAATCCTTTTATGAAAGGACTGAGGAGAAAATTCCCTATTAAGTGTCTAGTTTTATCTTTTTAAAGGAGGTTAGCATGTGTAAGACAACTTTGGACAGGTTAGATAATCTCTGAGGTAGACTATTACCAATTTCCTGACCAGAAAATGCAATGATAACATGGAGCTCCTTAGGCAAAATGATAAAGTCCAATGTTTCTGTTTTCTTCTTTATAAGGTAAAGAAATCTAACTTTTATTGAGATCATTAATTCCTCTTTGTGTTATAAACTGTCATGAAGTGCATAGTTCTTTTCACTGGGATAAAAGCAATCTGTTGCAAAAACAAACATTGCTTCTTCCAGTCTCCTTCATAAAGAAAATTTAATACATATTTACAATGCAGAAGAAATTATCAAAAAGTCTCATGGACAAAACCAGCAGAGCTGTCAGAACTACAAATTTCTTGAACTGAGATGCACAAGTAACAAACTCCAGCCATGACCAGAGTGCCAAGACAGGTGTCTAACTCCACTCAGATGGTTGGGAAGGATCAGCTTCTGATGGGGCCAGTCTTTTGCTGAGCCTGATGAAGAAGACTGTCGTCATTGCCTGTTTCTTAACGAGGCTAAAGGAAGAAGAATTGAATCATTACTCTGCTTGTCATTCATCTCCAGTGATGCTGTGGAGATCAGACATAGCTTCACAAAAGTCAGCAGTGCTCTAACATGAAGAATGCAATGGCATGAAGATGTGATTTAGTTGTTGGGGTGTTTTCTGAACAGAGTTAGACTGGAACTCATTTCATAGAATGAAAGAATAACAGAAAGATTTGAGTTTCATTGTGTATGGACTACAGATTTGCCTCATGCCAGCCTCAGGAAAGATAATACTTTGCTAATTCTCCCTTCCTGGGAAGTAGATGCATAAGAAGGCTGCTGCTTCTCTTTGGCTCTGTATTTAGTTTGGACATAAGTCCATGACTAACAATTTTCTCTTCACAGCATCTCCAGAATTGCATCTCAGTGTTTAACAAGAGAAAACTCCTCTCTTACTACTGTTAATGAGAATTATAAATAGCTTGAAACAGGCAGAAAAAATAGATGGGCATATTTATAAACTTGTTATAATAATTATAGGCTGAAAGATCAAAAACAGAGGGCACCAGAAATTATTTTAAAGGCAACAATCACTATATTTACAGTAAAATAAATGTAACATATTTGGCATAAAACAAGAAAACTATGAGCTATGGATCAAAGACAAGCCAGCCAAAAGTATACACCAGCTGCAAAATAAATAGGAATGAACATAAGGTTACTATTAATCTGATTTGTTACACCTGAATAACTGCTTGAAGCAGTTCAAACCATGCCATCTTTCTAATTTACATTGTAAAACTTCAATATGACTGAAGAACCATAATGTTATTTTTAAAATATATTAAACTTCATGACCTAAGTGTCCATTCTCAAAATCTGCCATTCAGTACTCTTATGTGCTGCCTTTCATTACTGATGACGGAAAAATTACAAAATTCTAGCAAATGGCAGAAAATACACCCCCACAACTGCTACTAAGTATCTACTTATGCCCATAGGAAAGCTTTGCTTTAAAAGGTTTGTTGAATTTTTAGCAAATTGCTGTATCCACTTCAACGCATTAGGAGGGTTGTTGCAAACTTTGTTTTCAGGAAATACAGAAAATACAAGACTGATGTGCTGCAACATACGCTTTACATTCACAACTCAGCCAACACAGACACCAGGGTCTTTGCCACTAACTGAGATTTCTAGGTGATGCAGAGATACCAAGAAATCCCCAAGTTCCACTATTATTCTCAACTCCAACTGGTAAGAGTCATAGAATCATAGAATCATAGCATCATCTGGGCCGGAAGGGACCTTCAAAGGTCATCTAGTCCGGCCCCCCTGCAGTCACAGGGACACCTCCAACTAGA